>CM073587.1:76949388-76987022 GCA_037074715.1 Magnolia kwangsiensis
CTTTTATACTCAAGCAAAGTGTGGTGGATGATACACAGGTATTAAAAATTGCATAAATGAAAAAAAATAATAAAAACAAAACCGTCCAAATTATGGGCAATAATTTAGATTTATCAGGAACTAAAAATTACTTTTATTTGATAATCAAAATATTAGATTAATAGATATTTATTAGACGGTTAAAAATGTAAAACATCCAATGGCCTTATTTTGAGAATCAAGTGTTCATGAATCAGAAGTTAGGATTGTTTAACCAAACTGATTTTTAGATATTACTTTAGCCATAGTGGGTTCCAAAGTTTATTTGATTTAACTTTAGTTAATATGTTCCACGCGTATCAATTCTAAGCGCCTGTGTATTAAGCGTCATACGCAGCCCGAGCATCAAATAACTCCCAAAAAAATCGAATTTTTTGACCTGCAGGGCAGCAGTTAGGAACCGATATTCCTCATTCTTTCCGCCGGGTGGGAAGCCACAACCAATCATAGCCAGACGCGTGTCACTAAAATCGAAGTGGAGAGCACCAAAGCTGATGGATATGAAAATGAACAAGAGAAACAAATGCTCCCATCTCGCTCGCGCGTCTGATCGAACGGTCAATTCGCGTCACATCTACCTACGTGGCATGCGTGTAATGGATCTTGACCATTAATCATGTAAATACAATTTTCATTTTATAAAAAAGGGGCCCTCTTACTCATAATCTGACACACTGATGAACGCCACTGGCCGTACTTTTCACGTACATGTGTCTTCTCTTATGCAAGGACCGTTTTGATTTATTGTACGATCCACAAGATGAATGGCTCGGATCTCGTGGATCGCGAGAATAAACTCTCGCGAGTAGCCACAGGAGGCTTGAAGGGTAAAATCGGAAAAGAAGGAACCTGGCACTGTTAGCTCCGTGATCCTCGAGGCCCACCTGTTCCACTCAACAGTCACTGCACCATCTCGTGTCGTTTCCATAAAAGGAAAGGAGATTTGAATGTAGTGACGAAAATACCCTCCCTATGAAATGATAGAAACTACACGAATTTCAAAAATAGTTTTCGTTTTTTACGCTGGCGTCACGTGGCGTACATATACCATATACTATCGGAACCGTCGAAATTGTGGGGCCACCTCTCAGCTGTCCAGTTGTTTGAAACGGATTGGCTACTCCCCCTGCGACCAGCCGATACCTGATGGTCGGTGTTCTGTGGGCCCCACTATGATGTATGTGTTTCATCCATGCCGTATATCTATTTTTTCAGATCTTTTGAGGGTATGAGACAAAAAATGAGGTATATTAACATCTCAAGTGGCCCACATTACGGAAACAGTATTGAATGAGCGTCCACCATTAAAAATCTTTTGGGAGCCATAGAAGTTTTAGATCAAGTTGATTTTTGTTTTTTCCCATCATTTGGGCCTGAATGAACTAATCAATAGATTGGATCTCAGATAAAGAGTACACTGGGCTTTAGGAGGATTTTAATGGTGGATATCCAATCACTATTTTTTATGTGGTATGGTACATATGAGATTTATATACCTCTCATTTTTGGTATCAAACACTAAATTTATCTGTAAAAATGGATGAACGGAATTGATGAAACTCATACATCATGGTGGGGCCTACTGAGAACCGACCACCAGCCACCGGCCTTTTTGGTAGTTGGTGCTCTGTGGGCCCTACCATGATGTATGTGTTTCATTCATGCCGTCCATCTATTTATCTAGATCATTTTATGGTATGTGACCAAAAATGAGGTATATCCCCATCTCAAGTGGACCGCATTACAGGAAACAATGTTGAATGAACGTCGGCCATTAAAAGCTTTTTGGGGGCATAAAAGTTTTGGATCAAGCTGATCTTTGTTTTTTTTTCCTTCATCTGGATCTGTATGATCTAATCAACAGACTGGATTGCAAATAAACAGTACAGTTGGCCTTAGGATGATTTTAATGGTGGATATCCAATCATTATTGTTTTTCCTGTTGTGTGGTCCACCTGAGACTTATATCCCTCTCATTTTTAAAATCAAGCCCTAAAATTATCTGTAAAAAAATGGATGAACAGGATGGATGAAATACATACATCATGGTGGGCCCACAAAGCACAGACCATCAGCCACCGGGCTGGTGGCAGGGGGAGTATCCAATCCGTTTCCCATATTTTCGGTCGTGATTAATCCAAGAAGTGCACTTCGATACTCTCTCAAATGTACAATGGTATCTTAAACGATAATACGAATAATTCAATGGTCTGAATTCCTTGCAACCTAATGTTAATATAAATATTCATTTAATGATGAAATTTTAATATCTTATAATAAAATAAAATATTTCAGAGGTCAAGATGATGAATATTATGATTCGATGGCTTTACAATATCTAATGAATGGCTCTGATCTCTTTGACACGTGTTCAGCTTCCTCACATGAGGTGTGCTCCTCGTTGAATCATGACCCTTTGTCTAACTTAGTGGTGTTTTGGAGGTATGGCCCATGGGAAGTGGGGTGCTTTGGACTTTGTACTAGGTGTGTGTTTGTGCCCATTGAATGCGGTATTCTACCTGCTAGGGTATCAAATTTTATTTTTATTTTTAAACTTTTTTGTCAAATGGGTGGCTGGAAGACACTTCATTGAGAATGACAAAAGTGCCCACCATGAAAACTGAAAGGGCATGGTTTTCATTTTTGGTTCAAGATGGAGGGTATGTTAGCTTCCGTGACTGCCGAATGGAGAAGGGTGTTACTTTTGCTGAATTGGACAGAACAAAACTGTTGTGGCTGGATTTTGTGGTAACATATATAATTTAAAGGACAGAGAATTTGTTGGGCATACCATTTGTTGCCGGACAATGGAGATATGGATAATAAGGGTAATAGGCTGTCAACCTTTCAATTCTTAGGTTAGGTTGACAGACTTGAGTTAAGGATTAGAATATGAGTTTTGAGATTAGCTACTTTTGTTTAAGGTAGTCGTGCTTATAGGGTCCTCATGAACTCGTGTCTTAATGAAATACGTTGGGGAGTTCCTATCCGGATAGAAAACTACTCTTGAAAACGTTGTTAAGTTTGCCCTGGTCGGTGTGATCTTTGATCGAGATTAGGTCTGTCCCTCCTTTTCTAGATATGGGGCGTAATCTCCTTTGGGTTACTCTTACCGTCTTGGTGGTGGTCAGTCGGATCACATTATATGAAAAAAAAAAAAAAAAGACAGATTTTAAGACGGTTGTAGACCATCTCTAAAATTCTTTGGTTTAGAGTCGGCCGTAAACCGTCTCTAAAATTTTAGATGGCTCTTGACCGTCCCTAATAGTTTTAATATATTGAACGTCTACAAATCATTTAAGACGGTCTTTGACCATCTTATATGTGGTCATCTGAGACGGTCAATGACCATCTGCATTAGAGACGGTCTTTGATTGTCTTATATGAGGTCATCTGAGACAGTCATTGGCCATTTGTATTAGAGACGATCATTAGCCGTATTTTACTTGTAATTTAGAGACTGGTCTCTATTAGGCATCTTATAACCCTACTAAAGACCGTCTCTATTAGCCGTCTTATAGCCCTGTCAAAGACCGTCTCTATTAGAGACGGTCCTAAACCATCTCTAATGCTTAGGTCAAAAATTAAGAAGCTCAAAAAAATTATGAATTTCAAAAAAAAATAGTTAAGAAGCTTAGAAAAATAATTAACAATGTTTAAGAAAAATTTAAATTTTGAAAAAAAAAAAAACTGTGATTTTATAAAAATCTAGATTTAAAAAAAAAATTAAGAACTTTGAATAATGTTGATAATTTTGAAAAGAAAAAAATTTCGATAAAAAAATGATATTTTGAAAAAGAAAATTTAAAAAATTAAACAAATTTATGAAAAAATTGACAAATTGTAAAAAAAATATATATTTTTAAAAAGAAAACTAGATTTTGTATTTTGACAAGAAAAATTTTAAAGTTATATAACAAAAGTGAGATTTAAAAAATGATATTTTGAAAAAGAAAATTTAAAAAATTAAACAAATTTGTGAAAATTTTGACAAATTGTAAAAAATATATATATATATTTTTTAAAAAAAAACTAAAATTTATATTTTGACAAGAAAAATTGAAAAGTTAAATAACAAAAGTGAGATTTTGATGATGTGTTGTATATCCTTACCGTCCCTATGTTTCTCCAACCCATTTTTGGGCCGAGTAATAATGTAAAAGTGTTTTAATTTTTAAAAAATTTTGTCGGTAAAAATGTGTGTGTGTGTGTGTGTGTGTAGTTTTTATATCATATGAATGAAAATTTTTTTATATATAAAATTAAAAGGTACTATTTAAATGATTTGTAATATCACATGAAAAAGAATATTGAAAAGTTTAGAAATTTTAATTTTGTTTAAGAAAAATTTTGAGAACAAAATAATGCTTTTGAAGAAAAAAATTGGCATTTTGAAAATAAAAATTTGAAATTTGTATTTTAAATATTTTTGAAATATTTTATAATAAAAATGATATTTAGTTAAAAGAGTAAAAAAATATACATTTTGAAAAAAAAATGTTAAATTTATTTGTGAAAAATTAAATTACTAAATTATTAGGCACATCCACTAATTGAACCTTTAATCGTTTTTGGACAATCCAATCAGTTCAAATTGAAGAGTAAATAACTTCAGATGTTTAAATCAAATTTCACTGAAATTGTTGATCAATCTTGTATGCCCAATATCTTCTCATATCTAGCTTAATTAAGGCAAATAACTAGTTAAATTGAGAGCATTGATCAGTAAAATAGAGTGAATGGACCAGATATGTAAAATGGGCCAAATATTTTGGTTAAAATTGTGACCTAACTTACTGACCTCGTGAGAACCTAAGAATTGATGTTAGTAAGTTTTGTGGGCCCCATCATGATGTGTGTAGAATATCAACACCGTGGATTTGATGTGTCCCCTTTAGGTTATGAGATATCTCAAAAATCATCGGTAAATGAAACTTAAGTGGGCTATACATTTAAAACTATGTGAAGACATCCTAAAAAATATAAAAGCACTTGGTGGGGCCCACATGAGTTTTGGATGCGGTTGAAACTTGGTCTGACCCCTCATCCAAGTGGGACACACATAATGAGTGGGTTGGATATGTGAATCACATTTATGCAGGCCTAATATATGATTATGAATGTTTTAAGGAAACCTTTCTCCACTGTACCTTTTATTGAAGGTTTAAGAGGACCACACCACATGAAAACAATAGTGATTGGATATCCACCATTAAAACCCTCCTAAGGCCCACTGTACTTTTTATTTGACATCCAATTTGTTGATTAGGTCATATAGGCCTAGATGAAGGGAAAAAAATATCAGATTGATCTAAAACTTTATATGGCCCCCTGTTGAGGGTTAAATATTGCATATTAGACCCTAGTTATTACTTATTACGAACATGATACTGTTTAATGCCCTATTTAATCGCGTTTGTGATGCAAGGTGTATTTACAAGCATAGGACTGAAAAGGATGCTTAAAGCATGGATTTAACACTCTGATGACATCAAAGGTAAGGGACAGACCCCGGGGGACCAAGATCGAAGGATTTACACGTCAGATATCTTAGGAAATCAAGTCGTTCATGTTAAAGAGGCCTGAAAGTCATCCAATACATAAGATCATAAGGTTCCCACCATCCATTTGGCTCGAACCGTATATATGGCCTGAAAATATCAACACCATGCATTTGATGTGTCCCCTTTAAGTCCAAAAATCAGTCATATATGAAACTCAGGTGGGCCATAACATCTAAAACTATATAAAGACATCCCTAAAACATATAAAAGCATTTGGCGGGGCCCACATGAGTTTTGGATGTGTATGAAACTTGGTCTGACTCCTCATCCAAGTGGTGGGACACACATAATGAATGGGTTGGATCTATGAAGCACATCTAGGTGGGCCGAATAAATGATTATGAATGTTTTAATGGGAGGGTAACCCTCTCAACTATAATATATGGTGTGGCCCACCCAAGTCATGGATTGACTTTATTTTTAAGCTCGTGGCCCACCATGGAATGGTGCATCTGACTAATTAAAAAATATTTTGGGGCCATAAAAGTTTTGGATCAAACTGATTTTTATTTTTCCCCTTCATCTGACCCTGTATGACCTAATCAACATATTGGATGTCAAATAAATAGTACAGTGGGCCTTAGGAGGATTTTTATGTAGTTCACAAATCCAGCCCATCCATTATGTGTGTCCCACTTGAATGAGGAGTCAGACCAAGTTTCATATGCATCAAAATTTCAGGTGGGCCCCACCAAGTGATTTTATATGTTTTAGGCATTTCTTCACATGATTTTAGATCGTATGACCCGCCTTGAGGGGTTCCATGGGCCCATTGGAATATATGTGTTTGATCTAAACTGCCAATCAATTCTGATATATAATTTCAGTGGATGAGCCAAAAAATTATGTAGATCAAAGGTCTAAGTGGACCACACCATAAGAAATAATAAAAAAATAAATTTTTATCATTAATATATTATGTAGTCCGCTTACAGCTTCGATCTCACTCCTTTTTTGAATCAACTGTTAAAATAATCAGTTAAAATGAATGGACGGAGTGGATAAATAACATACATCACGGTGGCCCCCACAAGACTTAAAAACTAATCTTAAAAGGGGAACGGATTGGCTATTCCCCCTGCCACTCGTGGCTGGTGGTCGGTGCTCTGTGGGCCCCACCATGATGTATATGCTTTCTCTATTCCGTTCATCCATTTTTAAAGATCATTTTAGGGCTTGACCACAAAAATCAGAGGAATATAAATCTTAGGTGGACCATACCACAGGAAAATAATAATGATTGGATATCCATAATTAAAATCCTCTTAAGGCCCATTGTACTATTTATTTGACATCTAATATGTTGATTAGGTCACACAGACCCAAATGAAGGGTAAAAACAAATATTAGCTTGATCCAAAACTTTTCTGGGCTCAAAAAAGTTTTAATGGTCAAAATTCATTAAACACTGTTTCCTGTAATGTGGTCCACTTGAGATTAGAATATAACTCATTTTTAGTCTAATACCATAAAATGATCTAGAAAATAAGATGGACGACATGGATGAAATACAAACATCATGGTGGGGCCCACAGAGTATTGAACACCATAACCCAAATCCGTTTCCACTTAAAAGTCTCGCATGCGCTCGTCCCTCCCAAAATCCAAATCCCTCCAGTCTCTCTCTTGAGTGCTCGCCCCTCTCCCAGAACCCAAACCCTCTCTCTCTCTCTCTCTCAGGCCCAATAGGCCTCCACCGCCGCTGATGAATGAGCAGTCAGTCATCGACCGGCCGTCTCCATCAAACATGGTGCTGATCAAGATGGCTGACGGTGTTGCTGAAGGCGAAAGACATCAGTGGTGGACTAAAAACGACGTATGCCACTAGCATCTGCTAGGAGACCCTCTCCTTACGACGATAATGGTTGCCGCAGAGAGAGAGGTGGAGGTGCTGGTTGTGATGGAGACGAAATGTAAGGCCGGGATCTTGGAGATGAAGAGACATAGAAGACCAGCAGAGATGCCGGCTATGGCCTCCATGGCTATCTCCCAGAAATACAAGTAAGAGTATATAAAATCCCGAATTATCAGATTCCAATCCGATCTTTGGAAACTGGATCTTGTAATCCCTAATTATGTGATTTAAATCCCTAATCCATGAACGAATATAGGGGATTAAGGATCTAAAATCCTAATTGTAACTGGATTAGGGACTGGGTTCTGAAATCCCTAATCGTAATCTGGAATTGGGGATGGGGATCTAAAATTCCCAATTTGGTATTTGGGATTCGAAATCCTAATTGCTGTATTTGGGATTAAAATCCCTAAATTTCTCAATTTGGGGATTCAAAACGGAAAGCCTTAATTTCACAATTTTGGGGATTCTGAATTGAAAATCCTCAATTGACATCTAGATTTGGGGATTCGAATTTGAAATCCCTAACTCTGGATGTGGGAATTGAAATTCCTAATTCGAATAGATGTCTTTAAGGTTTTCGAATTCAAATCCCTGATCTGAATGTTTCTGGATTTAGGGATTCGAAAATCCTTGATCACAACTATTACAGGAATTCAAGAATCCCTGATATGATCAGATATAATTGGATTCGGAAACATTTCCTGCTAATACTAATATGACATTATGATGAAAATTTTAAAAATTAAATAAAAATTGAATTTTCTATGGTTTTTCCTTTTTTGGAAGAAATTGTGGTGAATTACTGCAAGAAACTCGATTTTAAGCTTATGATTATTAGCTAAAAATAATAATTTAGTTAGTTCCATTTTCTTGTTTTATGGTAGGCATCATTGCAAGTTATGTAAGAAACTTTTTTTTTTTTTTTAATCCTTTCTTTTTTACCCTTTTTTTTTTTTGGAGGAACGAAATGGTTCTACATGAATACAATGGTACAACCTGTTTTGATTTCTGATATATATATATATATATATATACTATATATATATATATATATATATACACACACACACACACACACACACACACACACACACACATATATTACACTAGATTTCCCAAGGAAGCTGCGGTAATCTTTTACATGAATTTGGGTGGTGATTTTGCATGAAGTCATCTCTATTTTTATTTTCCTGTTATTTAAGATTGTGATGATGTACTTGAAAAAGAAAATTGAACTTGCTTTGGTTTTTCCCATATTGAATCAGATCATGCAAATAAACACAAGAAACTCGATTTTGTCATCAGTTTCTAAGTTTCAAAGGAATAAGTAGCACTCATACATGTCTTTGGTATGCTTTTGATTTCCTCTAAATTGAGTTGTAAGGATACAGTTGAAAAGAGTGAATGCTTTAATTGATGCTAAATTTTTTCTTCTCATCTTTAAAAGCGATCGAGAATATTTTAAGAAGCCCAATTTTGCCTGAAATTCCAGGGTTTGGAGGAATTAGGTGTGACTTTTAGATGAATTCATCTTTAAGTCACTTTCTTTTCCTATACTATGAGAAATTTATGATAAATTTGCTAGCATAGAAAAATAATAATATTTCATTTTCTATAAAAATTCACAAAAAACCAATTCAAATTTTGTTCAAGACAAGTTGCACTCAGGTATTTCGCTCTTGAAGTTTGGTATTATGGAGAGTTTCCACTATGCATGAACTATTATAATTAATTTTTGTAAATAAATTGTGCAAGATGAGAATGATGTCTCGTATAAAAAATAAATGAAAAGAAATGTCATCCTGCATTAATTAGATCCAATTTTTTCATGTGCACGGGTGCATGTTTAGGTCTTGCAAGACTGTGGAATTCATAGCGGTCCACTGGCTTTTAAATTTATCAAGAATTTTTGCCAAATTTAAGAAAATATTAGATGCATATATCTAGATTGATGAGTATAATCTTTGCTACCATCTCTGTTGTTGTTGCCAAAATTTCCAGATCCTTCTTGAGTTGCTATTTCTTCACATCTTTGGCAACACTTCTTTTTCTTCTTGACTAATCATGTGCACATTGTAAATTTAGAGATTTGGTTCTCAAGACAAGTCATTAAAGAGGATTTCTTGCTTGGCGCCTGTTACTTACATGCGAGAAGGTACTCGGATGCCAATGTCAAGATCATCCAACAATGTTATCCGCAAATGGAGTTCAACTTCTACTCCAGGTAATAGATGTAAGCTTGTAAGATCTTTGGATGATCCATAACCCACTGGCGTTTTTATGCAATAAGACTAAAATAACACTAATTAGAATTTTAGAATTTTAACCAAGAAAATTTTAGCCTTTTTAAAACAATGCATGGGTTAAGTAGGCTACATTGTGTGTAGCTTGTGCTTTTGCGTATGTTTGCTCCTGGGAGAGGTTAAGTTTTGATTTGTCTGAACAGGCCATGTCAGTGAGGAACTCGAACACAGAATCAGACTGATGGAAACTTCATTAAATAGATTGGGAATGGTCCTAGAATCTGTTCAGAGTGACGTCATGCAAGTTAACAAAGAAGTTAAAGAAGCATCACTGGAAAGTTAAGTATCTCTATTATATCAGAACAGGAACTAGAAAAGTTGTTCTCAGACCATGAGCTTCACTTCTTACTAATCTTGTGGTTGTAATGACTAAACTATTTACTGTAATTACTCAACCAGCATATGCCTTGTGCGACATGGTTTATTAAAGCCCTGTTTGGTATACGCGTAAAAATGATTTCATCTTGTTTTAACAAATAAAGATTGTTCTCTTTTCTTGAACAATCCTCCGTTTAAGAGTATAATGTTGGATACAATGTATTGTATTGTCAATTATTTCAGTGCAAATTGGAAAATTCTTTAGCTACATTATCATAGAAACTAAAATTGAATTGATTTAACTCATCCTTTCATGGGTTTTGTTCTATTATATTAAACAGGTTTGTGCTAGGAATCCTACTCATGCATTCATGGGGCTTGTCAGCAAGGGTCTTGAGCTATGTATATATTAGGTATGAAAACTGTACTTACTAAAAACTAATTCTTTTCTGATTTTCTGGCAAAATATTGCAAAAATTGGTGCAGAACTCAAGGTACTTGTCATCCTTGATCCGTACTCTGATTAATTGTCTGTTTGCTGAGTTTGGAGTTCCCAAAACATCAATTCACACAGGGAACAATGTAGTAAACAGTTCCACTGAAATTCTTATTCCATGCATATTCTGTTTTTAGGTTGTTCGTACAGAGGGGAGTGTCACCCATATGCTAGCAATAGTCCACTATGTCAAAAGATCCAAAACCTTCAACTGGAGTATGGCAAACATATTTTCTAGTTAAGGACTGAAAATTAGGCAATGTGTTTCCTGAACAAAGGATCCGCCACGTGTGAAGCTCAGGTACATAGCTTACTATGAGCAGTCCTAATAACAGGGTAGCATAGTAAGCATAGCATCCAATGTTTGTATATGATCGTTCCTCATAAATTAGAGAGAATTTTGATTTAGCCTCGTTTTGAGAAAACTGAAGTTAAAAAGGTTCTTTTAACCTCACTTGAAGAACCAAGGCTATAAAATTCATTTAGCCTCGATTGCTAAAATTGAGGCTAAAGCCTTTAGCCACGGGGGTTTCAACCTCGGTTTGGATAACTGAGGCAAAACTGAGGCCTTTGCTTTAGCCACAGTTTTGAACCTTTTTAGCCACAGTTTTGAACCAAGGCTAAAGCTCCCTTTTCCTGTAGTGACTAAACGTTACATAGAGATTTAGATACTTCACCATTTCCTTTATTTGCAAAACAAATGTTATTGGCTATGAGGGAATTTTCCTTTTTGTCTATGAGGAACAAATATTATTGGCTATGAGGGAATTTTCCTTTTTTTTTTTTTTTTTCCTTTTCTTTCTTTAAATTTTTTCTTTTATTTTTTACAATAATTAATAAATTGATTGAAGATCTAGATACTTCACCATTTCCTTTGTTTCATTAGTTTTTTCTAAATCAGAATGCTGCTTTCGCTGGGTTTAATGTAGAAATTGTGCCAACTTTACAGATAGATAAATAGCATCAATGGTTACAGATTGCAACCTAAATTTAAATAAGGTTCGAGGTGCCGTCAATAATGCTAACAGAATCATCCAGGTCAGATTGTTGATTGGATCTGATTTTATTTAAATGATCTTGATAATCCATTTTATTTAAATGAGCAGACCCGGATGTGCGTCGAAGCTATCCGGGTGTTGAACGGGGGTCCCTGGAAGGTGAGAACCACTATTATGACCATGATGAAGCTTTCATTTCCTATGGAGAGCAATGGAGGGGCCTGACCATTTGGACAAGTTGTGTTGATGTATTTCCTCGAAATTAATGGAGCAGACCCACATGTGTGTCGGAACTATCCTGATGAGCGGGGTCCCTGGAAGGTGGGAACCGCTGTTATAACTATGATGAAGCTGTCCATTTTCTATGGAGAGCATTGGAGGGGCCTGAAAATTTGAACAGACCATTTTGATGTATTTTCTCAAAATTAATGGAGCAGACCCAGATGTGCGTCGGAGCTATCCGGATGAGCGGGGGTCCCTGGAAAGTGAGAACCGCTGTTATGACCATGATGAAGCTGTCTATTTCTTATGAACAACATTGGAAGGGTCTGGCCATTTAGACAGGTCGTGTTTATATCTATATTTACAGGGACCACACCCTTAACCTAAACCACATCCTAAACCTATAACCTAAACCTATTCTCAATTACCCAAACTTATACCCTATAACCTAAACCTAAACCTATTCTCAAATCTCAAAAGTTATACTTATAACCTAAACCTAAACCTTAACCTATAACCTAAACCTTTGCTTATAACCTAAACCTAAACCTATTCTCAAATCCTAAAAGCTATACTTATAACCTAAACCTAAACCTTAACCTATACTTATAACCTTAACCTAAACATATAACCTTAACCTAAACCTATTCTCAAATCCCAAAACCTAAACCTAAACCTTAACCTATAACCTAAACCTAAACTTATTCTCAAATCCCAAAAGCTATACTTATAACATAAACCTAAACTTATAACCTTAACCTAAACCTATACTTATAACCTAAACCTAAATCTTAACCTATAACCTAAACCTATACTTATAACCTTAACCTAAACTTATAACCTTAACCTAAACCTATTCTCAAATAACAAAACCTATACTTATAACCTAAACATAAATCTTAACCTATAACCTAAACCTATACTTATAACCTTAACCTAAACCTATTCTCAAATCCCAAAAGCTATACTTATAACTTAAACCTAAACCTATAATCAATACTTACAACCTTAACCTAAATCTATTCTCAAATCCCAAAACCTATACTTATAACCTAAACCTAAACCTTAACCCATAACCTAAACCTATACTTATAACCTAAACCTAAACCTAAACTTATTCTCAAATCCCAAAAGCTATACTTATAACATAAACCTAAACCTTAACCTAAGCCTATAACCTATACTTACAACCTTAACCTAAACTTATAACCTTAACCTAAACCTATTCTCAAATCCCAAAACCTATACTTATAACCTAAACCTAAACCTTAACTTATAAGCTAAACCTATACTTATAACCTTAACCTAAACTTATTCTAAAATCTCAAAAGCTATACTTATAACCTAAACCTAAACCTTAACCTATAACCTAAACCTATACTTATAACCTTAACCTAAACTTATAACCTTAACCTAAACCTATTTTCAACTCCCAAAACCTATACTTATAACCTAAACCTAAACCTTAACCTATAACCTAAACCTATACTTATAACTTTAACCTAAACTTATAACCTTAACCTAAACCTATTCTCAAATCCCAAAAGCTATACTTATAACCTAAACCTTAACCTAAACCTATAACCTATACTTACAATCTTAACCTAAACTTATAACCTTAACCTAAACCTATACTTATAACCTAAACCTAAACCTTAACATATAACCTAAACATATACTTATAACCTTAACCTAAACCTATTCTCAAAATCCTAAAAGCTATACTTATAACCTAAACCTATAACCTATACTTACAAACTTAACCTAAATTTATAACCTTAACCTAAACCTATACTAATAACCTAAACCTAAACCTTAACCTATAACCTAAACCTATACTTATAACCTTAACCAAAACTTATAACCTTAACCTAAATCTATTCTCAAATTTCAAAAGTTATACTTATAACCTAAACCTAAACCTATAACCTATACTTACAACCTTAACGTAAACTTATAACCTTAACATAAACCTATTCTCAAATCTCAAAACCTAGCTTAAACCTAAACCTATACTATGAATGTGTAGCTTCAGAATTTAGGCGGTCATTGAGTGACCGCTTGCTAGTTTTTGTCATATTTAGGCCCTAATTACTACATCAATAATTTCAATACCTATCAAATTTTATCTTTTCGGGCCCCAGTTGCCATGTGAATAATTTTAGGATTGCAGGAGTTGTAGTTTATGGTTGATATCTACCCCATTTGGTTTATTTTTAGGTCGATCAGATTCGATAGCTACATCTGATGGGCTCTAGGGATTTGATTGATTAACTTTGATCAAGCTTTGTCACTATGTATGACCTAATTTGGTGCTTTTGTGGCCAATTTGTATGGATCATCGATCATTGTGATCTTAGGTCCACCGATCTAGATCACCGGTCACTCCTTGGTTAGGTTAAGGACCATTTTTATCTGATCTATCTCGATTTTAAAGACCTTTTGGATCGATTAGAGATCGTTTTATCAGAGTGGTGAGAGTTTCAAGTCTTTAGAAGGTCCAAGCAGTTTGATCTACGTTGGATTGGTCAGGCCCCTAATATGTCAATCTAGTCCGCTAATTATTCTTGTAACTAGCCAAGAGCACATTTTGTTAAACTCAAATGGTTTGAAATGGACTATGAATCTTCCAAAGTGTTTATATCGAAGCTTGGCTAAATGCCGAAGAGTAGTTTAATCTTATTTTGGATGGGGGTGCCTAAAGATGGCAAATAAACATTATGGTGGACGCTATGAAGTTTTTAATGGTGGGCATTCAATCACCACTATTTTTCATGGTGTTCTCCATCTAAGATTTGGATTTTCTTCATTTTTTAACCAATACCTTAAAATAATATGCCAAAACAGATGGATGAAGTGGATACATAAAACATACATCAAGGTGGGCCCTGTGATGATGACATTACTTAACTGAGCATTTCAACAAGGTAACCTCAAGAATTTTGTTGAGGTGTTTTAAAAACATTCTTATCAAACATGCTTTTCTAGCGGTTAATTTTGTACCTTAATTTTTTACTGTTCCTGAAATATCTAATTAAGAAAGGACACGTGTTGTTGCACAAGAAGTACACTGCACGCATAAGATTTGTGAGGATATTTAGATTGTGTGTTGCGAAAATAATAACTAGCATAGGTTAAGTAATACACATCATCCGACTATGGAACGTGGCCGATCAATGAAAGACAGAACGTGGTCGAATGAGGAGAGATTAACAGGACACGTGTTAAAGAAGAGTTTGAAAGGCTAGAGTGGTGCTGAAGGGGTTGTTGTAACCGTCAGACGTGAGAAGATGCATCCAGATGGTGAAGTTTATAAATAGTAAAGGAGCTAAACTGTAAGACCCGTATCCTAGTTCGTACTGTTCCGTCGACTCCCGCGATCCTTCCAGTCGAATTCGGCAATCCTCAACTACTTTCTGATGTTTGCGCGTGATCCTAAGATGAGACCTGTATGCTAAAGACGGATAAAATTGAAACCTATACCTTAGCGACCGCGCCGTCGCCGCGGTTCTAACGCCGCGACTCGCGCACCGAACCGATACCTAGGCTGGAAGATGACGGTCTACGTCTGTTCTGAAGAAACACCGTGCATTACGAATTACGAAGGAATCTCTATGAGATGTCCCATCAATCAATCAATCACTCATGTCAAGTATAAGTCAAGTCACTCCATACCCAAGTACAACTAACCCATGTCATGCCCATACCTTTCTCTTACACAAGCAACTCAAAGTCCACTCTCACATCACTTCATCCATCACCAAATCCATCACCCATCACACCACATCACTCCATCACCTCTTATCAACCCATCACTTCTCTCTCTCCCTCATTTTCTCAAAAATCTCACCCAAGCAAAAATCCATACGTCCAAGCTCTCTCCCTCTCCCAAATGCCACGTGTGGCCCACCTTCCCTACTCTCTCATCTCTCATCTCAACCGTTGATCCATCATCTACCACCGTTAAAAGTCAAGCAAAGGAGCATTGGAGGCCAAGGGAGCAAGGAGGAGGCTTAGAGGTGGGTGATCATCCTTCATTTTAATTTTTAGGGACCCACTTGATGTATGTGTTTCAATCATATGAGGGACCCAAAGTGGAGGGGTCCCTCCATCTAAGCCGCTTAGTTCTCTCTCTCTCTCTCTCTCTCTCTCTCTCTCTCTCTCTCTCTCCCTCTCTCTCTCTCCCTAGAATGCAGTGGGCCCCACCAAACCATGTTAAATCTACTCCATTCATCAAATGGTGTGGTCCACCACATTTTAGGTGATATGATATATGTATATATATACACATATGTATTATTATATTAATATTATATATATATATATATGTATATGTATACGGTGGGCCACGTACATGTGGGACCCACCATGATGATGTGTTCATCCATGCCATCCAGCGTCCCTGGACGCTGGACGAGAGGCATGGAAGTGAAGTGGTTAACGTGGAGTGTGTGTACTGTCAGAGGTGTGTACTTACAAGCTTTAAAAAAAAAAAAAAAAAGGAAGGAAAATGGTGGGCCACTCCAACATGGCCCCACCTTGATGTATATATACAATCCACGCCGTCCATTCCATTTTTCAAATCATTTTAGGCGTCGAGCCGAAAAATGAGACCGATCCAATCATCTAGAGGGCCGTGGTATTAAGAATGGTAGTATTTTTTGTTGAAACTTGGGAAAACGATTTCTGGGGTCCACCAGAAGCTTGGACCCACCTGAAACTTGTTTTGGACCCCTATTTTTGTGGGACACACGCAATGGACGGAATAGATCTAGTTAACGTGGGTCCCACCTAGGATAAAAAGAATATTTTTTTTATTGGCATGACTTTATGCCATGACGTCCAGAGACGTCCACGTTAAGGAAGAGAAATAGTGGGCTGCTCCAACATGGCCCCACCTTGATGTATATTCTTGATCCAAGCCGTTCATTCTCTTTCTCAGATTATTTTAGGCGTTGAGCCAAAATTTGGGATCAATCTGATTCTCAGGTGGGCCATACCATCTAAAAACATGTGGAGACATGCCTGAACATATAAAATCACTTGGTGGGGCCTACCTGAAGTTTGGATGCGTCCTAAACTTGGACTGAATGCTCCACCACGTGGGACACACACAATAGACGGATTGGATCATCTATTCGTGGGCCCCATATTAAAAAAAAAAAAAAAGAGGCAGCAACGTCTGATGCTGCTACTGCAGACGCCAGGCGGGCGGCCGTTTGGGGTTGCCCCACGGGTCCCGGTTGTGGGCCCCACCGTGATGCGTTCTACCATCAGCACCGTGCATTTGAGAAGTCCCCTTTGAATAGGGGCTGTTCCCCAAAATCAGCCGTATACGGTACTCAGGTGAGCCATACCATTTAAAATCATGTGAAGACATGCCTGAAACATATGATAGCACTTGGTGGGGCCTACCTGAGATTTGGACATGGCTGAAACTTGGTCTGGACCCTCAGCTAGGTGGGACACACATAATGAGTGGGTTGGATTGGCGAACCACCCTGCGGTGGGCCCCCAACCGTGGCCTCATGAATTGGTTGAATGATAAATAAACATTATAGTGGGCCATGCTACTGAAAACGTGCCAGCCCCCAGCGGTGGTGTGGCCGTGGGCCCCACCCAGATGTATGTATTGTGTCCACGCCGTCCATCACGTGGGCCCCTGGCCACATGACGTTATGAATAGGTTTGGATGGCAATAAATATTATAGTGGGCCCTCCCTGTCCATGTGACCTTATGGATAGATTGTATGGCAAATAAGCATTTTTAGTGGGCCCATGGTCCACTTGACCCTATGAACAAATGGATGAAAAATAAATATTATGGTGGACCTCCCTAATTATGTGACCTTTTCAACAGATTAGATGTGAAAATAAACATTATGGCAAGCCTCACATGAGGCCCACTTGGATGCATATGGGCCCATATATTTAAGTTCATCTTTACATGTATATAGGCCCATTGTTGAGGTCCACTCCGGTATATATGGGCCCATTTGAGAGGCCCATCCTAAGATATTTGTAGTCCATTGTTGAGGCTCACCTTGGTATATGTAAGGCCTATGTGATTAGGCCTATTTGATATACATAAAGCTCATGTGATTGGGCTCATTTTTAATGAATTCTAAGGCCCATGGGTTATGACCCATTGCAAAGGACCTAAGGCCCATTGGTGAGGCTCATTAAGGTGATCAATTTGATGAATGTAAGGCCCATATGATACGGCCCAATTGATGTACTTAAGGCCCAATTGAGTACAACTAGGTCCATTGCAATGCATGATCCTTCCATGGCATATAATGACATTTATAACAAGTAATGCCTTGGGAACAATGATGGTTAGATGTCCATATTGTAAGGATGATGTTGGTTTAAAGTCCGCATTGTCACTCTCCCTACGGACCACTGATAGGCCCATATTGTAGTCTACAGGCCGTTTAGGCCCATCTTCATTTTGAACAAAGCCCACCTATTACGTATATTAGGCCCATGTGCAGGGCCCGCCTATTTTGTATTTAAGGCCCGTGGAAGTAGCCCAATGAGATGCATTTACGGCCCTTGTGCCAAGGCCCATGGCAATGTATATGCAGCCCACGAGTGAGGCCCGATGTGATGTAATTATGACCTATAATGATGTATATTAGACCTTGTATGAGGCCTGTTGTGATGTGTATCTAGCCCGTGGTTAGGGCCAATATGATATTTTTATGGCCCATCTTGATATATTAGTGCGGCCCATTGATGCAACCCACTTGATGTGAATGAGGCCCATGCGCAGGGCCCACCTATGAAATATATATTACGCCCATGTGAACGGCCCATAGTGATGTATTTGCGGCCCAGTTGATAAGGCCCATAGTGATGTATTTGTAGCCTGTATAGTGAGGCCTGTCATAATGTATATGTAACCCTTATATGAGGCCCATGTGAGAGACCCATCGTGGTGTGTATTAAGCTCTTAAGTGGGACCTATGGTGTTATATATTTGGCCCTTGTATGAGGCCATAGGTCCACTATATGTTAGGCTCTATGTGGGCCTTTCCTTGGGGCAATATTGGTTAAATGTCCACATTGTCGAGGCCGATTGTTGATATTGACTATGAGTATGTGACAACATAGCATCATGATACATGCCCATACGCATCATCTGCATGTTTGTTATGAGATGTGGTTGATCATTGCATATGTCATTGAATATGTTGATATGAGACTCCCTGATAGGCGGAGGTTACCTCACATGAGCGCACGACATGCGCAGGATTGATGCATGACTGGATTGTGTGACTCATGCATCTTGCATTGTGTGTTATACGCCCTAGTGACATCAGGGTCGTAGCCTCCACAGACATATTGTGGATGGCTAGACGGGACATCAAAAATGTTTGGTTCTAACATACGGGCGCCATAGATGTCCCTGGGTGAAAATCTCTAAACCTCCGTGGCCAGGAGATGACTCCAACATCGAGACCGAGTGGATATATGAGTGCACGAGGGCCGAATATAAGGAGGCCGCGTCTCCCACTATGTCGTGGTCGGTTGAAAAGGGGTGTGACCTTACCCGCCTGAGTGAGGGGCAATGTCTAGGTTGAGTTTGACCAGCTTGAGGAATGGGTCCGCTATCGACGAGCCGGGCCTGATATTGGCAAGCAAATAGTCAGGTCTCTTTTACTTACCCAATTATGCGCTTGGATAGGGGCGGCAAGCTGGCTAGAGTGTAATAGACCCCGATGATGATCCCCGAGATGAACTGTACTGATATGTGGATTTAGTGAGCAGGAGTTGTATACTCATTCATTCATTCATTCATTCACTATTCACTCGGGTTGGTGGTACGTAACTATTTGTCACGTGTGCCTTCGCAATGACCATGATTTCGGTTGGGGTACGCGACTAACCTGAGATCAGGAGTTTACCACATTGAGTCTGACTATCCAAATTTAGGTATGGGACTGGTTTGGATAGATATCCCTTATGGTGGATCCCGTAGCCTGCGATATTACGTACTATCATCCCGACTTCACACTCCAGCATGGTCATTCCACTAGCACCACATATTGCATATTACATTATATCCTCGACATATGGCATTTTGGGTTGTTATGTTTCTGTATTCCTTTGACTTAGATGAGAGTGATGATATTTGTTAGTTCTTCCGAATCATATATTGGATTATATCCTTGTCATCCGATATTTGATTATTTATGGCTCATCGTTTGCATAGCTGTCTTATATTACGTATTCTGATATTGATTGACTCATGGACATGTCCGTATTTCTGCTTACTCTGTTATCGTATGATTTATGATCTTGTATGTATTTCGGTTTACTCTGATAATTTCTGCTCTTGTCAGTATTTCTGCTTATTCCGACATTGTATGATTTATGGATTATCAGTGTTTCCGGTATTATATGATTAAGACACTACATTGAATACTTGACACTTACCTTATGTACACACTTACACCACCCTCTAAGCTTTCTATAAGCTTATGCATGATAGATGCGTGCAGGTAAAGTTAGGTTGCAGCAGCATCGAGCTTAAAGCGTGCAGTGGTCTTTCGAAGCTTGATTTTGATATATGTATTTCCCTTTCAGTATTGTACTCAAATGATTATATTAGTGGATATGTGATGATGATGTTACCTTTGTGAATTGGGTAATCTTATGGTTATGCTTATTATGAGTTAATTGTACAAAAAAAAAATCCTCCTTGTAGGATCCCGGGATCGGAATCTAGCATATGAATGCTAGGAGCCGAGAATAGGGTACTACGGAGGCTGTCGGCACTGGATTCGGTGATCGGGATTCCTGTGAATCCGATTTCTAAATTTGGGGTGTGACATTAACAAAGCAAAGCATCTCATACCAACCCAATCAAACAAATCTATCCTATCAATTATCCTTTATATTTCTTAGCATAATCTGTCGTTTACGTCCCTTAGCGTAATCGGTAGCTTAATCCTACATCATAAGTAGCAGTAATCCAGTAGTTGTAATCCTTAGTGGTAATCCAAGTCTATGCTCATACGCTGGATGGATCTCTATTTTAATACAAACAGTTTTCTTTTAGAAAAGGGCTTTGCAGTTATTCCTTATGGTCAACTATAAGTGTTTCCTTTTTTGCTTGCTTTTGCATCTAAAAGTCCTTTCGTACAGAAGGCAAGGTGTAACCCATTTTTAGAGGGTGAACCCTACCCTCCAATAATCGCCCGATCATCTTAAACAAGTTATAAGGTTGAATAAGTGACCGTTCTTCTCAAATCTCAGTCATATACGGGCAAGTCTGACGGATCTTCATATCTTAGCGCTTGGGGTCAAAGTTGTTTAGTTGCAATAGAGCGGCATAATCAGTTCTAACATGCTCGCACATATCACACGTGACTGAATTTTGAAATCGAGAGGCAACCATTTTTAACACGTATGGTGGGACACTTGGCTTGGTAAATAAACTAGTGTGACCTAATTTTAAGTAATTAATCCAACTTCAGAAATATGACCCAAAAGGGTTATCCGAAATTCTTTTAAGGCTAATGAGCCCGCAACACCTTCTGCACTACCTCCACCTAGGGAAATGCAGGTGTAACCAGCACCAAAACTCCTATTTTCACCATCAAACCCAATGCCTAATTTTCCAAACTAAGATGGGGCATCCTCATCTCGGAGTGATCTTCTTAAGGTGATATCAGTTGGGCTGCGCAATATGAAGATGGGAATCCAACATATTATGGAGAAAGGGAGAGCTCAAGTAGAGCAATCGCGAACTTAGGAAGACACCTTCAACAGGTGGATGACTAGTCAGATCGAGAACTTGAACTAGAAGGTGGCTATCCTTACCGAGGGGTGCTTAATGCACCTCAGCAAAATGTTGAGGTCGGTTCTATTGGAAACTTGATGCCAGTTGAAATTGTGGGTAAACCGTTATTAGTGAAGTACAAAATTACGTTTAAGTGTCCTAGAGGGGGGTGAATAGGACTTTTCAAAAATTTAATCTTACTTAAAACAAATACTAACTATAAAGCACTTATAAGACATGATAATTGAAAAGCAATTACAATTAAAAGCTAGGATAGTGAAACATATGAAAGCTGCATTTCATCAAGCATGTTGTGTGCAAAATTTAAGCATAGCATGAATCATCACAAACACAAGCAAAAGCATGCACCACAAACACAACGACATATAGTGATTTAACTATGTGCCTACTCCACTCTCGGTGGACCCACTCAACCCATGAGTGTACTGTGGAGGGTCAAATATTTCATATTAGACCCCAATTATTACCTGATTTTATGTACATGATAATGTTTAATGCTCTATTTTAATTATGTTTATGTTGCAAGGTGAATTTAGGAGCTTGGACTGAAAAAGGGTACTAAAAGCATGGATTTTACACTCAGAAATCACCAACGTAATAAACGGATCTTCGGGGACCAAGATCGAAGAATTCACATATTAAAGATCTGAAAAAACTAAGTGTTTGAAGTTAAAAAAGCCTGAATGCAAGTTCACAAGGTTCTCATCATTTGTTTAGTTCGAAACTTTATATCTGGCCTGAGGATGACAAATTAACCATACATGTCAAATTTCAGCCATTGGATCCTTATGGAAGTGGCCCAACGGACAGATTAGCCCATAAATCATTGATCTGAGGCCCACTTGATATCTGGTTATGCTTAAATTTTTGGTCTCAACCCCTAAAATGAGGTGGTAAAATGGATGGATGGAGTGGATTTCTTACACTTATCACAGTGGACCCCACTTAAGGGTGTGCATGTGCATAGTGTGCACGCACCAGTCGTGCACCGAAATCACAAGGCGGTTAGTGCACGTTGACCCGATATTTTTCTTTTAATAAAGGGAAACCTACCAGCGTTCGAACGGACGATTTTAGCGGGCCACCGTGATCATCCTGATGGATGATGGGGACCATTTATTCGCTCCTGGGGGTGGCCACGACCCTAGCCATGGTGGTCGTTTGTACACACGCAGATCGTCGTCAAATGAAGGATGAACGGTGAGGTGATTTGATACAGAGGGCCGCATCAAAACTCAACCAAAACCATTCTTTTCCAACCAAAATTTCAGTAGGAATCCAATGAATAGGGTGGATTTCTCTAAAAACATCACTATGGGGCCCATCGAACACGTCAGCGTAATGAATTTCGCATGATATGCATGGCCGTGAAATCCAGGACTTCCAGAGAGTTATATGGCCTAGATGATGATCGGATCTTTGATCCAAACCATTTAAAAGCTCGGGAAGGGGGTCTTCACCCCAACCATGGAGTCAAAATTAGTTCTTGAAACATCCACCATTCGAAAATTTCGTTAGAACGTAACTTGATTTGCATTTTCGCGGCTTTGCATGCAACGTGCTGCGTAAATGCCTAGCCGACCTTCCGTACCGACTCCAGTAACTTCTCCACCGCCCTACTTTTCTTATAAAAGGATAGAAGAGAGAGAGCTTAAGGATATATTGGGACGTGGAGAGAGAGAAAGAGAGAGAGAGAGAGAGAGAGAGAGAGAGAGAGAGAGAGAGAGGTGGAGCGGCTGGCACAAGAGGAGTTTCCCTTCTCCTTTTCTTCTTTATTTTCTTCTTGTTTTAATGTTTTTTTTCTTAGCTTGATCATGTTCATGATGAGCTTGTAGTGTGATGGGAGACTTTTCTTTATGCCTTTGATTCATGTTTGAGTTGAACTCATTTTGATTCTAGTTTGATTATAAGGAGCGCTTTCAGTTTTTAATAGTTTATTGTGACTTAAATTATAATAGATTTGCAAAAGCTTTGAGCATATTCTTTTCATTACTATGATTATGAAGTTAGAAAGCCTTGTTATTCACTATCGTCTCATGGGCATAGTTGGATAATGGAATCCTTCCTAACGTTCATAACTCTTTCAGATTGGTTGTGGATTGGTTAAATTATGTTGTTTGCTTTGTCTCATGGGCATGGTTTTGTGATGGAATCACACTACACCAAAATAGCAAAAAAAGGACGGTTGAAAACCGTCTCAAAAGGCCAAAAAGGACGGTCCTGTACCGTCGCAATGGCCGTCAAATTTTGACGTGTCGTATTTTTTAAAGGATTGCCATAAACCGTCTCTAAAGAAGGATGGTCATGGACTGTCTCTAAAAAGAACGGTCCATGACCATCCGTAAAGGACGGCCCATGACCGTCAATAAAAAGGATGGTCATAGACCGTCTCTTATGAGCCGAAAAAGGAGGGTCATGAACCGTCTCTTATGAGTCTAAAAAGGACGGTCATGGACCATCTCTTATGAACCTGACGGTTGTGAACTGTCCTTTAAAAGGACGGTCTTCAGCTGTCTCATATTTGCATATACACCTGTTCATATCATATTCTTCCTGATATACACCTGTTATATACACCTGTTATAACATCGTATTCTTCCTGATATACACTTGTTATATAATATATTTCATCATATTCATATTCACATCCATCTAAACCCAAACTACGTAAATCTATCCAAACAAAAACTACATTCATCCAAACATAAACTACGTCCATCTAAACACAAACAATATACACCTGTTACAATATCATATTCTTCCTAATACACACCTGTTACAACATTATATTCTTCCTGATAGACACCTGTTATATAATATATTTCATCATATTCACATTCACATCCATCTAAACCCAAACTACATAAATCCATCCAAACATAAACTACATTCATCCAAACATAATCTACATCCATCCAAACACAAACATTCATCCACGCATAAATACGCTCACACCAACTCTGCAAAACTCCAAATCATAAGCCAAAATACCAAATAGTTTCTCATCCAACAAAAATCAAGACTAAATCATAATATTCATACTCTATAGAGACTCCTGAGGTAAAGAATTACCTATAGGATATGATGCGATGAGGCTTCTGTCTCATTGCTTGCCTGAATGCAATCAGTTGTTCTCTGCCAAATACCATAAATATTCTTTAAACACTGAATTCAAACACTTGCACCAAAGATCATACAAAAATAGAGGAGAAAAAGACTTACTGGATCATCCCTTTGTTCATAGAACCTCTCTGAGGATCCTGCACAACTTGAAAAAGATCTCTTATCAGCTCCTGCCGATGCGGCTATGCCGAGAACAACTTTAAAAGAGGCAAAAGAAGAAACACATCAGACATTCAAAGTTCAACAACTTCAAAGAATCACAAACCTTGATACTAATTTTTAAGGCAACATTTTCGAGATACTGTTTATTGACTCTGGATGCCTGTCTCGGTTGGCAACACTGCGACACTATGCCCAACTCCGTTTCACAAACACGTTTTATCTTTCCTGCAAAATCAGAAAATAAAATTCTTTAGTTGATTCATTCTATCTCTCTAGGATTTAGGGTCTTGTTTGCACCTACCATATGAACCACTCATGTCAGGTAAAATGATAATAAATAATTGGAGATGTTTCTTCTTATCTCCACTTTGTAGGTTTGCAGTGGCTTGTTTGTGTACATCCATCAGAGTCATCTCAATCCTATTAGGGCGATCGATTTTAGGTTTAGGTTTAGGTTTTAGGCTTAGGTTTAGGTTATAAGTGCAGGTTACAGGTTTAGGTTTGGGTTTAGGTTAGGTTATAGGTTAAGGTTTAGGGAATTAAGAATAGGTTAAGGTTTAGGTTTAGAAAATCGGGTTCAGGATTAGGTTTAGGTTTGGGTTTTCAAGTTTAGGTTTAGGTTTAGGTTAGGGAGTTGAGCTTAGGATTAGGTGTAGGTCTAGGTTTAGGGATTCAAGAATACATTTAGGTTTTAGGTTTAGGTTTAGGTTTAGGTTTAGGTTTAATTTATAGGTTATAGGTTTAGGTTTAGGTTTAGGTTTATGTTTTAGGTTTAGGTTAAGGATAGGTAATAGGTTATAAGTTTAGGTTATAGGTTATAGGTTTTGGTTTAGGTTTGGGTTAAGGTTTAGGTTTAGGTTGTAGGTTTAGGTTAAGGTTTAGGTTTAGGTTATAGGTTATAGTATATAGGTTATAACTTTAGGGAATTGAGAATAGGTTAAGGTTAAGGTTTAGGTTTGAGAAATCGGGTTCGGGTTCGGGATCGAGTTTAGGTTTAGGTTTTCAAGTTTAGGTTTAAGTTTAGGTTAAGGAGTTGAAATTAGGATTAGGTGTAGGTTTAGGTTTAAGGATTTGAGAATACATTTTGGTTTTAGGTTTAAGTTTAGGTTTTAGGCCTAGGTTTAGGTTATAAGTGTAGGTTATAGGTTTACGTTTAGGTTATAGGTTAAGGTTTAGGGAATTGAGAATAGGTTTAGGTTTAGGAAATCGGGTTCGGGTTCGGGATCGAGTTTAGGTTTGGGTTTTCAAGTTTAGGTTTAGGTTTAGGTTAGGGAGTTGAGATTAGGATTAGCTGTAGGTCTAGATTTATGGATTTGGGAATACATTTAGGTTTTAAGTTTAGGAAAATGGGTTCGGGTTCGGGATCAGGTTTTAGGTTTGGGTTTTCAAGTTTAGGTTTAGGTTTAGGTTAGGGAGTTGAGATTAGGATTAGGTGTAGGTTTAGGTTTGGAGATTTGAGAATACATTTAGATTTTAGGTAATAGGTTTTGGTTTAGGTTAAGGTTATAGGTTTAGGTTTAGGTTATAAGCAATAGGTTTAGGGAATTGAGAATAGGGTAAGGTTTAGGTCTAGAAAATCGGGTTCAGGTTGGGGATTGGGTTTAGTTTTGGGTTTTCAAGTTTAGGTTTAGGTTTAGGTTAGGGAGTTGAGATTAGGAATGGGTGTAGGTTTAGGTTTAGGGAGTTGAGAATACATTTAGGTTCTAGGTTTAGGTTTAAGTTTTAGGTTTTAGGTTAAGGTTTATGTTTTAATTTTAGGTTAAGGTTAAGTTATAGGTTTAAGTTAAGGTTTTAGGTCATAGGTTTTGGTTTAGGTCAAGTTTATAGGTTTAGGTTTAGGTTAAGGTTTAGTTTTAGGTTATAAGCTATAGGTTTAGGGAATTGAGAATAGGTTAAGGTTTAGGTTTAAGAAATTAGGTTCGGGTTGGGGATCGGGTTTAAGTTTGGATTTTCAAGTTTAGGTTTATGTTTAGGTTAGGGAGTTGAGATTAGGATTATGTGTAGGTTTAGGTTTAGGGATTTGAGAATACATTTAGGTTTTAGGTTTATGTTTAGGTTATAGGTTAAGGTTAAGGTTTAAGTTTAGGTTATAAGCTATAGGTTTAGGGAATTGAGAATAGGTTAAGGTTTAGGTTTAGGAAATCGGTCTCGGGTTCAAGATCGGGTTTAGGTTTAGGTTTAGGTTTACGTTAGGGAGTTGAGATTAGGATTAGGTGTAGGTTTAGGTTTAGGGATTTGAGAATACATTTAGGTTTTAGGTTTAGGAAATCGAGTTCGGGTTCGAGATTGGGTTTTAGGTTTGAGTTTTCAAGTTTAGGTTTAGGTTTAGGTTAGGGAGTTGAGATTAGGATTAGGTGTAGGTTTAGGTTTAGAGATTTGAGAATACATTTAGGTTTTAGGTCATATGTTTTGGTTTAGGTTAAGTTTTAGGTTTAAGTTATAAGCTATAGGTTTAGGGAATTGAGAATAGGTTAAGGTTTAGGTTTAGAAAATTGGGTTCGGGTTCGGGATCAGGTTTAGTTTTGGGTTTTCAAGTTTAGGTTTAGGTTAAGGAGTTGAGATTAGGATTAGCTGTAGGTTTAGGTTTAGGGAGTTGAGAATACATTTAGGTTTTAGGTTTAGGTTTAGGTTTTAGGTTATATGTTAAGGTTTAGGTTTTAAGTTTAGGTTAAGGTTAGGTTATAGGTTACAAGTTAAGGTTTTAGGTCATAGGTTTTGGTTTAGGTCAAGTTTATAGGTTTAGATTTAGGTTTAGGTTATAACCTATTGGTTTAGGGAATTGAGAATAGGTTAAGGTTTAGGTTTAGGAAATCGGGTTCGGGTTTAGGTTTGGGTTTTCAAGTTTAGGTTTAGGTTTAGTTTAGGGAGTTGCGATTAGGATTAGGTGTAGGTTTAGGTTTAGGGATTTGAGAAAACATTTAGGTTTTAGGTTTAGGTTAAGGTTATAAGCTATAGGTTTAGGGAATTGAGAATAGGTTAAGGTTTAGGCTTAGGAAATCGGGTTCGGGTTCGGGATTGGGTTTAGGTTTGGGTTTTCATGTTTAGGTTTAGGCTTAAGTTAGGGAGTTGAGATTAGTATTAGCTGTAGGTCTAGGTTTAGGGATTTGAGAATACATTTAGGTTTTAGGTTAAGGTTTAGATTTAGGTTAGGTTAAGGTTTAGGTTTTAGGTAGGTTAAGGTTAGGTTATAAGTTATAAGTTTAGGTTATAGGTTATAGGTCATAGGTTTTAGTTTAGGTTAAGGTTATAGGTTACAGGTTTAGGTTATGAGCTATAGGTTTAAGGAATTGAGAATAGGTAAAGGTTTAGGTTTAAGAAATCTGGTTCAGGTTCAAGATCGGGTTTAGGTTTGAGTTTTCAAGTTTAGGTTTAGGTTTAGGTTAAGGAGTTGAGATTAGGATTAGATGTAGGTTTAGGTTTAGGGATTTGAGAATACATTTAGGTTTTAGGTTTAGGTTTAGGTTATAAGTTATAGGTTTAGGTTTAGGTTTAGGTTTAGGGTATAAGCTAGGTTTAGGGAATTGAGAAAAGGTTTAAGGTTTAGGTTTAGAAAATCGGGTTCGGGTTTGGGTTATGGTTTAGGTTTTCAAGTTTAGGTTTAGGTTTAGGTTAGGGAGTTGAGATTAGGATTAGGTGTAGGTTTAGGTTTTAGGTTTTAGATTTTAGGTTAAGGTTTAGGTTTTAGGTTTTAGGTTAAGGTTAGGTTATAGGTTATAAGTTACGGTTTTAGGTCATAGGTTTTGGTTTAGGTTAAGGTTATAGGTTTAGGTTTAGGTTATAATCTATAGGTCTAGGGAATTGAGAATAGGTTAAGGTTTAGGTTTAGGAAATCGGGTTCGGGTTCGGGATTGGGTTTAGGTTTGGATTTTTAAGTTTAGGTTTAGGTTAAGGAGTTGAGATTAGGATTAGGTTTAGGGATTTGAGAATACATTTAAATTTTAGGTTTAGGTTTAGGTTTTAGGTTATAGGTTAAGGTTAAGGTTGTATGTTTAGGTTAAGGCTAGGTTATAGGTTAAGGTTTTAGGTCATAGGTTTTGTTTTAGGTTAAGGTTATAGGTTTAAGTTAAGGTTTAGGTTAAGGTTTAGGTTCAGGTTATAAGCTATAGGTTTAGGGAAAAGAGAATAGGTTAAGGTTTAGGTTTAGGAAATCGGGTTCGGGTTCGGGATTGGGTTTGGGTTTGGGTTTTCAAGGTTAGGTTTAGGTTTAGTTTAGGGAGTTTCGATTAGGATTAGGTGTAGGTTTAGGGATTTGAGAATACATTTAGGTTTTAGGTTTAGGTTTAAGTTATAGGTTATAGGTTTAGGTTTAGGTTTATGGTATAAGCTAGGTTTAGGGAATTGAGAAAAGGTTTAAGGTTTAGGTTTAGGAAATCGGTTCGGGTTCGGGATCGGGTTAAGGTTTAGGTTTTCAAGTTTAGGTTTAGGTTTAGGTTAGGGAGTTGAGATTAGGATTAGGTATAGGTTTAGGTTTAGGGATTTAAGAATACATTTAGGTTTTAGGTTTTAGGTTAAGGTTAGGTTATAGGTTATAAGTTACGGTTTTAGGTCATAGGTTTTGGTTTAGGTTAAGGTTATAGGTTTAGGTTTAGGTTATAAGCTATAGGTCTAGGGAATTGAGAATAGGTTAAGGTTTAGGTTTAGGAAATCGGGTTCGGGTTTGAGAGTGGGTTTAGGTTTGGGTTTTCAAGTTTAGGTTTAGGTTAGGGAGTTGAGATTAGGATTAGCTTTAGGGATTTGACAATACATTTAGGTTTTAGGTTTAGGTTTAGGTTTTAGGTTATAGGTTAAGGTTTAGGTTTTATGTTTAGGTTAAGGCTAGGTTATAGGTTAAGGTTTTAGGTCATAGGTTTTGTTTTAGGTTAAGGTTATAGGTTTAAGTTAAGGTTTAGGTTTAGGTTTAGGTTAAGGTTTAGGTTCAGGTTATAAGCTATAGGTTTAGGGAAAAGAGAATAGGTTAAGGTTAAGGTTTAGGAAATCGGGTTCGGGTTCGGGATCGGGTTTGGGTTTGGGTTTTCAAGGTTAGGTTTAGGTTTAGTTTAGGGAGTTTCGATTAGGATTAGGTGTAGGTTTAGGGATTTGAGAATACATTTAGGTTTTAGGTTTAGGTTTAAGTTATAGGTTATAAGTTTAGGTTTAGGTTTAGGTTTAGGTTTATGGTATAAGCTAGGTTTAGGGAATTGAGAAAAGGTTTAAGGTTTAGGTTTAGGAAATCGGTTCGGGTTCGGGATCGGGTTAAGTTTTAGGTTTAGGTTTAGGTTAGGGAGTTGAGATTAGGATTAGGTATAGGTTTAGGTTTAGGAATTTAAGAATACATTTAGGTTTTAGGTTTAGGTTTTAGGTTTTAGGTTAAGGTTAGGTTATAGGTTATAAGTTACGGTTTTAGGTCATAGGTTTTGGTTTAGGTTAAGGTTATACGTTTAGGTTTAGGTTATAAGCTATAGGTCTAGGGAATTGAGAATAGGTTTAGGAAATCGGGTTCGGGTTCGGGATTGGTTTAGGTTTGGGTTTTCAAGTTTAGGTTTAGGTTAGGGAGTTGAGATTAGGATTAGGTTTAGGGATTTGACAATACATTTAGGTTTTAGGTTTAGGTTTAGGTTTTAGGTTATAGGTTAAGGTTAAGGTCTTATGTTTAGGTTAAGGCTAGGTTATAGGTTAAGGTTTTAGGTCATAGGTTTTTTTTTAGGTTAAGGTTATAGGTTTAAGTTAAGGTTTAGGTTTAGGTTTAGGTTAAGGTTTAGGTTCAGGTTATAAGCTGTAGGTTTAGGGAAAAGAGAATAGGTTAAGGTTTAGGTTTAGGAAATCGGGTTCGGGTTCAGGATCGGGTTTGGGTTTGGGTTTTCAAGGTTAGGTTTAGGTTTAGTTTAGGGAGTTTCGATTAGGATTAGGTGTAGGTTTAGGGATTTGAGAATACATTTAGGTTTTAGGTTTAGGTTTAAGTTATAGGTTATAGGTTTAGGTTTAGGTTTAGGTTTAGGTTTATGGTATAAGCTAGGTTTAGGGAATTGAGAAAAGGTTTAAGGTTTAGGTTTAGGAAATCGGTTCGGGTTCGGGATCGGGTTAAGGTTTAGGTTTAGGTTTAGGTTAGGGAGTTGAGATTAGGATTAGGTATAGGTTTAGGTTTAGGGATTTAAGAATACATTTAGGTTTTAGGTTTAGGTTTTAGGTTTTAGGTTAAGGTTAGGTTATAGGCTATAAGTTACGGTTTTAGGTCATAGGTTTTGGTTTAGGTTAAGGTTATAGGTTTAGGTTTAGTTTATAAGCTACAGGTTTAGGAAATTGAGAATAGGTTAAGGTTTAGGTTTAGGAAATTGGGTTTAGGTTCGGGATTGGGTTTAAGTTCGGGTTTTCAAGTTTAGGTTTAGGTTAGGGAGTTGAGATTAGGATTAGGTTTAGGGATTTGACAATATATTTAGGTTTTAGGTTTAGGTTTAGGTTTTAGGTTTAGGTTTAGGTTTTAGGTTATAGGTTAAGGTTTATGTTTTATGTTTAGGTTAAGGTTAGGTTATAGGTTAAGGTTTTAGGTCATAGGTTTTGGTTTAGGTTAAGGTTATAGGTTTAGGTTTAGGTTTAAGTTAAGGTTTAGGTTTAGGTTTAGGTTTAGGTTCAGGTTATAAGCTATAGGTTTAGGGAAATGAGAATAGGTTAAGGTTTAGGTTTAGGAAATCGGGTTCGGGTTCGGGATCGGGTTTAGGTTTGGGTTTTCAAGGTTAGGTTTAGGTTTAGTTTAGGGTGTTGCGATTAGGATTAGGCGTAGGTTTAGGAATTTGAGAATACATTTAGGTTTTAGGTTTAGGTTTAGGTTTTAAGTTATAGGTTTAGGGAATTGAGAATAGGTTAAGGTTTAGGTTTAGGAAATCGAGTTCGGGATCGGGTTTATGTTTGGGTTTTCATGTTTAGGTTTAGGTTTAGGTTAGGGAGTTGAGATTAGGATTAGGTGTAGGTCTAGGTTTAGGGATTTGAGAATACATTTAGGTTTTAGGTTAAGGTTTAGGTTTTAGGTAGGTTAAGGTTAGGTTATAGGTTATAAGTTTAGGTTATAGATTATAGGTCATAGGTTTTGTTTTAGGTTAAGGTTATAGGTTATAGGTTTAGGTTTAGGTTTAGGTTTAGGTTATAAGCTATATGTTTAGGGAATTGAGAATAGGTAAAGGTTTAGGTTTAAGAAATCGGGTTCAGGTTCGGGATTGGGTTTAGGTTTGGGTTTTCAAGTTTAGGTTTAAGTTTAAGTTAGGGAGTGGAGATTAGAATTATGTGTAGGTTTAGGTTTAGGGATTTGAGAATACATTTAGGTTATAGGTTTAGGTTTAGGTTATAGGTTATAGGTTTAGATTTAGGTTTAGGTTTAGGTTTAGGGTATAAGCTAGGTTTAGGGAATTGAGAAAAGGTTAAGGTTTAGGTTTAGTAAATCGGGTTTGGGTTCGGGATCGGGTTTAGGTTTAGGTTTAGGTTTAGGTTAGGAAGTTAAGATTAGGATTAGGTGTAGGTTTAGGTTTAGGGATTTAAGAATACATTTAGGTTTTAGGTTTAGGTTTAGGTTTTAGGTTATAGGTTAAGGTTTAGGTTATAGGTTATAGGTTAAGGTTAGGTTATAGGTTATAAGTTAAGGTTTTAGGTCATAGGTTTTGTTTTAGGTTAAGGTTATAGGTTTAGGTTTAGGTTATAAGCTATAGGTTTAGGGAATTGAGAATAGGTTAAGGTTTAGGTTTAGGAAATCGGGTTTGGGTTCGGGATTGGGTTTAGGCTTGGGTTTTCAAGTTTAGGTTTAGGTTAGAGAGTTAAGATTAGGATTAGGTGTAGGTTTAGGTTTAGGGATTTGAGAATACATTTAGGTTTTAGGTTTAGGTTTAGGTTTTAGGTTTTAGGTTAAGGTTTAGGTTTTAGGTTTAGATTAAGGTTAGGTTATAGGTTAAGGTTTTAGGTCATAGGTTTAGGTTTAGGTTTAGGTTATAAGCTATAGGTTTAGGGAAATGAGAATAGGTTTAGGTTTAGGAAATTGGGTTCAGGTTCGGGATCGAGTTTAGGTTTGGGTTTTCAAGTTTAAGTTTAGATTAGGATTTGGTGTAGGTTTAAGTTTAAGGATTTGAGAATACATTTAGGTTTTAGGTTTTAGGTTATAGTTTAGGTTTAAGTTAGGTTATTGGTTAAGGTTTAGGGAATTGAGTTTTAGGTTATAGGTTTTGAGATTTGAGAATAGGTTTAGGTTAAGGTTATAAATTTAGGTTTAGGAAATTGGGTATGGGTTTAGTTTTGGGTTTTCAAGTTTAGGTTTAGGTTAGGGAGTTGAGATTAGGATTAGGTGTAGGTTTAGGTTTAGGGATTTGAGAATACGTTAAGGTTTAGGTTTAGAAAATCGAGTTCGGGTTCGAGATCGGGTTTACGTTTGGATTTTAGGTTTAGGTTTAAGTTATAGGTTATAAGTGTAGGTCTAGGTTTAGGTTTTAGGTTTAGGTTATAAGTTTAGGTTTAGGTTAAGGTTTAGGTGTAGGTTATAGGTTTTGGGATTTGAGAATAGGTTTAGGTTATAGGAATAGGCTTAGGTTATAAGTATAGGTTTAGGTTTAGGTTTTATGTTTAGGTTAAGGTTATAGGCTTAGGTTTAGGTTAGGTTATAGGTTAACATTTAGGGAATTGAGTTTAGGTTAGAGGTTAAGGTTTAGTTTTAGATTTAGGTTATAGGCTTTGGGATTTGAGAATAGGTTTAGGTTTAGGTTATAGGTTTAGGTTCATGAGGTTATAGGTTTAGGTTAAGGTTTATGGATTTGAGTTTAGGTATAAGTTATAGGTTTAACTTTAGCTTTAGATTTTAGGTTTAGGTATAGGCTTAAGTTATAAGTTATATGTTTAGATTAAGGTTTAGGAATTCGGGTTCGGGTTCGGGTTCGGGTTTGGGTTTAGGTTATAGGGTTTGGGATTTGAGAATAGTTTTAGGTTATAAGTATAGATTTGGGTTGGGTTATAGGTTAAGGTTTAGGGATTTGAGTTAAGGTTATAGGTTTAGGTTTAGGGAATTGAGTTTAGGTTATAGGTTTAAGGAAAGGTTAGGTTAAGGTTATAGGTTTTGGCATTTTGAAATAGTTTTAGGTTATAAGTATAGGTTTAGGTTAGGTTATAGGTTAAGGTTTAAGGATTTGAGAATAGTTTTAGGTTATAAGTAAGGTTTTAGGTTTAGGTATAGGCTTAAGTTATATGTTTAGGTTAAGGTTTAGGAATTCGGGTTCGGGTTCGGGTTTGGGTTCGGGTTCGGGTTTGGGTTATTGGTTATAGGTTAAGGTTTAGGTTTAGGTTATAGGTTTTGGGATTTGAGAATGGGTTCGGGTTTAGGTTATAGGTTTAGGTTAAGGTTTAGGTCATAAGCTATAGGTTAAGGGAATTGAGAATAGGTTAAGGTTTAGGTTTAGGAAATCGGGTTCGGGATCGGGTTTAGGTTTGGGTTTTCAAGTTTAGGTTTAGGTTTAAGTTATAAGTTTAGGTTCAGGTTGTAGGTTTAGGTTAAGGCTTACGGATTTAAGAATAGTTTTAGGTTATAAGTAAGGTTTTAGGTTTAAGTATAGGCTTAAGTTATAGGTTATAGGTTATATGTTTAGGTTAAGGTTTAGGAATTCGGATTTGGGTTCGAGTTTGGGTTCGAGTTTAGGTTATAGGTTTTGGTTTTGGTTTAGGTTATAAGTTTTGTTTTAGGTTAAGGTTTTGGTTTAGGTTATAGGTTTTGGGATTTAAGAATGGGTTCGGGTTTAGGTTATAGGTTTTGGTTTTGGTTTAAGTTATAGGTTTTGGTTTTGGTTATAAGTTATAGGTTTAAGTTTAGGTTACAGGTTTTGGGATTGAGAACAGGCTTAGGTTAAGGTCATAAGTTTAAGTTTAGGAAATCGGGATCAGGTTCGGGTTAGGGTTTAGTTTTGGGTTTTCAAGTTTAGGTTTAGGTTTAGGTTAGGGAGTTGAGATTAGGATTAGTTGTAGGTTTATGTTTAGGGATTTGAGAATACATTAAGGTTTAGGTATAGGAAATTGGGTTCGGGTTCGAGATTGGGTTTACATTTGGGTTTTAGGTTTAGGCTAAGCATTTAGGGATTCAGATTCAGGTTCGAGATCGGGTTTAGGTTTAGGTTTTCAAGTTTAGGTCTAGGTTTAGGTTAGGTAGTTGAGATTAGGATTAGGTGTAGGTTTAAGTTTAGGGATTTGAGAATACGTTAAGGTTTAGGTATAGGAAATTAGGTTCGGGTTGGAGATTGGGTTTACGTCTGGGTTTTAGGTTTAGGCTAAGGGTTTAGGGATTCAGATTTGGGTTCGGGATCGGGTTTGGGTTTAGTTTTAGGTTTAAGTTTTACGTTTAGGTTAAGGTTACAGGTTTAGGTTATAGGTTTGGGTTTAGGTTAGGTTATAGGTTACGGTTTAGGGAATTGAGAATAGGTTAAGATTTAGGTTTAGGAAATCAGGTTCGGGTTCGGGTTTGTGTACGGATTTAGGTTTGGGTTTTCAAGTTTAGGTTTAGGTTAAGGAGTAGATTAGGATTAGGTGTAGTTTAGGTTTAGGGATTCTCTAGTATTATCTACTATATACTAGTAACATACAACCAATATTGGGGCACTATACCATAAGCTACAAAAATTTCATGTCCCCCTAAACAAGATATCCTCCATTGATAACACACACACACACACACACACACACACACACACACACACACACACACACACACACACATATATATATATATATATATATATATATATATATATATATATATATATTATAAGTTTTTTATTTTCATTTACATTACCAAATACATTCATCATCCATCCAAGAAAATTGAAACAAGTACTGTCAATCTATGACTAACAGTTGAAAAGGAAAATTATGCATCTTATCTTACCGACTGCCTTATGTTTCTTTTCACCTTTGTAACTCTCACATTTGTTGCAGCTGCTAGTTCACCATCAGTAGTCTCTCTAACCAAATCTTTGTGCAGTCCCTCCATTTGAAGCAGTGGCTAAAGTTATAAGAAGTAGGACTGATTAGTCTTTCCATGTTTTGAAAAAAAATAAATTCTTTATTTTTGGCTGCAAGTCTACTTATAATTATCATTGGTTCTTAATCTATTTATAATGAAAATCTTAAATATCACCTGATAGTGTTCCTTTGATAAATGTCCTGTTTGGAACAAATAATTTGTTTTATACATACATGTGTTTTATCATAAAACCATGCATGATGCATCCATACCAAAAAAAAAAAAAAACAAATGAAATTTTTTTATATATAAAAACTAATTTTTTAATATTAAAAAAGACATTAAAAAATACAACAATTCTCGATCAACTGAATATGAAAGATTTTCAGTGCATGGACCATCTAGGGTGAGAACCCATCCTGTTAATTACACTTGTATGAACTGAAAACCCAAACTGTTGAATGGAGAACAAGAGCTGTAGTTTAGGAAAAAATAATGGTTAAGAAAAAAAATGCAGTAATGATTCATATTCAACTGGAAAAAAAGGTCAAAAAACAAGTTAGTTTAGGTTTAGGTTAAGGAGTTGAGATTAGGATTAGGTTTATGTTATAGGTTTTGGGATTTGAGAATAGTTTTAGGTTATAAGGTATAGGTTATAGGTTAAGGTTAAGGTTTAGGTTTAGGTTTTAGGTTATAGGTTATAGGTTAAGGTTTAGGGTTAGGTTATAAGTATAGGTTTGGGGGACAACTATAAATTACAAGTGACAACTATAAACTGTAATATGAATAATTTATGATAAGAAAATGATATATGAATAATTTATCCTAAAAATATTCTGCTACAAGAAATACATTCTTCATATCAACAATAGCATAATGAAAAATAATGTAAATTCAAATCTAAACATAATTCAAAATCTAACCATGTCTAGATAAACATAATTCAAAATCTAACCATGTAGAATCAAAGCAATTAACCATGGAGAAGCATATGTTCATAACAACTCATTTATAGAGCTAGATCGTATATGATTCAAATTGTTGGAAGCAACTAGCCCACTTTTATAAAAACATATTGCCATTTCTTTTAGGGTGTTCCCCATCTACAGTTAGACATGTGCATTTTTTTTTGCACCACATTCCAATGGCTAAGGTCCCTATGAATCATATTGCAATACTTTTAGGTGCACTCTAATAAACTTCCATGATTTTGGGATTTGTTGTAAGGAAATGTAAGTTGGGATTTGAGAAAATAGGCCTCAATGAAACTCTCTTTCCCACATAAAGGTTTAGCTAGTGGTAGTCAATGAAGTATGCTTTCCTTGAATTTCCTTTTCAAGAACTTTCGACTATGGTTGGTGTTTGGAACAAAATATCATAGAAAGATATTCCATGGAGCCACATAAGTATAATGACTTGTCGTTAGCCACGTTGTGGGCCACTTCGTATAGCCCTATATAATGATGTTGGCAAAAGTATAATGCTAATTTTCTAAGTCTTTCTTGGATAGAGAATGCACCAAAAACCTCCACAGCCTTTCGTGGATAGGAAGCAATGGTGATAATGATGCTCACGACCCTATATAAGGTTTCAACTCTTGAGCTTCAAATCTACTTCTTTGAGCTGAAAAATAGGTGGATGTTGTGGATGTTAGATACATATCACCTTAGCCCAAAATTGTCCAAGACATCAACACACTACCTTTGAGTATGGTGTTGGCAACACCACCTAATTCACTTACCATCTCAACCTTCCAAAAGTGGACACGGTTTGGCTAGTGACCCCAATT
>CM073587.1:76987122-77312122 GCA_037074715.1 Magnolia kwangsiensis
TGGTCTGTGGGCCCCACCATGATGTATGTGTTTCATCCAATCTGTTCATCCATTTTTAGAGATCATTTTAGTCCTTCGTCCTAAACATAAGAGGGATATAAATCTTAGGTGGACCACCCCACAGGAAAATAATAGTGATTGGATATCCATCATTTAAATCCTCCTAAGGTCCACTATACTGTTTATCTGACATCCAATCTGTGATTAGGTCATAAAGGCCCAGATGAAGGGAAAAAACAACAATCAGCTTGATCCAATACTTTTATGGCTCCCAAAAAGTTTTTAATGGTCGACGTTCATTCAACACTTTTTCAAGTAATGTGGTCCACTTGAGATTGGGATATAACTCATTTTTTTTGTAATATCATAAAATGATCTATAAAAATAGATGGATGGCATGGATGAAACACATACATCATGGTGGGGCCCACAGACCACCGAACACAAAAGTTAAGACGGGTTACCCTCCATTAAAACATTCATAATTATTTTTTGGGCCCACGGAGATGTGGTTCACAAATCTAGCCCTTCCGTTATGTGTGTGCCACTTGGATGAGGGGTCATACCAAGTTTCAGACGCATCCAATTTTTAAGTGGGGCCCCAATAAGTGCTTTTATATGTTTTAGGCATGTCTTCACATGATTTTAGATGGTATGGCCCACTGGAGTTTTATATACGGCTGATTTTTGGGATATCCCATAATTTAAAGGGGACCCATCAAATGTACGGTGTTGATTTTTGACACACATCATGGTGGGGCCCACACAGCTCGATCTCATGGGGAGTTCCCATGAGCTCGACGAATAGAACCTTTTCCATATATATATATAATATTTAAAAAATATAAAAACTTACGATGTATTTGTTATATCAACATTGCCCATCCATTTTGAGATATCATTTCAAGTCACGAGCTAAAGAATGAGATAGATAAAAATCTGTAGTAGACCCCACCATAGAAAACAACGGGAGGGTGATTCCCACCATTAAAACTATCCTAAGGCCCATCGTAATGTCCAACTGGTTCAAAAGTTTTTTAAAAAATAGTCGTGGGGCCAAACATCATGGTGGGGCCCACACAACACCAACCACCAACAATTGGATGGTGTAGGGGGAGTAGTAATCTGTTCCCCTTATTTGTAGTGTGGTCCATTTAATTTTTGAATATGATTCATTTTTTAGATAATTCTGTAAAATGATCTCGAAAAATGGATGAACAGTGTGTGTTAATTAATCAAATCCAAAACTCAAGTGGACCATGCCACACAAAACAGTGTAGAATAATGATTTCCACCGTTGATGCCTTCCTTGGGCCTACAGTAATGTTTGCCATCCAACATGTTTATAATATCAAAAAGATATGAATGAAGCGAAAACACAAACATCAACTTGATCCAAAACTTCTATCAAATGCACAGTGTTGATGTTTGACACACATTATGATAGGCCCTACAAAACTTACTAACATTAATTCTTAGAGTCGCAGGGTGTCAATAAGTTAGGTCACAATTTTGACTAGAATATTTGACCCGTTTTACATGTCTGGTCCATTCACTTTATTTTACTGATCATTACCCTCAATTTGACTAGTTACTCGCCTGATCATGCTACATATGAGAAAGATATTGGGAAACAAGATTGATCAACAATTTGAGTGAATTTTGATTTAAACATCTGAAGTTATTTACTCTTCAATCTGAACTGATCAGATTGTCCAAAAACGGTTAAAGGTTGTTCATAATATCAAAAATATATGAATGAATAGAAAATACAAACATCAGTTTGATCCAAAACTTCTATGGCTTCTAAGAAATTTTAACTAGAATGAGATTCAATCACACTATTTCCAGTGGTGTGGTCCATTTGAGCTTTGGATATGCTTCCTTTTTGTTCTTTAGACGTCAAATTATCTGTTAACATGGATGAATGGAGTGGATAAAATTTTTTTAAAAAAAAGTGGACCCCATAGAGTTTAATTACTCTGGTAATGGTAACGAGTAACTCACCTAAATGTAGTAGAGAAGGATTTCCTTAAAACATTCATAATCATATATTGGGCCTGCCTAAATGTCATTCACATATCTTTTTTTCCACTTGGATGAGGGGTCAGACCAAGTTTCAACCGCATCCATGTCTGTATTAACTTATAAACATCGCGGTGGGCCCTAAGAAGGTTTCAATAGTGGGTGTCACTATCCTACTCTTTTCTATGGTATGGGTCCACTTGAACTTTGGATCTGCCCCGTCAGTCACCATTCCATAGTAGGCCATGAGCTTAAAAATAAAGTCAATCCATGACTTGGGTGGGCCACACCACACACTATAGTTAAGAGGGTTACCCTCCCATTAAAACATTCATAATCATTTATTGGGCCCACCTAGATGTGGTTCATAGATCCAGCCCATTCATTATGTATGTCCCACTTGGATGAGGAGTCAGCCCAAGTTTCATACACATCCAAAACTCATTTGGGCCCCACCAATTAATGCTTTTATATGTTTTAGGGATGTCTTCACATAGTTTTAGATGTTATGGCCCACCTGAGTTTCATATACGACTGATTTTTGGACTTAAAGGGGACACATTAAATGCATGGTGTTGATGTTCTACATACATCATGGTGGGGCGCACACAGATTAACCTCATAGGAAGTTCCCATGAGGTGACCTTATAGTACCATTTCACTATTTAGGTAACTCCTTCATGGGTGTTACTCTAACTATGTAGGGCCCACCTTGATATATTTTATGTATATTGACACCGTCCATATATTTTTCCATTATATTTTAGGATGTGATTTCAAATCATAAGAACTCAATAATCTCAGGCAGGTCATACCAATCAAAACAATGATGAATAACTATTAAAAATCTTTTGAAGCCCACAAAAGTTTTGGATCAATTTGACCTTTTTGGTTTACCTTCATCTAGATCTTCTTTACATTATCAACAAGTTAGATTGCAAATAAACATTACTAAAACCTTACGATGGGCTCTTTATAATTTTTAATGGCGAGGTATTATATTATCATTCTTTCCAGTGGTGTGGTCCACTTAAGATTTAAATCTATACAATTTTTTATACCCAGCCCAAAAATGGGTTGGAAAAACATAGGGGCGACAAGGATATACAATACATCATCAAAATCTCACTTTTGTTATCTAACTTTTCAAATTTTCTTGTTAAAATACAAAATTTAGTTTTCTATTTTAAAATATATATTTTTTTACAATTTGTTAATTTTTTCACAATTTTGTTTAATTTTTAAAATTTTCTTTTTCAAAATATCATTTTTTTAAAATCTCACTTTTGTTATATAACTTTTTAAGTTTTCTTATCGAAATACAAAATCTAGTTTTCTTTTTTTTAAAATATATTTTTTTACAATTTGTCAATTTTTTCACAATTTTGTTTAATTTTCTTTTTAAAAATATCATTTTTTAAATCTCACTTTTGTTATATAACTTTTTAATTTTCTTATCAAAATACAAAATCTAGTTTTCTTTTTTAAAATATAAGTTTTTTTTATAATTTGTCAATTTTTTCACAAATTTGTTTAATTTTTAAAATTTTCTTTTTCAAAATATCATTTTTTAAATCTCACTTTTTTTTATATATGTTTTTAATTTTTCTTGTCAAAATACAAAATCTAGTTTTCTTTTTTAAAATATATATATTTTGTATAATTTGTCAATTTTTTCACAATTTTGTTTAATTTTATAAATTATCTTTTTCAAAATATCATTTTTTTTATTGAAATCTTTTTTTTTTTCAAAATTATCAACATTATTCAAAGTTCTTAATTTTTTTTTTCAATATCTAGATTTTTATAAAATTATATTTTTTTTTTCAAAATCTAAATTTTTTTCTTAAACATTCTTAATTATTTTTCTAAGCTTTTTAACTTTTTTTTTTTTTTTTCGAAATTCATAATTTTTTTTGTTCTTAATTTTTGACCTGAGCATTAGAGACGGTTTAGGCGGTCTTCGACAGTCTCAAATGACCACTATAAGACGGCTAAGGACCGTCTCTAACAGAGACGGTCTTTGACAGTATCAAATGGAGACTGCTAAGGACCGTCCCTAATACATACTATTTTTTACGGTCTCAGATAACCACTAAAAGACAGCCGATGATCATCTCTAATTGAGACGGTCTTTGACAGCTTCAGATTACCAATAAAAGACAGCCAATGACTGTTTCTAATACGGATGGTCTATGATCGTCCGCATATGAGACGGTCAAAGATCGTCTCTAATAGAGACAGTCTTTGACAATCTCAATTGGAGACAACTAAGGACCGTCCCTAATACAGACTATTTTTGACAGTCAGATTACAGGAAAAGATGGCCAATGACCATCTCTAATACGGACGGTCTTTGACCCTCTCAAATGGCCGCATATAAGATGGTCAGAGACCATCTCTTATTCCAGATGGTCAATGGTCGTCTTTTATCCGCAGTTAATGACAGTTTTTGACCGTCATAAATGATTTGTGGACATTCAAATTTTTAAGACAATATTAAGGACGGTCAAGGGCCGTCTAAAAGCTTAGAGACAGTTTTCGGCCGTCTCTAAAGCGTCTTTAAACCAAGCAATTTTAGAGACGGTCCAGAACCGTCTCTAAATCCGTCATTTTTTTTCCATTTTTTACGTAGTGTCAAGTCTAATTCTCATACATCTCATCTATTAAAAACTGGATCAAAGGAAGTTCAGATTTGATTTTTAATGTTATATACTCCAACTGGATGAAGATGGGACTCTAAATCCAGTTGTGTTTATGTATCAAGCATAGATATCCCTGATCTCTATATGTGGATCCTTGAAAACCGTAGTTTTCCATCTTTCAATTTTACAAGTTTTAGTTTAGTATTTCACCATTATTCTCTTAAATTCTTCTAATTTAGATACATCTTCTTCTAGTTCTAGTTCTAGTTATAATTACTTTTAGATTACGTACAAGCTTCAGTCCCTGTGGATTCGACCTCAGTCTTACTGAGATTATTACTACATTGCAGCCCTACACTTGAGGTTGTGAACAAGTTTTTGGCGCCGTTGCCAGGGATTGACGATTAGGTTTTTTTGGGATTAACTAGTTTTAAAATTAGGATAAGATTAGGGTTTTTCTACTTTTTAATTTTAGGTTTAAGTTTTTGTATTTGATTTCTAAAAACTAACCTAACTGTCCTGTTTTGTAGGATCCTGATATGGGCTTTCTAAATTGGTAATCTCTTTTTAATTTTTCTTTCTTTCTATTTCTAGATTAGGATTTGTTTTATATTTTTAGAAACTTTCTAATTCTAAGATTTCTTTTAATTTTAGAAACTAATTTTTTCTATTTTTAAGTGTAGGACTTTCTTGAGTTCTTTTTTTTAGAAACCTTCCATTTTTTTAAGGAATCTTTCCTTTTTAGAAACTAGTTAACTTTCTATTTTTAGAAACTAACTTGTTTTGTTTTATTTTGCAGGTTTTAACATAGGAACTTTGAACTTGGTAACTTCTTTTCAACTCTTTTCTTTTTCTTTCTAGATTTCTATTTATTTTCTTCTTTTTTGGGTCTAGGTTAGAATCTAGATTGAGGGTTACGAGTGTTTCTTACCCAAGTGGGTCCGTGACAACACTCGACATCTCTTAACTGAAGGAGAATTGGTTGAGGGGTTGACTATCTATCGCAAGACTAGACACCGCTCGAGATCCCCATAGTTAATTAAGGTTATAGCTGCAAATCAACTAGCCAATCAACCAGAAGGACAACCTCAAGCTCGGGTTGGGGAAGTCCACGATGAGAATAAGGTGCATCAAACACTCCCGCCACGTACTTTACGATATTGTTTACAACTGGCGGGGGTGAGCACGCCCTCATGCATAGTTTTTCCAGAGAATACGGGACACATGGATATCAAGTCAGGGGTAATCCAACTCCTTCCTAAATTTCATGGGCTTAAGTCAGAAGATCCATACTTATACCTGAAAGAGTTTGATCAGATCATAACCACTTTATACTTTCCTAACATGTTTGATGACACGGTAAGGCTGAAACTTTTCCCTTTTCTTTAAAAGAGAAAACTAAGAGGCGGTTGCATTGACTACATCCTAAACTATTGGCACATGGAATAATATGATAAGGGAGTTCATAAAGAAATTTTTTCCACATCATAAAACGAACACCCTTAGAAAGTCAACCATGAACTTCGCCCAAAAGGAGGACGAAACATTCTTCCACAATAGGGAGCGATTCAAGGATCTTGTCAATTCATGCCCACAACACGAATTTGAAACATGGCGCATTACACACTTCTTTTATGATGGTCTAACATTTTGCATTCACCAATTAGTCGAGACAATGGGCAATGGGGAATTCATGAATAAAAATGTCGATGAGGTGTGAGACTACTTGGATACACTCGCTAAAAATGCACAATCATGGGACATACCTAAAACCAGGCACCATGTCTAGGCCAACTCAATCCAAGGAGAGGGGTGGAATGTATCTCCTGAAAAAGGATGATGATATCAATGCTAAAATGGCTTATCTCACCAGGAGACTTGAGACCATGGAATTAAAGAAGTATAAGGATAAGGAAATTGTTTGCGGTATTTGTGCTTGCAACATTCACACAACTGAAAATTATCTAACAATACCTGCCTTTTAAGAGGTGTTGAATGAGCAATCCAATGTTATGGATAATTACCAAAGACCTTTCAATGGACCTACCTCCAATATACATACAATCTTGGTTGGAGAAATCATCCAAACTTCAATTAGAGGAATAGACAAACTGCTACCCCTCAAGGTTTCTTTAATCAAAATCCTAATAAAGGGAAACCTCAAGAAGAACCGGTTTAAAATTCCTCATAAGAGCTTACTCAAGCAATATGAGAACTTACAAAATTTATGCAAAAAATGGATTCACATATGACGGTTATAGAAAAGGGGATGCTTCTTGCTCAACCTCTCCCTAATTCTAAACCGCAATATGAAATAAGTGATCCAAGTTCTTCAAATTAGATGGAGCAAGCTAAATCTATCACCACCTTAAGAGTGGGAAGACCATTGATAAAACCATTCCAGTTAGGGCTGAAAATCCTAAGGAACCGAAAGAGGATAAAAATGATGGATTTAGCATTGCTCCACAAGAATTGGAACCGAAACTTTAAGGCAAGCCAGTTACTCTATGTCCCCAACAGTTGGTTGCACCAAAATATCTCTCTAACTCTTAGGACATTCTAGAGGTGTTGAAATAAGTGAAGGTTAATATTCATTTACTTGATGTCGTAAAACAAATACCTTCATATGCCAAATTCCTGAAAGACTTGTGTACGACCAAAAAATGTAAAATATTTAAAAGAAAATCTTCTTGACTAAGAAAGTGAGTGTCATCCTAAAGCAAGATGTGCCACAGAAATTCAAAGATCCCGGTAGCTCAACCGTATCTTGTGTAATCGGAAACTACCAAACTAAGCATGCACTTCTTAATTTAGGAGCGAGCGTAAATCTGATTCTTTACTCGGTGTACTTAGGTTTGCGTGAATTAAAACTCATCCTAACCACATTACAACTTGCTAATTATTCTGTTCGTGTACCGAGAGGTGTAATTGAAGATGTATTGGTCCAGGTTGATAGATTCTACTATCTCGTAGATTTTATTTTCCTGGATACGGAACCCATCAGTAACATGAGCACTCAGATTCCCGTCATTTTTGGTCGCCCATTCCTTATCACTTCAAACACAATCATTAATTGCAGGAATGGAGTCATGAATATGTCTTTCGGGAATATAAAATTGGAGTTAAACATCTTTTTCAATACAGGCAGACAGTTAGAGGATGATGATGATTTTCACGACATTAACATGATTGATTCTTTCGTAGATGATAGAACGCCTCTGAGCTTATCCTGTGACCCTCTAAAGACGTACCTGGTCAAATCCAATGATTTTGATGATAACATGATTAGGGAGACTAGTGCCATGTTTGATGCTGTGTCGGTACTTGAAGTTAACCGGTGGAGGCCACAATTTGAAGAGTTGCCACAAACTAATGAAGTGCCTCTACCGTCTAACCTCAAGCCATCAAAGCTTGACTTAAAACCTTTTCTCTCTAATTTGAAATATATCTATTTAGGTCAAGAAATGACATACCCGGTGGTGATTTCTTCTCACCTGGAGAAAGAATAGGAGAGTATGCTCATGTTTACTCTCATTGAGCATAAGGGATCCCTTGGATGGACGATCGTGGACCTCAAGAAAATTGACCCTTCGATTTGTACTCACCACATTTATCTCGAGGATAATGCAAAGACCTCTCGGCAATCACAACGTAGATTAAATCTAAACATGAAGGAAGTGGTTAAGGCCGAGGTCTTTAAACTATTAGATGTGGGTATCATATATCTTATATCCGATAGTCAATGGGTGAGTCCAACTCGGGTGGTTCCTAAGAGGTTCGAAATCACCATCGTAACCAATGTCAATAATAAACTCATGCCAACTAGAGTTACTACTGGTTGAAGAATGTGCATTGACTACAGGAAGTTGAATACCGTCACAAGGAAGGACCACTTTCCTTTGTCCTTCATCGATCAAATTTTAAAAAGGTTAGCTAGTCATTCCTATTACTGTTTCCTTGATAGGTATTCAGGCTACAATCAGATAGAGATAGCCCCTAAAGATAATGAAAAAAATTACATTTACATGTCCTTACGACACCTTTGCTTACTAAAGGATGTCATTCGGACTATGTAATGCCCCAGCCACCTTTCAACGATGTATGATGAGTATCTTTTCTAATATGGTGGGACAATATCTAGAGGCCTTCATGGACGATTTCTCTGTCTTCGATCCATCTTTCAGCAAGTGCTTAGAGAGTCCTAAATGTGTGCTGAAAAGATGTGAGAAAAGAATTTGGTACTTAATTGAGAGAAGTGTCATTTCATAGTTTGTAAGGGAATTGTCCTTGGACATATCATCTCATCCAAAGAAATCGAGGTAGATAAGGCTAAAATTGATCTTATCTGTAACCTACCTCCACCCAAGAACATACGAGACGTGCGATCCTTTTTAGGACACGCCGGGTTTTACAGAAGATTCATAAAGGACTTTAATCTCATCTCTCGTCTTCTATGTAATCTACTTCAAAATGATGCATCATACGAGTGGACTGAATAATGTCAAGAAGCTTTCACTAAGCTTAAAGGCATGTTGACCACTGCAGCTATCATGCAACCACCCGATTGGAGCCTTTCTTTTGAACTTATGTGTGACGCGTCTAATTATGCTCTTGGGGCGGTTTTAGGCCAGAGAAAAGAAAAGAAGCCCTACGTTATTCATTACGCAAATAGAACTCTAAATTCTGCCCAAGTGAACTACTCGACTACAGAAAAGGAACTCTTGGTTGTAGTGTTCGCTTTGGACAAATTTAGGTCCTGCTTGATTGGATCTAAGATCATTATTTACATAAATCATGCGGCATTCAAGTATCTTCTTTCTAAGAATATTGCAAAGCCACGCCTAATAAGATGGATCCTCCTACTCTAAGAATTTAATTTAGAAATAAAGGATAAAAATGAAGTAGAGAACGTAGTGGTTGACCATCTTTCCCGCTTTAATCCATCTGATTCCCTTGAGACAACGTCTATTAATGACATGTTCCCTGATGAACAATTATTCAAAGTCTCCCATTCATCGTGGTTCGTTAATATTTCAATTATCTTGCCACAAGTTTCACACCAACACATTCGACTATGCAAGATAAGAAGAAATTTGCCCAGACCAAATCTTAAGGAGATGTGTGTGAAATGATAAGCATTAGAGTGTCATCCTTCTGTCATTCTCAGGCCTATGGTGGTCACTTTTCTACTAAAAAGACTACAACCAAGATTCTGCAGTGTGGCTTTTACCGGCCCATTATGTTCAGAGATACTCATGAGTTTTGCAAAGCTTATTTTGCTCACCATAGATTATGTCACAAATGGGTTGAAGCAATTCTGTGTCGGAACAATGACCATCGCACGGTCATTAAATTCTTAAAAGAGAACATCATTTCCTAATTTGGAATGCCTCGAGCCATCATTAGTGATGGGGGCTCACATTTTTGTAATAGACCATTCGAGAATTTAATGAAGAAATATAATATTTCTCATAAGGTGAGTACTCTATACCACCCACAAACAAGTGGGTAAGCTGAGATATCCAATAGGAAAATTAAACACATTTTAGAAAAAATGGTTAACCCTTTACCGTAAAGATTTTACAGTTAAGTTCGAATTATTCATCCATGAATAAAAGTTTTAAACATTAATTAAGTCATGATTTCACATGTTATATCTCGCTTACACATTAATGTTTCAGTTCGATATCGAATTATTAACCCAGTAATCACTAAGCATGGAAGGAACCAACCTGGGGAAGTTGTCCATCATGTTCATTGAAAAAAAACAGAGAAGAATATCTACCTAAAAAACAATTATCTTCGAAAATGGCTACCTGTTAAAGATCTTTAAAAAGATTGACACAGCATGAAAGTCATCAATGAAAAAATCAAAAGCTAGAAGAATGAAAAGATGAACTGTAAGACAAGTTTTTAGTTTAGGTTATTGTTATCCTGAATGCTCTTTTGATTATCAATGTTATCATAAAATAGAGAATTGAACCTTCGATTGTGATAAGTTTAGATTGCACTATACACACATAGGACTTAATGTTTAGAATTGTTCTAATTGATGAATTAATACTTTGAACTTGACTATGAAGTTTACCGTGTGCTTGAGTCTAAGAGAAAGTAATACCTAACATTCATGAATCTTAGAATTCTGTTGACTAGATTATTTTTCAAAAATAACTCGGGTTTATAAGAAATCGTACTGTAATTTTTAAAATATTTTTCGCATACTTTGCTCGGAACTAGCAAAATGCAAATTGAGGATCGTATTAAGGGTCAAATATTGCATATTAAACCCCAGTTATTACTTGATTTTACGTACACGATAATGTTTAACACTCTGTTTTAATTGTGTTTGTGTTGCAAGGTGAATTTAGGAACTTGGATTGAAAAAAAGTACTAAAAGTATGGATTTAATGCTTAGAAATCACCAAGGCAAGGGACAGATCTTAGGGGACCGAGATCGAAGAATTCACACGCTAATGATTCGAGAAAACCCAGCGTTTAAAGTTTAAAAGGCCTGAAAAGCGTCCTGAACGCAAGTTCATAAGGTTCTCATCATCTGTTTGGTTCGAAACTTTATATCTAGCCTGAGGATCACGAATTAACCGTACACTTCAAATTTCAACCAATGGATCCTTATGGAAGTGGCCCAACGGATAGATCAGCTCATAAATTGCTAATCTTTGGCCCACCTGATATCTAGATATGTTTTATTTTTGGTCTCAACCCCTTAAATGAGGTGGCAAAACGGATGGACGGAGCGAATTTCTCACACGCATCACAAAGGACCCCACTTAAGCATGTGCATGCACCAGCTGTGTACTGAAATCACAAGGTTGGTAAGTGCACACTGACCCAATATTTTTTTTTAAAAAGGGAAAACTCGCCAGCGTCTGAATGGACGATTTAAGTGGGCCACCGTGATCATCCCGATGGACGATCGGGACCGTCCATTATCTTTGGGGGGTGGCCATAACCTTAGCCATGGTGGCCGTTTGGTCCCATACATGTGTACACATGCAGATCACCGTCAAATGTAGGATGAATAACGAGGTGATTTAATATAGTGGGCTGCATAAAAACTCGATCAAAACCACTCCTTTCTGATCAAAATTTCTCCAGGAATCTAATGAACGGGATGGATTTCTCCAAAAACATCACTGTGGGGCCCATCGAACACATCAATGTAATGAATTTCGCAAGATACGTACGGTTGTGAAGTCCAAGACTTCCGGGTAGTTGTATGGCCCAAATGATGATCAAATCTTTGATCCGAACCATCTAAAAGCTCTAGAAGGGGCTCTTTACCCCAAACATGGAGTTAAAATCAGTTCTTGAAACATCTACCGTCTGAAAATTCCGTTAGAATGCAACTTGGTTTGCGTTTTCCTGGCTTCGCACACAAGGTGCTACGTAAATGGCTGGCTAACCTTCCGCACCGACTCCAATAGCTTCTCCACCATCCTACTTTGCTTATAAAAGGAGAGAAGAGAGATCTTAAGGATATCTTGGGACATGGAGAGAGAGAGAGAGAGAGAGAGAGAGAGAGAGAGAGAGAGAGAGAGAGAGATACCGGCACAAGAGGAGTTTCCCTTCTCCTTTTCTTCTTTATTTTCTTCTTGTTTTAATATTTTTTTCTTAGATTAATCATGTTTATGATGAGCTAAACCTCTTAGTTAGGGCTAAGAGGTGAAACTTGTAGTATGATGGGAGACTTTTCTTTATACCTTTAATTCGTGTTTAAGTTGAACTGATTTTGATTCTAGTTTGATTATAAGGAATGCTTTTAGTTTTTAATGGTTTATTGTGACTTAAATTATAATGGATCTGCAATAGCTTTGAGCATATTCTTTTCATTACTGTAATTATAAAGTTAGGAAGCCTGTTGTTCACCATCGTCTCATGGGCATGGTTGGATGATGGAATCCTTCCTAACGTTCATAACTTTTTCAGATTAGTTGTGGATTGGTTAAATTTCGTTGTTTGTTTTGTCTCATGGGCATGGTTTTGTGATGGAATCAAGTCTAATTCTTATACCTTTCATCTCTTGAAAACTAGATCAAATGAAGTTCAGATTTGATTTTTAATGTTATATCTTCCAACTGGATGAAGATGGGACTCGAAATTCAGTTCTGTTTATGAATCAAGCATAAATATCCCTGATCTCTACAAGAGGATCCTTGAAAACCCTACTTTCCCATCTTTGAATTTCACAAGTTTTAGTTTAATATTTCACCGTTATTTTCTTAAATTCTTTTGATTTAGACATATCTTCTACTAGTTCTAATTCTAGTTCTAGTTACTTTCAGATTACGTATAAAGTTCTGTCCTTGTGGATTCGACCTCGGTCTTACTGAGATTATTACTACATCGTAACCCTACACTTGGGGTTGTGAACATGTACCAGATTTCACTATCCAATGGTTTTAAATCAGGTTGACCATAAACCTTTACAACATATACAAGGTTATCAAAAATGTCTACACAAGACAATAAGTCCTATACAGGGACAATAGATCTTATCTAAGGACTCTACACGTACTCTTATGTTAGAGGCCTACGAAAGAACTTGAGGAGTTTGAAGATATCAAACTCTAAATCCTAATCCTACACAAGGAAAGACAAAATGAACTCTAATACTTACCTCTAAGTGAGTGAGCCTCATTTACCACATGATGACGAAGATCTTCTAATTGATGAAGAATCTTCAACTCCCACACAATTTATAGACCTTAATCCACAACAAGGACAGTTAAAATCATGAAATAAATATGAAGCAAGTTATACCACAATAGGGTACACCAATCGTATATATGTACGAATCATTATCAAGTAATTTATCTCACAACATAGATAATTTCTAAACTTATGAATTTCATTCATTTAAGCTTTTCATCAAGCATGTTATCAACCAATAACAAATAACATTAGGGTTGCAATAATAAAGAAAATCAAGAACGTATAACATATGAAATCTTAACAAAAATATAAAATTATTATCCGAAACTATTAAGGGTTGATAAAAGAAAACCTATAAGGAATGATCCATACCTTAGAAGGGTTTCACGCGATCTAATCGCGCCTAGGGTTATGATATTTAGGAAAAAATACCGATTCTTAAACCCACAACAAGGGAATCTCATTAAGGGATAAGAATCCATGATTAGAAGGTTTAATCACAAGGTAAGGTGCATTTCTTACATTCGATCACAAGTGGAGGTGGATTCGGGGTAAGAAAATGGAAATACCTAGGGTTGGATTGAAGGAATTCCAGCAAGAACAACTACCAAGATCACCCCCCCCCCCCCCCCTTCTCTCTCTCTCTCTAATTTTTAAGAAGAATTCATATGTATTAAAAGGACTCTCCAAAATTGGCTTCTTATAGTACCAAAAATGGTTCAAATGGACCTAATGGATACATTGTGTTATAATCTCATGGAAGGTTGTTTTTAGCTATTGGGCATCCACTAAGAGAGTCCCTAGTGATGATATATGTATGGTTACGGTCGCCTCACAATTCAGATAGGACAATTGACAAATATAATCACAAGTCAATTTGACGGGCTATAAGGATAGTTGCAAGATATTAATTTAGATTAGTGTCCATAATCTGGTCATGATTTAATAGTCTGCAAGCCAAAACTGTAGAAAAGTTCAAGTATGCACAAATAACTTAACTTCTTAACAGTTTTTAGGGACATTCACACATTTCATACACTCTTCTTGTGAGTCTAAGTTGAATAATTCGAGACACAATTTCGGTGGTTCGTTCAATAATGGACGTCGAGCCCACTAAGACGACCACCTTTCTATAATTTTGATTTTAGCAGCCACAAATGAGCGGTTTAAAGTTTGTTTGGTTAATTCGAACATTTTTTAAATAAATTAAATAGTGAGATTTCTTGTGTGCAATAATTAGAATTTATATTATCTAAATTCATGTTGTGACTTATTCATAATTAGCAAAAGTGGTGATTTGGTCATAATCACCCTAAATCATTTATTTGAAGATCATAGGGTAATTTGGTCAATTCGATTTATATGCATGGGACGATTAGGATATAATCCATTAGTTATGTTGACTTTAAGTAGATCTTCATTAAGTTACAATTATCTTGATCAATCAGTAGTGGGTTTTCTAGATTTGGGTTCTAAGTGAATATATCACAAGGTTAGGACCAAGATGTAGGTGATTAAGCGTATTAATTTACTCTCTAAGGGCGTTTAATCAAATTAGTATGGTTCTCATGTTACAAGGGTAATATAGTCAACTCGGTTCATGGATTTAAGATAATCAAAATCTAAGTCAATTGTTATGTTAATATCACATGGGTATTTACTTAGTCTTTAGTTGTTCCATTTAATCATAGTCATTAGTTATTCTATTCAATTGATCATTGTTTTCGTAGATCTCGACCCTCGGTTCATAGATCTTTAGGCTAGGTCCAAGATTTGGGTGATCGAGTGGCTGATTGACACATTGGGTGTCATGGACCCAAATGATCGATAGATCTAATGATTTGGGTCACTGAGTTTAGTTACGAACGGTTTGATTAGCCTATCAAAGTAATATATGAAGTTTTATTGAGTTTGAATTTCTAGAAACAAGGTTCCACACATACTTTCTAAGTGTTTTGAGTTTTAATTGGGTGTGGGTTATTGAATGTGAAATATTATATATTTCCTCTATTTATGTCTTGGTTTTATAAACATGATAGTACTTAATCGATCTAATTATACATGTTTTCATGTGCGAGGTGATTTCGGGAGCTTAAGGTGAAATTGATGCTAAAAGAAATATTTATGCTCAAAAGATTACTGAATGAGGATTTAGAGATTTGAAAGTCATTAATGAAGAATTCACATGCTAAAGATCCAAAGAAACCAAGTAAGGAATTAAGAGAATTAAAGAGTTGAAATGAAGAAAAGAAATCCTGAAAATTGACTAGAAAAAACATATTCTGAAATTTCGAGTCTAAAAAATGAAAGTTCCCAAAGTCTATTTTGAAAACATGCTCAGAGTGCGTAAATTTGAGTAGTTTGCAATTTTTTTTGAAGTTTGTGCGAAAGTTTGAATTGTAAAACTATTTAAAGGAGTCCTTAGGCTATTTCCAAATCATCTTTTAGGGTTTGGAAAAGGAGATAAGGCCTAGGTTGAGTGCCAACAACGTTCTTACACTTCGATTTTTTAATGGATTCTAAGTTTATCTTTTAGTTTTTCTTTTGTTTTTGAGTTAGCTATGATTAGCTAATCTTTAGCTAGGGTTAAGAGATGAAGCTGTAGTTTATTTTAATGTTTCTTTTGCTTTGATTCAAGTATATGCTGAATTCCTATTAATTTATAGTTTGATTAAAAGAATATTTTCATTTTTCTATGATTTATTGTGACTCAAATTGCAATAGATGTTGTAATAGCTTTGAATATCTTTTTAATCTGTTTTGAAAAGGACGTGATCTATAAAATTCATGATTCATCATAATCTATGACATGATGGATGGTTGAATTCCCTGAGATTATCACATGAATGCTTCATGAGAGAACTATGTTAATGAAAAATTCATATTTTTGGATTTTTACTGCTCTATCATTCAACTCGATAGAATATGACTCTAATTCTTGTTATAGCTTTTTGAGTGAAGTAAGGTAGCATCTTAATAAGTATATGTGGATCCTTGGCTCCTTAGTTTTCCTTTTACAAATAATTGATCTCTCGATTCTTCAAATTATTATTTAAATCTAGTTCTAGTTTATTTCAGAAAAATACACATATAAGTCCATGTGAATTCAACCTCGATCTTACTGAGTTATTACTAGAGTGTGACCTTGCACTTGAGGTTGTGAATATGGGCACATATGTTTAACTAATTAATTTGAAAAAATTTCTAGGGACACCCGAGTACGTCTAATACCCAAGTGTTGAAATTTTCAAAATGTTACTACTGGTTGAGTAATGCATGTCATCCAAAGATGAAATGTGACCAAGCAATGAAAGATGGAATGTGTCGAATGACGAGCGGTTATTGGGAAACGTGTTAAAGAAGAGTCTGGAGGGCCAAAGTGGTGCTCAAGCGATTGCTGTAATCGTCAGACTTAAGAAGATAGATCTAGATGGTGAAGTGTATAAATAACAAAGGAACTTAACGAAGCAAAGTGTCTTATACCAACCCAATCAAACAAATTTATCTTATTACTTATCCTTTTATGTTTCCTAGCATTATCTGTCTTTTATATTCCTTAGCGTAAGCAATAGCTCAATCCTATATTAAGAGTAACAATAATGCAGTCGTTGCAATCCCTAGCGGTAATCAAAGTCTACGGTTATACGCCAGATGGAACTCTATTTTAATAAAACTAGTTCTTCTTTCATAAATGAGCTTTGTAGTTACTCTCTGTGGTTGACTGTGTTGGATAAAATGTTGAATTAAATAGACTATAAAAATCGAGAACCAAAAAAGGAAAATAAATTTAGAGAAAGAAAAACTTATTGAATTGAGTCGAGGCGTGACTGAGTCACTCGGCTTGAAATCGAATTTGCTCCCCTTGGACAGCGTCCCAAGTGCAACAGGTTTCCAGAGCAATCGACCTCCAGGATACAACGACTATGACCCGGTCCCAGCGGTGCACTCACTGTACACGGGCTCGAACCACTTGCAGTTTAATCCGAAAGTGCTGAGTTGACTCAGCAATGAACTCAGTAATAAAACCGTATCAGAGAGAGTTTTATAAGGCAGAGAATTTTTCGTATTCGTATGTTGAAACTGGAATCGGAAGTCTTTATATAGACTTCGAAATGGTGCATAAGCACCCTTTACAAAAGGTTAGGTCCGTTGGGTTTAAACCCAACAGGGGCGACCAACCGGAAGGGAAGCATCTCTCTGGTTTAAAAACGAAAAGACGCAAGTGCGAGTACACTCTCGCACATACAATCCTGCGAGTACCCATACACACACACACCCACGCGAGTACACTTACACCGCACCCGCACCCGCACCCGCGCCCAGCCCAGCCCGTCCCGTCCCGTCGCGTCGCGCACGCGGACGCGGACTCGGACTCGGCTCGGCACGGCACGGCTCGGCTCGGCGCGCGCGCGCGCGCGTGTGTGGTTAATGGCATAGATTAGAGCTATTGGCATAGCCCCCCCACAGGACCAAATTCACATGTCCCCTGAAAGGGGCTCAAGCCCTAGGCAAAAAGTCTATCATATAAACAAGAGAATTTCTCTTGTCAAATCCGATGTGGGACAAAACCAACACCTCAAAAACACCAAAATTTAAATGTGGAGGGAAAACACCGAAATTTGAAAATTCAAATTTTTAATATTATTTTAAAACAAATACAACAATCCCCCACATGTTTTAAAATAAAATGCTTTCGGATTAAAGCAAAATAGTTGTGCAATGGTGCCGGTGTCACCATAGACTTGAACCGACATTAGAGTAAGCAAGACAGGTCTACAGGAATCAGGTGACACCATAGTCTTGAACCTGAATCCTTTTAATGTAGATCGCAAGTACATGCCACTCACACAACTCTTCCTCTGCAAGTGATTCTGTGGTTCGGTGCGTTTCGGCCATACACCATTACCTGGATTTCATGAGTGCTCTAGAGAATTCGCCTAGATTCTCATAGGAAGCGGCCTCCACCTCCACACCCATATAGGTGAATTCCATCAAGTGTATGCAGCAACTGTATACACCACCAAATATATGGCTATGGATCCATTAAGAGTTCTAAAAACTCATCCTTCTGCGTTGCTGCTCGCACTGTACACCATAGAAGGGGCTCATATAACTCAGTGCAATCGTCTACCTCGTGTCTTGTTGTTTACCCATTGAACCTATCTCATGGGATCTCCACTTGTATAGGTTGGGTTACCGACACTGGCAGCTCATATATTAGGCTCAGCCCCATTCCCTTCGATGTATCATTGACTAACTTTTTGGATAGTCCTTTAGTCAGAGGATCTGCTAGATTCTTTTCTGACCTCACAAAGTCAATAGATATGACTCCATCACGTAACATATGTTTCACTATATTGTGTCTGAGTCTAATATGCCTGCTTTTTCCATTATATATTTTACTTTTTGCTTTCGCTATAGCTGCTTGACAGTCACAATGAATAGATACGGCCGATACAGGCTTTGGCCACAATGGTATATCAGCTAAGAGATTTCTAAGCCATTCAGCTTCTGATCCAGCCTTTTCTAAAGCAATAAACTCGGATTCCATAGTCGACCGAGCAATACATGTCTGCTTGGTGGACTTCCAAGAGACTGCTCCTCCACCCAAAGTGAAGACATATCCACTAGTGGATTTTGTCTCATCTGAATCACTGATCCAGTTAGCATCACTATATCCTTCTAATACAGTAGGATAACCATTATAATGTAAACCATATGTCATATTACCTTTTAAGTATCGCAAAATTCTAGACAATGCATTCCAATGTTCTTTTCCAGGGTTATGTGTATATCTACTTAGCCTTCCTACTGCAAAAGCTATGTCAGGTCTAGTGCAGTTTGTTAGATACATGAGACTACCAATTATTCTGGAATATTCTAATTGAGACACACTATTTTCTGTATTCTTCATGAGAGTCACACTATAATCATAAGGAGTACTGACAGGTAAACAGTCAAAATGGTTAAACTTTCTCAATATCTTCTCAATGTAATGAGATTGTGATAATATAATAACATCATTTTTCCTGGTTACTTCAATACCCAATATTATACTTGCCTCTCCTAAGTCTTTCATGTCAAACTTAGATGACAAGAATTTCTTAGTTGCATTAACTAATTTAATATTAGTTCCAAAAATAAGCATGTCATCAACATAAAGACATATGATAACATAATCATTTCCAGAAATTTTACTATATACACATCTATCTACATCATTTATATGATAACCATTTGATTTTAAAACACCATCAAATTTTTCATGCCATTGTTTAGGAGCCTGTTTTAAACCATATAGTGATTTAATTAGTCTACATACTTTATTTTCTTTACCTAATATCTTATAACCCTCAGGTTGCTCCATATATATTTCTTCTTCTAAGTCTCCATTTAGGAAAGCAGTCTTAACATCCATCTGGTGTACCACTAGTTTATATATGGAGGCTATCGCTATTAAGACTCTAATAGTTGTAATCCTAGTTACAGGGGAATATGTATCAAAATAATCTATTCCTTCCTTTTGTTTAAAGCCTTTCGCTACCAACCTAGCCTTAAACTTATCGATAGTTCCATCTGGTTTTAGTTTCTTTCTAAACACCCATTTGCAGCCTATTGGTTTGTTACCAGGTGGTAGGTCTACAAGTTCCCAAGTATTATTTGATATAATAGATTCTAACTCATCATTTATTGCTTCCTTCCAAAAGGTTGCATCTGGAGAGTTAATAGCTTCTATATAAGTTGTAGGATCATCTTCTACTAAGAATGTGAAAAAACCATCTCCTAGGTTAGTTTCTTTTCTAACTCTAATACTTTTTCTTGGTTGTATCTCTTCTACTACTTTCTCGTAAGCATTTTTACTAGTAGACGCAATATCTGATTCATTAACTTTTTCTATTCCTATAGATTTAGATTTCATAGGGAATACGTTCTCAAAGAACTCTGCATCCCTAGCTTCTATAATTGTATTGGGATCTAGAATATTATCCTTAGTTTTTAAAACTAGAAACCTATAGGCCGCACTGTTTTGTGCATACCCTATAAATACACAATCGGTCGTTTTAGGACCTAATTTTCTTTTCTTAGTTTCAGGCAATCCTACTTTAGCAAGACACCCCCACACTTTAATATATTTATAACTAGGAATATGATTCTTCCAAAGTTCATATGGTGTTTGTTCAGAAGATTTAGATGGAATCCTGTTTAGGATATAACAAGCAGACAGAATTGCTTCTCCCCACATATTTGAGGGTAAGCCTGAACTATTTAACATAGCATTCATCATTTCTTTTAGAGTTCTGTTCTTACGTTCTGCTATTCCATTTTGTTCTGGTGTATAAGGAGCTGTAGTTTCGTGAATTATTCCATTTTTAGTCATTACAAGCTTATCTGAATCAAATACTAATTTGACACCAGCCTTATTGAGGAGCGAACCAGAGACCAAGTTTCTTCTAATGTCAGGCACATGGAGGACATCATTTAACATTAGAGTCTTTCCAGAAGTGAGTTTCAGAAGTACTTTCCCTTTCCCTACAACTGGAGACGTTCTAGCATTTCCCATGAACACCTGTTCATCATCTCCTGATACTTGGTAGGAGGTAAACATGCTACGATCCTTGCACACGTGTCTAGTTGCACCAGTATCTAGCACCCACTCCAAGTTGTTTACAAGGAAGACTTCTGATACTACAGCCACTACTATGTCAGACTCATTGCCTGTTTCTGTAAGATTAGCTTGCGGCTTATCTTTATTTTTCTTAAGCCTGCAGGTTTTAACATGATGCCCAGGCTTTCCACAGTTGTAGCAGTTTCCCTTTTTCTTGAATTGATTGTTTGCATTCTTCTTTTTGAGCCTGCATTCATTTGCATAATGTCCAGGTTTGCCACAGTTATGACAGTTGCCCTTTTTCTTATTATTTGTTCGACTTGATTCCACAAGATTCGCTTTTGAATCTATCTCATTTTTATTTCCTTTTTGGTCCCTGATTCTATTGGCCTCCTCTATTCGTATGTGTATGATAGTGGTTTCCAAAGAAACACCGTTCTTCTTATGTTTCATTCTATTTTTATATTCTTTCCAGGAGGGCGGTAACTTTTCTATTAACGCTCCTGACAGAAACACCTCATCCAACTTAATTCCTTCTGTCGATAGTTCGTGAATTAGACTTTGAAAGTCGTGAATCTGATTTGTGACAGATTTATCGTCTGTCATTTCATAGTGAAGGAAATTAGCAATTGCATGTTTCTTAGCGCCTGCATCTTCTAATATGTATTTCTTTTCTAAAGCAATCCATATATCTTTAGCAGAGGCGTAAGAAGCATACACATCATATAATTCGTTGGATAAAGAGTTTAGAATATAATTTTTACAATTATTTTCATCTGTTACTTCATTTTGATTTGCTGGATCTATAGTAAATGATTCAGATAAAATGTATGAAACTTTCAGGGTGGTAAGAGCGAACATCAATTTCTGTTTCCACCGTTTAAAAGATTGTCCAGCGAACGGTTCGATTTTGGCTAACTCAGTAGAAGCATTTACTGTTACTGTAGCCATAGTCTATGTAATTCAACACAAATTCGATTTCAAGATTGTTGGATAAAATGTTGAATTAAATAGACTATAAAAATCGAGAACCAAAAAAGGAAAATAAATTTAGAGAAAGAAAAACTTATTGAATTGAGTCGAGGCGTGACTGAGTCACTCGGCTTGAAATCGAATTTGCTCCCCTTGGACAGCGTCCCAAGTGCAACAGGTTTCCAGAGCAATCGACCTCCAGGATACAACGACTATGACCCGGTCCCAGCGGTGCACTCACTGTACACGGGCTCGAACCACTTGCAGTTTAATCCGAAAGTGCTGAGTTGACTCAGCAATGAACTCAGTAATAAAACCGTATCAGAGAGAGTTTTATAAGGCAGAGAATTTTTCGTATTCGTATGTTGAAACTGGAATCGGAAGTCTTTATATAGACTTCGAAATGGTGCATAAGCACCCTTTATAAAAGGTTAGGTCCGTTGGGTTTAAACCCAACAGGGGCGACCAACCGGAAGGGAAGCATCTCTCTGGTTTAAAAACGAAAAGACGCAAGTGCGAGTACACTCTCGCACATACAATCCTGCGAGTACCCATACACACACACACCCACGCGAGTACACTTACACCGCACCCGCACCCGCACCCGCGCCCAGCCCAGCCCGTCCCGTCCCGTCGCGTCGCGCACGCGGACGCGGACTCGGACTCGGCTCGGCACGGCACGGCTCGGCTCGGCGCGCGCGCGCGCGCGTGTGTGGTTAATGGCATAGATTAGAGCTATTGGCATAGCCCCCCCACAGGACCAAATTCACATGCCCCCTGAAAGGGGCTCAAGCCCTAGGCAAAAAGTCTATCATATAAACAAGAGAATTTCTCTTGTCAAATCCGATGTGGGACAAAACCAACACCTCAAAAACACTAAAATTTAAATGTGGAGGGAAAACACCGAAATTTGAAAATTCAAATTTTTAATATTATTTTAAAACAAATACAACAGACTGTAAATGTTTTATTTTTTGCTTGCTTTTATATTGGAAGACAAAGTGCAAGTCATTTTTGAAGGACGAACCCTACCTTCCGATAATTGCCTCATCATCTTAAATTAGTTATAGTGGCTGAATAGACGACCGTTCTTCTCATATATCAATTATATATGGACGAGTCTAACATATCAACCTATCTTGGCACCCAGGGTCATAGTCATTTGGTAGGAATTGAGTTGCACTGTAAATTCTGACATGCCCACACATATCACACGGGGCTGAATTTTGAAACACAGATGTAACAATTAAGTAAAAACCACGATCAACTACTCCAGGGCATGTATAAGTAGTTAATCAAAAGTAACTTACTAATCAAACCAGTTCTAAGCGTGTAAGAATACCCTTTTTAACATCTAAGAAGTTTTCAAACTTCAACCTAATGCAATACAACTAATATTTGTTGTGCCATGCAACATATTCATTAATTGGCAGTCTTTGGTACACGGCTAAAATAAAAAATTAAAAATTAAAAATTAAAAAGCGGATTCAATACTAATTAGTTAAGCCATACCATCGGAAACCCTAGAGATGGTGAGTGCCAGCACTAGAATCGTCCAAATTATGTGTGGTCCACCATCGTTTTTATGTTCAATCCAGATAGTTCATCGGACGCTTGTGACATGAGGATGAATGTCATTTCCAAAAATAACGAAAATTCCAAAACTTAATGTCATCACAGCAAGTGAATTTAAGAGTTGTTTTACACCGTTGTCTGTGGTGTGGCCCACATAAGCTATAGATTTGAATGATTTTTAAGATACACGGTGAAAATGTTAAGGAGCACCCGATGGATGGATTGGAACTGATTAATGATTGTCCACACATAGCAATCAGCTAGCACAAATCAGGCCATTCTCGTGCCTACGTCAGTCAGGATAGCCCCAGTCCTTTTGCACGCTGGTCTCGAGGCAGTCCACACCTCACACGTGTAGGAGATACAGGCCGCTAATTATGAGCATAAAATAATCATGCCTGTTAGTGCATCAGGTGGGCCATACGGGTTTGGAAAAAAAATGAAAGGTAAAATAAGAAGGCTGCAATGGTACACAGTATAACGTACATGTGGTAAGCTTGATCAGCATGCCAGTGGGCCCACTTAAACAAAAAGCTTATCCCGTCGTACGCCACGTGTCATGTGTGATTCCCGTTGCATGCTCTGTACGTGAGCAAGGTGATCCGTTGCCTCGTATCATACACGTGTCATGTGTGTGATGATTTGAACGTGGCGGACACCATAATAGGTGTTTCCTGACCGTGGAGCCCACCTTGAAGTATGTTTTGTATATCTAGGCCGTCCATCAGTTTTTCTAACTCATTTTAAGGTATGGACCCAAAATGTAGCAGATCCAAATCTCAAGTGGACTACACGGTAGGGATTGAACGTCCGCCGTTAAAAACTTCCTCAAAGGGCCACAAAAGTTTTGGATCAAGCTTATATTTGTGTTTTCCATTATTCGTCTGTGTTACCTTATCAAGAGATTGGATGGCAAATAAACGTTACGAGGGCGTTAGGAAGTTTTTTAATGGTAGGCCTTAAATGACCACTGTTTCTTGTGGCATGGTCCACTTGAAATTTGAATCTGCTTCATTTTCGAGGCAATGCCCTAAAATGAGCTGGAAAAACTAATGGACAGCGTGGATATACAGCAAATGGATCAAGGTGGGCACACGGTCAGAGAACATCCACTAATCCACTCTCATTTGCCCACTAACCAAAAGCTCTTCTAAACTGGACTATCCTAGCCATCTAAAAAATGGGCTAGGATTGTCCAAACAGTGGGGCCCACTGATTTGGTGGTCCAGGAGGCTACCAAACCAACTGTTGCAGATTTATGTGGTTTGGAATCTGATCTTGTGGAAAGCTAGAACTCACCGTCCATCCGCGCCAAGATGTTTGAGAAAAATCACCAGACGTCGCTTTAGGATCTTGGTGTGTGGGCCCCACTCGATCCTACCACCTACTGAAAAGTCAAAACTCGAAAGAAACAGGTGGCCACTTCCACCCCTGCCATTATTGTCCGACGACAATGGTAAGATTCACCCACGGTAAAACTTCGTTGCCTATCATTTCCTATATATCCCTTCCCTACATGCGGGTCTATACAAGTTTGTGTACCTCAATCCCCAACAGTCTTTTTGACCGTTTGATGGTGCGGGTCAAACCATGCTACGTAGAGGTGACATGTGAAACACGGTTCAATAAAACGAATTTTTTATTTTTTTTTTGGCCCCAGCGACTATATTGAAGCTGAATTATTGGTGATCCAACGGTTCATCTTCTGGGGTCCATTTATAGTGGGGCATGGCCCAAAGAGAAAATCACAACAAAGGATCTTTATTGTCACCTGCAAAGGGACTTTATGCCAACTGTCCAAAAATTAAAAGCTGCCACAAGCTGTGTAGGTTTGATATTTCAGTGAGATTTTTTTTTGGTGGCATGGCCCACGAGATGAACGGTCTCCATCACGAAAGGTGGGGCTCACCGAACAAAGACGGTTTTCATTCGGCTAAGAAATTTACATCTTTTAGTCGCCACGAAGATCATGAAAGAAAAAGAAAAAGAATGGCATGTGGAGCACATGCCGAGCTGTCTATTAGTTGGGACATAGGAGCCCTTGTACAAGGTGGGCCCACCGACGTATGGCCTTCACAAAAGAATCAGCCGGCCACCAGGTCATCTGTGCACGTGCCATGTTTGCACGTGTGCCGCCTGTCAAGCTCTGTGTGGACAACTGTGCATGGTACACCAACAGGTTGTGCCTTACTATGAAGATCTGTACCAAAAAAACGATGGGCCCACAAAAGAATCACCCATCTCGAAAAAAGGAGGTGGGCCATACCCATTTGCTGCGTCAGCCTGTCAGTCGAGAGTCGGTTTCTGCAGTGACCATCGTCGTTCCTGGAAAAACCGTGGGCCCCACCGTGATGTATGTGGTTTATCCTCGTTGTGCCCCTGATTTAGGGCATGAGCCCAAAGATGAGGCAGATCCCGACCTCAGGGAGTTTCAACACCTGATCAAGGGTTCGAGCACCCATGGGTGGTGAAATCCCGCTAAGGCGTTAAAATAAAATTATTAATAATAATTCAGACCTCAAGTGGACCACGCTGTAGTAAACGGTGGTGATTGAATGCCTACCGTTAAAATAAAATTTGGGGTCCCTCCTTCCCATTCTGTGTGACCTCATAAACATTACAGTGGGCCTAAGGAAGTTTTTAACGGTGGACATTCAATCACCACTGTGTCCTATGCTGTGGTCCACCTGAGGTATAGATCTGCCTCATTTTTTTGGCTCACGCCCTAAAATGATCCGTAAAAATGAATGGACGGCCTGGATAAAACATATACATTATGGTGGGGCCCACAGATTTTTCCAGTACGGTACTGGATGCGTAAGTACGAACAAGTGTACTGAGAGGTGGTCAGTACGGAATCCGAGTCCCGTCAGTCGTCCACTGGTAGCAGCGACCAGCCCGTGATCCTACAGTGGGGCCCACCGTTTGATGGTACGGACGTCCCACGTGTAGATGATCAGTTCTCTTCTAGAAGCCCGAGCATTTTGCCGTAGAAGTCGGCAGTGGAGGACACTCTCTTAGTCAAATCCGACCGTTGAAAACAGCAGTGTGTCCGGTGTCCCGTCGAGTCATCAGGCAAACGACAGTGTAGTAAAAAAAATAGGAAATACAAATACATAGTAACTCGCGTCGTTTTTTTTTTACCCATACGGAAAAGGTATGTTTTCCTATTTTCGGCAAAAAAGAGAAAGACATAACAACAGATTCCTCCTCATTTTATGACATTGAAACTAGAAACCACCAGCAAATCCAAAAAAAAACCTGCCTTAATATCAGGAGCTGATGCTACCCCACTTCAGATGTGGCAGAATCCTGGCCTTTCAACCACGGACCATCGCTGTCCGCCAAGGACGCCAATTGCTTCTGCCCTTCCCAACTGAAGTTCCTGTGGGCGTGATGCGCGCCGATATGTAAGAAATCCAATCCGTCCATCAGTTTCCCCAACACCCAAAATCCAAATGGACCACACGACGGGCCCACCGTTGAAACTTTCTAGGGGTCACCATAATGTTTATATGCCATTCAAACCGCTCGTTCTGTCATGTGGCCCACTTGAGCATTGGATCTAGCACGTACATCACAGTGGGCCCCACAGCTTACGTCTACTACAGAAACTTCTTGTTGGCCTCTCCACCGAGAAGGATACATGCATGACCAGTTTTTTACGATTGTATTGACATTTACACCCTCCCCTTTCCATGCATGCATTCCCTTTCACCACTCCTTGGCATCAGGGCAATCCAACTAATTAATAGATTGATAGCTCACTATCATTTTAAAAATGGTGGTGACTCACCCAGGTCATCCAAAGTGCAGGACACATTTTGGATGGTTGATATATCTCTAATAACACCATTGAGAAATATTAACCGTCTAATTAATAGCTATCAAATGGATGGTTGAAATTAAAGTGATGGGTGACAGATGGTTACTTTCATCTCTTCGATCTTACAACTGAGTCAGCAATGTCTATAGCATGAGTTGTCATACAGCAATTTTTAAAATGGTGGTAAACTATCAGGACTAAGAAGTCTAACCCGTTGGTATTCTAGAACAGGGAGTATTATTTCATCATCTACAGCCAGCCTAGCTTACGCTACTAACTGTTGCATATGCCGACGTGGCACGTGCGTACCCCACCATGAAGATCGCCGGGTGCAAAAATAAGGGCAGTCCAATCATCAGGTGGGCCACTCTACCCCAAAACAATGGATTGTTCACATGACTGCGGTTGTCTGATTCAACGTACAAATGTGGCCCAACCGATGATTGAATTGGCGTGATTTCCGGAAGATGTGATCTTTCAAGTGGGCCCCACCCTTTCCATGGTCTGGATGATATGAATACTTCAGAATTTCGCACGTGTCAACATGAAAGAAAAGACAAATAGTGTAAATATCTTTTTCATTAATTTCATTTTCAAATATTATAAAAAAAAAAAAAGAAAAAAGAAGATATTTCCCAATTTTTTTCAAATTGAATTTCATAAAAAAAAATATTTTTTTTTCCTCAGCATAAATTAACAAGCATGAAATGGCACAAACAAAGAATTATTACTACTAACAAACAAATTCCCCTATACAATAATCTGTCTCTTTTGGTCCTTTGGACCAATAAATATGAACCTTCAACCCCCAAAAACTGACAAAAATTAAAAAAAAAAAAGACACACATACAAAAAAGAAAAAGAAAAATAGTAGAACACTAAATTGAAGGTCTTCTTCTTGCATTATCTGAAAGGGGGATTTTAGGCACTCAAACTCCTGCAACTCAATCACAAAGCAACAAACTGGACTGACTACTTAAAAAAGTGGGGGCTAAAATTCAAAAAGGAAGGGTTGGAAAAACAATCACTCTTGTAAGAAAATCCCCAGTAACAAAAGGTTGGAAAATGTAAATAAATAAAGTAAGAAAGGAAAGAAAGTGATGGACTACCTTAATTTTCAGTCATCTACTGAGAATTGGTTTGGTGATCCTCTCCACTATCTGCTCCTCCTTGCTGCTGATGGGAATGATCCAACGGTTGATTTTGCTCTGAGCTCATATTCAATCCCCCTCTGTTGTAAGCATTGAGGGCGGCCAGCATTCCAAGATTCGTCTCGGAGATGCCTGATATCCCCAGCCCTAGGTGTTGAGGGGCTGCTGCAGCAGCGGCGGCGGCAACCGTCGGCTGCTGCAGCAGCATCGATGTGAGTGGGACGGTACCGACGCGGCCGCCCTGGAATTCGACTCCGGTCGGTATGTTGATTCTCTGCATGAATTGCAGAGGGGCTTGCAACGTGCTTCCTGCTGCGGTTTGGATTGATGTACGGTACTGCCCAGCCGCAGTTGGGAACGTCCAGATCGGTGGCTCAGATGGCCCAGCGGCGGCGGCGGCAACTGTTGGTGCGGTGGCGCCTGCGCTGACAGGCAACATCCAAAAAGTACCGCCGCCTCCGCTGCTTGGAGCTGGGGCTGCAACAGCCCACATCGCTGCTGCAGGCATCATGTTCGATGGACGGAGTAGACCTGCAGCGGCGAGGGGTTCTTGCTGCGGTTGTCGTTGTTGCTGCTGCAGCTGCAGTCCAGTTATTAAGGGTTTTGTAGCGGAGGGGGAAGATGCGGGACCTCCGCTGCCTTCTGCTTGATTCAGCTGTGGCTGTTCTTCTTTGAAGAGATCTTCTCTGAAGCGTTTCCTCATATAGTTGTCGGCAGATTCCGCTCCCTCTCCTTGGGCTGAAAGCCCTCCCATCTGATCTGCGGAAAGGATCAGATGGTGGTGAGGGTGCGGATGCCCTTGCTGAAACCCTAACATAGCGGAATCGAGACTCGTCATCAACCTTCGGCCGGCCTCGCCTCTTTGATCATCATAGTCCGTACGAGTATGGTGGGGTGCGAGGGCGAGGGCGGCGCCATGGAAGGTATGAGGCGCTACCTTCGAATGCGGCGCCGAGAGGCTGGACCCGCTACTTCGGAGAGAGACGTTGAGAGAGGAGAAATTGGCAGGGATGGTTCCAGTTCCGGTAGCCGCGATGATGGCCGGCTCTGATTGTTGAAGCAACCATTCGATCGTCTCTCCGTCGGATTTATGACCTAATTCCCGCGTGAGCTGGAAGACTCGAGCCGCGCAGGTGGCCGGCATACGGATGCGACGCCCACGGCCATCTACCTTCGTATGGCGGTCCTTTGATGATCTCTTGGTGGCGACAGCTAGCTTACGGTTCGCATCTGATTTTGTGGCGATTGCGAGGCTTGCGTCTACGGATGGCTGGATGGAGCCCATGAATGGGCCAGGTCCAGATATCTCTTTGGTGAAAGGGACCAGCTGGGAAGAAGATGGGCCAGGGCCACTACCCACATCCTGCTGGTCTGAAGAAGAGGAATTACTCTTGCTGCTCTGATTACTCTTGCTATTGTTGTTGTTGTTGTTGATGTTTGGTGAAATTCCTCCTCTTCCATGTTGCTCTGTCTGTTCCATCTCCCCCTTTGAAGAAATATTTTCAGTCTCCTTTTCTTGTTTTCATCACCCCATTTTCTCAGAAAAAAGAAAGTTTTTTTGAGAAATTGAGAGAGCTTAGAAGGAAAAAATTAAAAAATACAAGAAAAGAAAAAATGAAAATGAAAAATCTCTTTTGGGTTTTTCGTCCACACACGTGCAAGCAGACCTGATGGTGGGGATTGTCTTCTGATTGACTGCTGTTGTCTCTCTGTGTGTGAGAGAGGAGAGGGGATGCAGGGAAGGGAAGGAGTTGTGGTGGGGTGGAGTCCGTAGGTTTATTTCCTCTTTTCCTCGGGTCCGAATGGTGGGGCCTGTAAAAAAGCTAAACAGTAGCCCGCTCGTGGGGCCTCGGAAGGAATGTTAAACGGTCCTCCCTTTGCATTTTTTTGCATAAGCAAAAAGAAAATTTAAGAAGTTTCCCATTTTACCCTCTTTTGTTTTTTTACCACTTTCACTTTCACTGCGAGTTAGGTGTGAGTACTGTGGCTAAAATGTCTCTCAACATAGGCCGTTGAGTTTGTGGTCCCCACTGTTTATTTGTTCCTCTGTGAGTGTTTTCCTTATTAACCGTCCATTCTCTAGGCGTCAACTGAGATGTTTGATCAATCTGTAACTGTGATGGGGTCGAGCCATATACTATCTAGTGTGAGATATGTGATTTGAATGGTCTAGATTGACTTGTATTTCTAATAGGTGGGGTATGCATGAGTACGAAGATATATACTCTCGAGGAGTACTTTATAATTCTTTCTCTCCTTCTCGATATTGATGATGACGATAATCAAGTGCAACCACCCATCTCTCTCTCTTGGCTGCAGTGAAAACAGACAACCGATTTTACAGTTGCAGACAAAAGAAAAGCGCAGAAAACAAGCTCTTAATTTGCTTGGGTACACATGCATGCACACACGGTCATTACACGTGTTCGCATAGCAAAACGCAAATCCAACCGTTCAAATTCTAGGGACCACTTTGGGTTAAAACCCCAAACAGAATTAGATCAATTAGATAATTCTAACCGTAATTTACAATAAACATGTCAGTATCCATTTGATGTTTGTTCATCTTTTCACATAAATTTCTTTTATTATTAATCATCCACAGCTTTCCCTACGAACTCAACGGTTCAGATTGATTTAAATCTATGATACAAGCAAATTATTCACATACAAGCCTATGTAAATCAATACTCCCTCGTCTTACGAAACCAAACCCTACAGACCTTAAAACTCACACAGCTCCTTGTTTTCAAAACCTATCTTTTATGGTAGCCCACCCATGAAATGCAATCACCCAAACCAATCACAGGTGCCCGTGAAACCCTAAAACACATCAAAGAAGTCCCGAAAGATCCACACACCTCTGTTTCTTTGACTCTCTCGCTCTATCTCAGACATCAGAAACCACCGCACCGGTAATAGTAAAAGAGAAGAAAGTGCTACCATTCCAGAGACGTGTGAGCAGCCAGACAATGCAGGTAAGGGTCAGATAAGCATCTAATGCAGTGGACAGCTCATCCCAACACACCATTTTAAAATAAAAATATATATATTATTGAAAAAATAATAATATAATAATTCAATATTCATCGGCCAGTCAACTCCACCTAGCCCCACTTTCTCTTTTATATTATCAACATGTATATGAAATCCTCTCCAACCCACAACTTTATCTACCAATAATCAAATAGGGGTGGGTCCAATGATCCGCGGGACATTGAAAATTTATAGCCTGCGGGCCACCCAAGAATTTTTGGTGCGTTCTGCAGTGGATGGTCCAATGTGCATAATCATATAGGATATATAGGATGAGCTGTTAGAAAGTTAAGAAATTTGGTGAAATCTTATCGATGATGCCTAGGCATTTAGAAATTACTTAGAAATTGCATGGGTGTCATAGGGTCCTTGCTCTTACCCGGGTGGTAGACTCCTTGGAGTTTCAACACCGGGTCAAGTGTTCGAGTACCCATAGTGGTGAAATCCCACGGTGTGTGTGCATGTGGCGTGAGTGTGTGGGGGTGTGTGTGTGTGTGTTAAAAAAATATATATAAATAAATAAATAAAATAAAATAAAATAAAAAATTGCATGGGTGTCATATAAGTAATCAAATCAAACCATCAAAATTATGGTACAAAGCATAGGTGTATCATGGACAAAAAATATAGCTTATTTGATTATCTAATTATTGGGTGAAAGTTAAAAAAATTCAATTATTCTATTTTCACAAATAAGTGCCCATGAATGATAGGGTAGGATTGCTTGTCCAGTTGCGTCCTCTCCACATATCCTTGTGCAATACTAATGGAAAGCCTATTATCTTGAGTGTGGTGCGTCAGGAACCTAGATCATGTACATATATAGAAGGAGAGGTCTCCCCATCATTGAGGATCACTCCCTATTTCCATCATCTCTACACTCCTTTCTAAGGTGGAAACCTTAGGGCTTGTTTGGGAGAATGGATCTGGAACCCCTTGGATTGGGTACCCCTGAGGTTTGAAAGTCCTTCAGTTATTTTATTGTGCCAAACATACCAAGGGATTTGAAATCCTATCACGGACAATACTTTTAATAATTCAGTTTACTGAGATTATTACAATGGGACCATTTTTCAAAGTAAGGTAATACAGGCATGATCATTAAATACAAGTACTCCTGATGACATGTATAGTCATACCCTGAGTAGTATGAAAATTATATGCCAATTACGGTCATGATGCTAATTTCCAACAATACCTTTAATAATTTAGTCTATTGAGATTATTAAAATGAGACTATTTGTCGGAGTGGTATCCATGATCATCAAATACAAGTACCTCCAATGATATGGATCATCACATCCTGGGAATGTAGTATGGAAATTACATGCCAATTATGGTCATACATGCTAATTTCCAAGTGGTCCTTACATCTTTTCCAAGAGATACCTTATGCCTCAAATGAAATTCAAACTATTCCATTCATTCACTTTATGCATACATATAGAATGAAAATGATAAACAAAAAATACAAAGCCGGAAAACCAAATGTATCAATTAAACTAACAAAATTAAAATGTGTGAACAATTGTAATGTCTTTTTATATAAACTCCCACTAATGCAATACCCTATAAGAGGTAATGCTTTTATTAATGGGTCCATAGTGACAACAAATAGCCTAAAAAATTTGAATCCTTTCTTTTGCAACAAAGAACTTTAAATACTCGTTGAGTTAGATGAAACTTCTTTGTTATTAAGAATAATTGTATCATAATATTTTATTAAGAATAATTGTATCATAATATTTGCCTAACACTTTGCCTTGTAGTAGGCGATAACTTTTACTTTCATGATGGATAAAGTCGTAATCATCTGTATTGCACCCCTCCTACCCAATAGTTTTCATGGTCAAACATGAAAAAAAATATGTAATACTAATGACTCGTCTAACATAGGCTGAATTTGTATATCCATTTCGTTTCAACTGACTAGTTTATAAGCATGCATAGACTCTTTAGTTCTTTAGGAATACCATATCACATTCTTTATCAACCTTTATGAATTTATATTTGTATTCATCATATATCTTTCAAGCATTTTTATTATTTTTATTATTAGGCTAGGCTAAGTGCAGGCTTAAACTATCATTTACATACAACAACAGAAAACTGACTCCCACTGATTTATATAAACTTTCGAATGAATTTTCTTTAGAATTGAGCTAAGAGATTTCCTTATTAAAATTTAAGTACCACTGATGCGACACTTATACTAAATTGTAGGACTTCTTTGCATGTCAAATATTTAAACCATTTGGTTATGAAACCTTTAGTTACACCCAACTCATTCTCACTTAACCTCTTGTTGATCTCTTACTTTCCATCATTGCATATTTTCGTATGTAACTAGCACGAAGAGAGTCATATTTTTTTTCTCTTAGGAGTTTCTAGGTTGTATGTCCCCATAACTTTTTCCATCATTTAGACGTTTCTCATTCTCTATTTCGACTATCATATACTCTATGAAGAATAATATAATATAATTCCATTTGATTGTTTTAATGTAGTTGATAAAATTGTCCCTAATGATTTTAGGTTTTCCCATGAATGCTTCCATATTCTCAATTGTCTTGTTTTATTTCTCGACTTCATCATTTTTTTTTTTAGAAATTACTGAATGACAATACCATACTATTGTATAGATATTTGTGTGCCTTTCCATAAATTAAGTATGGAGCAGGAATAACCATCTGGAATAGTAATGTTTTTCTTTTGTCTAGTCTATAAATATTTGTACATCACCTCTAAGAATCGAAAATACCAAGAGACCTAATTTCTTTACGTTGTTTAATTCTCTTAATGCCATTTTTATATCTATATTCACATACATAAATTTAGAGAATCAAGGCTTAATTGATATAAGTTATGTTATCAATGATTCAATATTAATAACATTTGAACAAAATATAACACTATCTTTTCATTTTTAAAAGAAATGTATAAATATCATCATAATAAAACCAATATGTCTTTCAAGAAAAGTAAAGTTGTTAATGAAGTCTAAATGTAAAACTTTATCTTTATCTTATAAAATGTTTTAGCCCTAAATTCCATTTCAATGTCGTCTCGTATAAGGACGTAGCACTCCACATCATTGAATATCTGAATCTTTAGAAATCTATGCATTAAATTTGAAATATGAATAGTGGCCCTTGAATCGATTCACCATGAATAATCAAGTGTATCAATTAAGCTTAATCTTAAACAAACAAGAATTTTACCTTTATTTTTCAGCTTTGCTAATCAATCCTTATATTTATAACATTTGTTGTGGGGAAAACTGAGCTGGTGCTTCACATGGTAAGAACGACCACCTAACTACGCGAGAAGTTCCTCCAAACTAGGGTAATCAAAGGTCTCGGGCAGAAGGACCATTGACAGGTATCTAAGCCAAACTATCAGAGCATAGGGCTCAAAGACAAAATGAGCAGTTCCTCCGATGCGGAGATGAGATGAGCCCCCGAGTTGAGCTGTCCAAGGACAAAGCTTAGTGGGGGAAGGTTTATCTTACCAGGAGCATCTATGACACATGCAAAGGACCTATAAGGCAAGGGGCTCAGGATCCAAGCTTCCCCACATTCCAAGATGACCCAACTGTCCACTACCAAGGTAGTACGAGTAACCTAGAGGGGATCACACCCTAAATCTTGAAAAGGAACGCCTGGCTTGATATCAACTGAAGATTATGTTGACCGAGGTAGGCTTGGCAACATTTTCAGGAGCCACTTCCCATTTGAACAAGGACTCTCCAGCATAATCAATTAAGACATGATGGTTTCAAAATTACTCAAGGACCCTATAAATACAGTTACCCTAAACAAAAGAAGGTAAGCTCAAAACCCAAACTCTAGCCTTTGATCCAAAGTTACCGGCCTAACTTACGCATCGAAGGGTCCACAACCGTCACCAGCTGTAACACCCCAGATTTTTGCCAACCTGGGGTTAATCGTCCTTAGGCAATGGGTCAACCATAACACCTTGGTAACCTCTCAGAACCTAATTCCAAAGCCAAATAAATCATTTAGAACCTAATTTTTTAGAAATTTAACGTGAATTAGCCAGCGCTACACTGAATTTCCTACAGAATTAGCACCAACCACTTTAAATATGATACGTAAGACCTAAAACCTATAGAATCATTGACGCTACCTTACCCTGAAATCCAGGATCAAACTCTAAACCTGTTTGTTCTCAGGAACCCTTTGAAACTTTGTATTGGATCTATACCGCGCGTCGAAAGTCCGATATCTATAATCGTAGACAATCCTGACAGCCTAGTTGGACTTGACAATCACCTCAAAAATCAAGTTCATACGATGTCCTGAGACCATTTCCTTACGTCCGGAGTGAAGAGTGTGAGAAAAGTGAATTTATTTAGAAATTAAATATAATTTATGAAATCTGGCATGTGTCGCTTGCGCGACATTTTTTAAGCATTCAGACCGTCAGAATCTGACCCAAATACACCCTCGGATCAGGGAACATTTCCCACTCAGGTCAATATACTTGGAATCCTCGATCGAGTCTCAGTGACTGCTGATCTGAAACTGGTCCGCCACGTGCGATCTGAGAACCTTATCGAACTGAAAACTTAATGTGAACAGTATCCAACATCCATGAGCTTAAGTCCGACTGCATTTAGTCAGGGAACCTCCAGAAACATTCTTTTAGATTAGAAAAGACCCGATTTGGCTATAACCTAAGTATAGCTTGACTTAAAGTCTGTTTGGTTATGTTTGGGCTTATAAAAGGGCCTTGAACCCTTAGCTTTCTAACCCATACGAATTTGGGAAAAACCCTAGGAGAGAGAGAAGAGAAAAGAGAGAGAAAGTGAGAGGGAGTTGGGGATTTCTCCTGGGATTCTTCCCAGATGCTCCACGTGCCAAAGTCGTCCATCTGCATCACTTTTTCGGCGATTCCAATTTCGTTCTTAGGTAAGAAACCCTAACCCTAACCTGTTTTGAAGCTTAGAATAGTTGTAGTGATGTTGTAGCTAACCTGTTTCATGCCTTAGATAACCTATTCGCCGTTGACAAATACTTATCATCTGAATCAACTCCGTTTCACAATTTCTGGTTTAAGGTGCGGATTTTAGACGCTTGGTTTACCATTTATCAAAGCTTTCAATGTCGTTTAATGGTAGATTGTTGTCAAGAATGCTGTTTCACATGTAGAACATGCCTACCGATTTCTGTTTCGAATACATACGAAGAATATGAGATTTATGGTATTTTAGGTATTTATAGGAAATACCGTATACGTATAAATTTTGCTGATATGCTTGCCATGAGTATTTGCAATGCATATATACTAGTTATAGATGTATGATCTATTTGGCGAAAGGATTCGCCCTAATACATGTTTCGGCCAACGTACGCTATGTATGTTATTAAGTCTAGTCTAAGTGTTTGTTGAAATGCCTAAATCAATATGATTTATGCCTGCCATATGTGTTGAATGTAAGAACATGATTGTTGTATATTAGACATCTCCTTGATATAAGGATCTGTCATATTATATGTTGAAATCAACATACATCAAGTACGTTGGAGTTGTGTAGTCTAAGTGTTTGTATAAATGCTTGCGTGAGTAAGCACTTAGTAAGTAGTGTTGTAGACCAGTGTTGAGATAGGATTCTCAACTACGTTGATGATGGGTATGATTTCCTCCATGTACGTTACTGAATTGATTCCTTATGTATGAAATGCTTGTGTATGTTTAACTGCATATGTTGTACCTTATAACATGTTGCTAACATGCTTGAATTATTTGTCATTTCAATTTTCATTTATCTCATATGATTACTGATTCACATTACATGTGCTTGGGGCTATACTCTAGTCCAGGCAGTCGGTAACAGTTTTGAATTCGTGGTCGGATTCTATTCGCCACGAAGGATGTGCATGACGAACCCGAGTCGTACTAGAGTCGTCGGCAGTGGTTAGGCCTGACAAAGTGCTTGTGCACTTCATGTCAGTCGATTCAACGTGCGCTCACATTAGTCGGACCCATCAAGTAACCCGACTGACCATTGTATGTTCACCTTGTATTCGTCACAACTGCTTGAACCTAGGGTATTGAACTTACCAATGATAACCCTGATAACCGTGGTACCTTATTCCACTAAGACTCATGAGCCGGGCATGATGGTATGGGACACCGTGGTCAAGTTATCAGCCTACGCTGGGGCCACAAACTTCCCTGTAGTGACCAGTGAGCAACCCAGACTCGTGAGTAGATTATGGTGGTATGGGACACTATATTCTTTCTGTCGGCCTACACTGATAAGGTGATGGGGGAGCGGTGCAACGAGTGCAAGCAACAGCCATGACAACCCTTTGTAGTGACCTTGAGCGTACTCTGAGTCTACGTGAGGCGACGACCCTTCCGTAGCAACAAAAGTACAACTAGGCCTTTATTGATAAGGTGATGGGGGAGCGGAGCAACGAGTGCGTGCAACAGCCCTGACAGCCCTTGCAGCGACCTAGAAATATATCATCGTATGAGAATACTAGGAGTGACGACCCTAGACAGGATCCTTGTTGGGAATGATATAAGGGAAATATCCTAGTTTCCTAATCCTTCTGTATGAAAAGGACTAATAACAACTCGGTAATCATATTCATATCGCATTGCATGTGCCTGGAAGATGTGGAGTACTGAGGGAAGAAATCATGCCGCAGACATAAGATGGTGTCACATGAGGGAGTATGTCGGTGAGGGCATCCATCATGTCATTTCATCCTTGCATTAATCACAGTATTTAGGAATGTTTGAATTGCTTACTTCATCATTATCGCTTGATTGATTTGATAACATGCTAATCTTTGCTTTATGATTCCACTGAGTTAGCTACTCATTCCCACGTTACGGGACGGTGCTGCGCACACCAACCAGTCCCTAATTTAGTTTCAGATGATGGCGATGCTTGCGAAGCAGAGCCGGACTTGATGATGAGGAGGAGGATCCCTCCTATATGCAGGTTCTGATCGACGGGTTTACAGGGTTACTGATTAGATGCTAATACACTTGGTATTTTGCCTTTTATTTTCACACCCATATATATTCTTTTCTTTCTATTTTGGAGTATATATGTATTTAGTTAACCTGGTAACATGTTCACACTCTGGAGACTTACAATCATTTATATATTTTATATATTTATCACATTCTTCCACTTGCTAACTTAACTCTCTCTGGAGTATGATATGCTGTTTTGGCTTAATCCACTTCATGTTTTATGCACTATCACAGCCGACATTCATCCATCATTGAAAATGTTTCATAAGTGATGTTCTGAAACTCGAGAGTGGAGTTTATGCTCGACCCCCGATTTTCGGGATGTTACACCAGCACCCCCCATTATCTGCATCTTCCTTATTATTTATGGGTCCATTGGTGGGCGTACCTCCATTAATTGTATATATTAGCCAAAATCCAACAATAACAAATTGGTGTCATCTATGGGAACTAACAGTAAAGTCAAGTTCTCACCATCTCCAACTTAAACCACCACCAATCCTTCCCCTGATAGTTAAAAGAAAAGGAAACAATCAGTTGTAGTTGAATTCGCCCACTAGGCTCCGTCCGGTGAGGCTCAGGCCTTGCAGTTAGTACCCCAATCCCAACTACCTTCATAGGCGGTAGTGCATAAGTCTAAAAACTAAGGTAGGCGACTCATCTCCCTCAAAAACCAGGTGGGAGCCTTGACTGGTAACGTAGACCACATCATGAGGCTACTAGAAAAACAATAGGTGTCATCAGCTAACCAACGCGAAAAGGCAAGAGTGGCGACCTAGCAGTCCTTACCTGTTACAGTTGAGCCCCGAGTTGCACCAAGGGCAAGCCTGACTTGTGGGAAGCCTCATTGACCCAATGCAAATCCTGACAACCATCGAACTCGTCGAGTCAGATCTACACCAGACTCTGGACTGAAGACAACATGCTCGGGGAAAGGCCCCAAAAATTATGACAGAAAGTGAAGTCCCTTAGTGAGAAAAAATTAGAGCGATCCGGGACCAACTCTGTAACATACAACATAGTTACCAAGTAAAGGCCCCAACATCTGTGGATGCCCTCCTAGAGCAGATAAAGCTACAAAAAACATTATGCAAACTCAATTATCGCCTAGGTTTCGAATGCCTTAGATATCACTTTACTCGGGTTTAGGTGACCTGACCGGGCACTTGGAATCATTCAAAGCATGGATAGAGATTCACAACGCTTCCAAACCTGTGATGTGCAAGGCGTCTTCCCTGACACTGACTGGGGCAGCTTAGAAGTGCTATACAAGCCTAGAGCCGAAATCCATTAGCTCAGTAAGGCCTTTGTCACCCAATGCATTGGAGGTAAGGATATAAGGAAGTCAACAACCCACCCCCTCACGATAACCCAAAAAGAGGGTGATCCATTAAAAGAATGCATCGTCCAGTTTAATGCTGAGGCCATCCAGGTAGACAGCTATTTCGACTAACTAGCCCTTACAACAATGATGGAAAGGAAAGTTCTTCTTTTCGGTATGCAAGAACCCCCACCCAAAACGACTTTTGCCAACCTCCTTAATCGAGCTAAAAATATACTCAGGTCGAGGAATTGTTTAGCGCCCGTAAGGACTCATGGACTGAGAGCAGATCGGTAAAAGATAGGAAGAGAAGCGAGACTAAGGAGGGACCCGACATAAGAAAAGAGATGATGATCAAGGTGGTGCTCCCCGAGGTAATCAAGTTCCAAACAGTTGGTTTCACTAATACTCTCCATTGAACACTACGCCAAAGCAGGTGTTCATGGAGGTTAAAGAATCCTATGGTGATAAATAATAATTATATATATATATATATATATATATATATATATATATATATATATATATATATATATATATATATATATATATATATATATATATATATATATATAAGGGCTAACTCAAAAAATGGGACATGATGAAATAATGCCACTTCCATCATGATTATGACCATAATACAATCGACTACTTCGATCTCAAGGAGGAAATCAACTCACCACAACATAGTTGATTTCTTTAATCTCAAGGAGGAGATCGAGTCTCTCATTTAGAGGGGATACCTGTGAGAATTTATTGATAGGCATAGAGAGGACTGACTAGCTCCCCAATGAGAGCAGTGCAAGGAGTAAAACGACAATGAGCCGGTCGGAAAAGTTCTCATTATCTTTGGAAAACCCATGGAGGAGTTGACTTAAATCGAGCACACCAAGCCCAAGCTCGGAGTGCGAAGCTCACTAACGAGGTCCATCAAGTAAACCTCACTGACCACTCTGGAAAAAAAACCCAAGTTAGCCTCATGCACCATCGCCTTCACAGAGGGGGATGCTAGGGGGATCCAACACCCTCACAATGATGCATTGGTGGTCGCCATGATCATAGCTAATCATAAGGTGCACTAAATATTGGTCAACATGGGCAACTTGATGGACATCTTGTCCATAACTACTTTCGATAAGATAGGGATAGGGAAGTCGAGATTATGGATTGTGCTTTATTCGGCTTTAAGGGAGAAAGCGTGAACTTAGAAAGAAACATCTTTCTATTAGTGACAGTAGGAGAAGGCTCCAACCAGGCTACCACTATGGTAGATTTTCTCATGGTGGATTGCCCCTCAGTGTATAACACAATTCTACGCAAACCATCCCTGAACGCTATGTTGGCCATGGTCTCCACCTATCACATCACCATGAAGTTTTTAATTGAGCTTGAGGTTGGTAGGGTCCAAGGTGACCCGTATGAGGCCTGACAATGTTACTTGACAACTCTCCAAGATAGACTACTATAGCCGCATGCAATGCAAAGTCACCTCCCTTGTTCCCAAAGAGAAAACAACATAGAGAGGATCACCTATGGAAGACCTCATCCTAGTACAACTCTTCGAGGTCGACCCAGTCGAACAGTCCAAATCAGATCATTGCTCAAACCTTGACTCCAAGCAAAAAATAACAGACCTCCTGAGAAAGCACGTCATCATATTTGTGTGGTCGCATCAGGATATGCCTGGGATTGATTCAAGAGTCGCAGTCCACCGATTGAACGTAGATCCCAACCACAAACTTATTTAACAGAAGAGAGAGACATTTGACATAAAATGATATGCTGCAATCAATGAAGAGGTTGGCAAGCTCCTTCAAGCCAGTTTCATCGAAGAGGTATACTACCCCAACTGGCTGACCAATGTGGTGCTGGTAAAAAAGGGCAGCGAGAAATGGTGGGTCCATGTGAACTATACCAACCTTATTAAAAGCCTACCCAAAAGACAGTTTCCCGCTACTAAGAATCGATTAGCTGGTAGATGCCACTTATGGGGACGCACTCCTCAATTTCATGAATGTGTACTCAGTGTACAACGAGATTAGCATGCATGGGCATGACAAGAAGAAGACTACCTTCATAATTGACAGATGACTATATTGCTACCATGTTATGCCGTTGGGGGTTAAAGAACGTCAGAGCAACGAATCAAAAGTTGGTAAACATAATGCTCGCCAAGAAGATCAGAAAACTGTGGAAGTTTACATCGATGACATGCTCGTCAAGAGCGCTAAGGGTGAAGACCACATGGCTGACCCAAGAGAGATGTTTGGTATCTTGAGGAGATACCAGATGAAACTCAACCTGAGCAAATGCGCCTTGGGTGTCATCTTAGGCAAGTTTTTGAGTTTCGTGGTCCACCAAAAAGGGATTGAGGCAAACCCCAACAAAATTTGAGCTATTACAAAAATGATGAGTACCCCAGGTTGGCAAAAGAGATTTAGCGCCTCACGGGCAGAGTGGTGCCACTGAACAAATTCATCTCCGACGTATAAATAAGTGCTTGATCTTATTTAAACAACTAGGAGGAAGTCAAAATATAAGTTAGATAGAAGAATGAGAGCAGGCATTCTAGCAGCTCAAGGTTTACTTAGGGTCTCCACCCCGGCTCTCAAAACTTGTGCAAGGAGAAGAGCTACTGTTGTACCTAGCTACCTCACCAATAGCAGTCAGCTCGACCCTAGTTAAGGAGGATGAGGGTGCCTAATGACCTGCCTACTACGTAAGTATGGCAATGGTCAATGTCGAGATGCGCTACCCAAAGTGAGAGATTGAGCTTAATGAATTTGACATCAGGTATTGACCTCAGACAACCATTAAGGGACAGGTCATCTTTGACTTCATCATAACATTCACCCATCCTATGTACCTACCACCTACAAAAGAGAGGAATGAGTAGAATGCAGTACCACTAACATGAACCCTCTATGTAGATGGGTCCTCAAATGCACAGGTGAGCGGAGTGGGGCTAATCTTGACCTTGCTCTTCCAAGTAAAGGTCAAGTACACGCTATGATTCGAGTTCTGAACTTCCAACAACGAGGCATAATTTGAGGCACTCCTAATGGGTCTAGGATTATCCAAAGCAATTGAAGCCAAAAACCTGAAAATCTATAGTAACTTGCAGTTAGTGGTTAACCAATTGACCACTGAATACCAAGCCAATGGGGAAAAAATGAACACCTATCTAGGTAGGGTTCACGAATTGCTCAAGGACTTTATGGGTTACGAGATCACACAGGTCTCAAGTTTTAAGAACACCAACATGGACTCCCTAGTCAGACTGGCCTTAACCATCAACACTGACCTCACCAGAATCATCCTGATCAAATTCTTGCCAGAGCCAAGCATCTACTAGTTCAACTAGAGAATGGCCCTTCCAATTGGCCACACCCCAAGGTAGATGGACCTAATCATACACTATTTATAATAGGGTGAGTTACCCAAAGATAAGCTAGAAGCACGAAAGATTAGGTACTGATCAACTAGGTATACAATATTGGGAGATGTCCTGTATAAGAAGGGGTTCTCATTACCTTACTTGAGATTCTTACGACCAGAAGAGGTTAAGTATGTCTTAAGAGAAATCCATGAAAGTTTCTGTGGAAACCACTCTGGTAAGAGAACCTTGGCACATAAAGCGGTCTGTCAGGGATACTATTGGCCCACTTTATTCGATATTGACCAATAAATGTTCTGATAGAGACATGTTAATGTTGTATGATGGATCAAATCCATATATCCATCACACTTTATTCGATCTTAACCATCAAATGCTCTAATTGAGGCATTCTGACACTGCATGGTAGGTTAGATCTGCATATCGATTACCCATACATGCATTACATTTCAAAAGGATCCTTGATATTGACATATGGAGCCCCTTGGACGTCGGATGATGGATAAGGTTCATACTACTTCATTCATGCATACATTTAATTTAATCACAAATATTTGTTCTTGACCATCCAATGCTCTAATCAAGGCATTTGGACGTTGTATGACGGATCGAATCGTACATGGATCACACACATCTAATCTTGACCGTCTAATTCTCTAATCGAGGAATTTGGATATTGTATGATGGATTGGATCCGTACATCGATCACACATCATCTAATCTTGACCATCAAATGCTCTGATCAAGGCATTCTGACACTGTATGATGGAACAGGTTTGCATATCGATCACATATCATGCATTCACACACATCATGCATTGCATTTCATGCATTTTTTCCTTTCCCTAGTGGATCCGTGGTCTTAACCATCCTACATCCACTTAAAGACCTCTATACGTGGGATTATAAATAAGATTCATTCTATTTCATTCCATGGATTTTATTTTTTTTTATTCTACTTCCCTCTCGGATATTTGATCTTGACTGTCTCACAACCCACTAAGAGCCTTTAGAACGTCGGATGACGGATCAAATCTATTCCAACGCATCATATCATGATCGTCATTTCATCATACCATCATTTCAATAGGGGAACCTTGATTCCAACAGTCTAAATTTCTAAAAAATACCTTTTGGACTGAGGTGGAAAATTAGGTCTGTTCCATTTCATCCAGCATATCCAATATTATCCATCTAAAGCTTTGATGGAGGCCATTAGACGGTGTATAATAGATCAAATCCACGTCATTCCACATCGATCAAACCTTGATTCTAACCATCCAAAATTTCTAAATAGACCTTTGTGTCGTCAGATTACAAATTAGGTCTATTCCATTTCATTCAACATTCTTCGATCCTAATTGTCTAAAGCTTTGATTAAATAATTTAGACACTAGATAACGGATCAAATCAACACATATTGATCACCCTGATCTTAACCGCTCAAAGTTCCCAATGGAACCTATTGGATGTCATATGATGGATCAAATCTATCCCGAGCCATATCACATTCTATACACACCACGCCTATAAGAGCATCAAAATGAAGGTATGTTTGTTAAACGAAAAATCCACGAAAAACTAATTTTTTTAAAAAAAATATTCCAAAAAATCCAACGCATGTGATATCTTATAAACTGATCAGTTTTGCATACTCCTCATTGGATGTCAACACAAAAATAAATTTGATTTCGGTTTAATCCCAAGTGGATTTCACCCCAAAGATAAAAAATAGACGTAAGATGATCGCCCTAACCTCATAATGTTAATCTGATTATTTTGGGAAAAGGATGGGTTTAAAATACTTGATTTTAAAATACTCTGTTTTGGTTCCTGGAGTAGTAGAACCACACCACCACTAGTGAAAAGAACTTCTATAAATTACAGTGACAAAATCCAGAACTCAAATAAGCTAAAAGCCTAATCCAGACAACTCTAGTCCAAGACACCTGCAAAACTATTGCATTTTAATGAGGGAGATCCGTAAAGTCGCAAAATGCGTAGGCAACTGGCCGTTACAAACAATATGCTTCCAAACGATCTTAAAGGATTTTACAACATAAAAAAAAAAAAAAACTACTCTTCTAGATCCAACATGTGTTGTCCTCATAAGGACGCGCGTATGCAAGGGCTCCAACCACTCAAACATCCAACCCAAAAGATTTCTTCAATGCATACGCCAATTAATGGCGTGAAAGGGTTGTAATAAGATACCGCAACGTTTTTCCCACTCTTATGAATTGGCTGAGTTAAGCCTCTAAGTAAGTAAACTTCTTGATTATGACACTCTGACAAGTAAAAGATCTAATCGCATCTTCATCTACTTCGGCTGGGGTGTCCACTTGCTTTGGTATTCGGTCGCACCCTAACCTCTCCCAAAGAGTGACACTTGTAGACACCCTAGCACTGAAATGGTGGGGGCCCCATCGTATTCACATGAAAACGGTTATGACCCAGCTATTTTAATGCTAATACGGCTGAAGCCCAACCGTTTGTGGGTTATAGCTGCAGACGAGCTGGACCATTCTCACGTTTACATGTCAACACTGTACCCACTCTATTGCTTATGCCTTAGCACATTTCACACGAGCGCTTGGTGATCATTTATGCCCATCCATGACCCATGTGAGGATCGACTCACACGAGTGCTCAATGCTATGTTGGTCAACAATCCATGCCATGATCCATACCATCATCAATACCCATCCATGACTCATGAGATGTCATGGTTCACACAAACCTAACCTTACATCCAAACCCATGAGAGCTTCAAACCTACCCTCTCCACATGCCTATAAAAAGGGTGCTCGCCTTCAAAGCAAGGGGGAGAGGAAAAAAATGAAGAGGGACTTCAAAGGCATAGCATCTGCTTAGGACGTTGAGCCAAAAAGAGAGTTATAAAGAGAGCTAGAGACAACGACAGAGACAAAGACTCTGAGTCTCTGTTCTCTCAATCTCCTCTAATATTTTAATCTTCTATTATTCTATTTTAACTTCAAAGCCAATGTCGTATTTTCAATCTATCATTTTCTAGTTTGTACATTCCAACCCCTCTGCTTTTGAACACCTGAAGTAGTAGGCTTTGCTTTAACATCAAGTAAAGTATGCTCTACAGTTGCTTCTCTTGAAGATCTTTTATATCAAAAGATATGATTTATATGAGTAACTAAAAACTTTGTATTTTTTTTCTTTTCTATACTTTTATCGGAAAGAAATTTTTTCTACCATTTTCCTTTTGTTTTTAGTTTATCTTTTATAGTTTAGACATATAAATCTTAGTATTTTATTGGAAGTTCCTTGAATCCCCTTTGAAAGCATACAATTTAGCAAAATAGAGACAGTGTTTGACATTTGTCATTAAAGGCATACAATTTAGCAAAATAGAGACAGTGTTTGACATTTGTCATTAAAGGTAACCTAACCTCTTTCTTTTCCGTAACCGATGCCTTTACCCGAAATTCGCGGCGTATATCTATCAAAGACTCACTCGAGTCAGAAATTCTTCAATTTTCCCAATATCTAGGTGATTTCATAGATTCTAGTCAATCGTGGATTCTAGAGCTTTCATTTTGGCTAGCGGCAGCTATTATCAATACATAGACATGAGCATATTACATGAGGTTTACGAATAGTATACATATAATTATTAAGCTTCTCATCTCATCCCCTCCACAAGGTTCGAGTATGAGGATCTTAGCTATGGGTTTCACTGGATTTGGATAGACTTCAGATCTGGGGCCTTCATATGCTATCGCTCATATCAACCAAGCATCTAAGAAATTATATCCTCTTCTCAACCCCTCCGTAAGGTTCAAGTATGGAGGTCTTAGCTATGAGTTTTATTAGACCTGGTTAAACTACAAATCTGGGCCTTCATATTATACCCTCTCTCTCTCTCTCTCTCTCTCTCTCTCTCAGTTGAGAAATGAGCAAAATAAATTGGAAATCGAAGTTTAGGGCTTTTATTGCCCCAAGGGTTTGGTTGGACAACTCACTCGAGTACTTACTATGATAGAAACACATCTCAATGGTCGACCGGTGGAAATTGATAAAACTATTTGTTGAATCAAGTAAATATGAATTCTTAGGTTTCCTAAGCTTCTCAAATAGGTTGAACTGATGAGCCAATCGGTTGGGCCGGTAGAACCTGAAGTCTACTCACTAAGGGAGTTCTTCAGTGTGTTAATATTTAGGGAATGGTTTGTTAAGGTTTCCTAGGTTGACTTAGAGTTCAAGTGCAAGGTTTGGTGCGACCTCCCACGCACGAGTATCTACAGAATAGGCCAGTTGGCAGGTTACACAAGAACTTAGGGTTTACTTAGATGACTTTTGGTATAGGTTAGGCTATTTGCGTGTAGGGTCCCAGAAGCCGGGATCTGATAATCTGGGTCCCATAGTCGGTACCAGAGAGTTTAGTTAATCGCTAAGGGACACAGCTGGATCTCCAGAGAGCTTGCTAGGATTATAGGGTTTCATGATTTGAGTTTGCTCAGGGTTTTTAGGTCATTCTAGTTCACTAGGTCAACTATACTCTCAAATTTCTAGAGGTCAAGGTTCCGCTAATCCCCTAGATTTTTAATCCCAAACAAATGGGAGCGCATAATAAATTAAAAAAATCTACTGATAATGGTCGATGACATTTAATACTCAAGTATTAGAGAATCGTGTGTCATGCACATACCCAGCATGTACACTTCAAATAAATAACAAAATTTGATATAGAACGTGTCACAAAGATATTCCCAGCATGGTTAAGCCAAAAGCAGGTGGATCGTAACTTTTGATCCGGGTATCGTTATGGGGCGCACAATCTATCAATCTTTACTGAAACGGGCCATCTAAGGTGAACCGACCCACAAGGTGGGTCACATCTGTCTGTTTCGTCAGAAAACGCGCGCTTTCAACTCAAAAATGAATTTTTAAGAAAATTTTACTATTTTTAGTAATTCTGATTTTTTAATATTTTTAATATTTTTAGAGTTTCAAATTTTCTTTCCTTTTAGAAATAACTTTTATTTCTACTAGAACTTTTCTAGAGAAAGTTTATTGGCAATTTTTATTTTTTGAAATTAGGCCTTAAAAGAGTTTTATTAGAATTAAGATTTTTATTAGAGTTAGAATTTTGCTATTTTTGGTAATTACAAATTTTAGTTTATTTTTTCTTTATTAATGGTGTGAAGAGACACATTAGACAATTATCAATGATCATTAATCAATTTCGAATTTATTAGAAATTATTTCTATTTTTTGCTTTCTTTCCTCGTGAATTCGAGAAGTCTCTGTGAGGAGTTCAGAGAAGTTCCGTGGATTCAGAATAATTATCTTCTTGAGGAAGAGGGTGCTCGACCTCACGTCATTCCCTGCGTCAAAATTTGAGCCAAACACCTATAACCCTCTGAAAAATAACGAGGACTTTGTATTTATTTACATGATTTGAAGGATTTTCCTAACATATCCTTGTAAGTAAGCCTAAAGTGCTGTGCATGGGCCGATTGGAGTGTGTTTATGGCATCCAAGTACAAGGTTTTCGTACTGTGAAAGGCCATTAAGTTAGGCTGATCCAACTCTCATGTGGCCCAATGTATGAATCTACAGATTATTGGATGGTTGTTCATTCACTTTACAGTGTGACTCACCTAATGATTCTATAAGCCTAATTTTATTAATTTTATGAATAATACTTTGTCAGCGTAGAATCAATGGACAGATGGTATATGCATAAGACAATAGACCAATTATAGAAAACAGTATAAAATCATCCAAAAATCATGTGGTGGTTCAAAGAAGGGATGGATGAAGCTGCTTCTCAGTGTTCAACATCCACAGTAAAACAACCTTCCGGACAGGCTGGATTTCATGCACACACACTGTGGGCCCAGGCACATCACTTGTAGAATAAACTTGTTCTCCAAGGACATGAGAAGAACTCCCCTGGTGAATGGAAATGGATTGGCTGCTAGTCGGTGCTCTGTGGGCCCCACCATGATGTATGTGTTTCATCCATTTTTACAGATAATTTTAGGGCTTGATACCAAAAATGAGAGGGATATAAATCTCAGGTGGACCACACAACAGTAAAACAATAGTGATTGTATATCCACCATTAAAATCCTCCTAAGGCCCACTGCACTGTTTATTTGACATCCAATCTGTTGATTAGGTCATACAGACCCAGATGAAGGGAAAAAAACAAATATCAGCTTGATCCAAAAATTTTATGGCCCCCAAAAAGTTTTTAATGGTTGACATTCATTCAACACTATTTCCTGTAATGTGGTCCACTTGAGATTGGGAAATAACTCGTTTTTGGTCTCATACCATAAAATGATATAGAAAAATAGATGGACGGACTGGATGAAACACATACATATGGTGGGGCCCACAGAGCACCGACCATCAGCCATTGGCTGTTGGCAGGGGGAGTAGCCAATCCGTTTCCCTGGTGAATGGGTGGTCTTTTAAGTTTTAAACATTGAGTTTAAAGGCTGTATTGGGAGTGCCGGATCACTAAAACGGTCTGATGCCATGCTGGATCAAAAGGATGGACGGTCACCGTAGTGGAGTGTGGGCCCATTTATAGTGGAGGGCTCCATGACTGATGCTATCATGGGTAATTAACTAATCTTTTTCCAATGATTACAAGAGAAAAAGCATTTGATCCTCAGGTAGAATGACTAATCATGTGCATGCATTGTGCCAGGACACGTGGTAAACATTGAATTCAATCCAAACCGTCTAAATGATAACCCTACTTTAGATGAGACATTTACCAGAATCGTATTAATTATACTTATGGATAGATCTTTCTTAATTTGGACTGCCATCGAATTTCGATTTTGTGGCAACGAATTGGAAGGTTCAGACCATTTGATTAGTGTAATTGTTGGACTACACACCTATTCACTAGAAGGGCACAATTCGAACGGTTTAGATTGTTGCCTATGTATCAAATGTTTACAGAAGCCATATGCATGAGTATGGAATGCTGTACTCTGTCAGCTTATCAAAATGACAATTGTGATTTTTTATAATAAAAAAACAAAAAAAACAAAAAAGGGTAAAACAACACGCTAAATGGATCCTAGCCATTGATCCAATCCAAGTTTGGAATGGTCTTGTCATCCGTATTTTTTATTCAACGGGTCCACCGTCTATATATCAGGCCGAGAAATGGCTCACATTCAACAACAAAGGCCACATACCGGATGGGATGGATCTTCCAACCTGGGAGGGCTCTTTTTTATCAGAATCATCTACATTGGAGCTCATCAGACCAATGATCTGGATCATTTTTGGGAATCGTTTATCTCGATTGAGGCAATCAGATCCACGGTCTGGATCAAAGTAATTCGTTCCTTATTCAAAATTAAAGTTGGGTGGTAGGTCATAGTTCATTAAGATGGTTAAGATTGCGTAATTTTCACTCTATGCTCCATCCACAGTCGGCCCCACAATCTGACCGTCTAGATTGACACCCCTAGCTGCCACAATCTTAATACAGCGGAGCAGATAGTTGAGTCCAGCTAGCTCTTCTCCTGGAGGACTGGGTGCGAGCTACAATTTCAGGTACTCCTGCGAGCTACCAGCGACAGCGTTTATATATATATATATAAGGGGGGGAGTTTGCCGGTCCAGAGGACTACCGGAAATGTTAGACCATAGGCACCATCCATGCGGTGGAACCATTCATCGGTAGGGCCCATCCAACAATCCCTTGTGGGTCATGATGGGGCTCATCTGACCATCCAATTCCCTGGAATTACGCAGTGTAGGGCATCTACTCTAGGGGCCACCGAAAGAATGGTTTTCATATGCGAGGGTGAAGCCCACGTACGCAATGGTGGACCCCATGTTTGGTCTTGGGTCCTATCAGTAGAGATTAACGCTGTCGGTTGAAAAATCCATTCGTTTGGTTGACTACCGTTCGTCCAGAGTCAAACATATCTTACAAAATAAGATTGGAATTTAACCGTTAAATTCGATATCTTGACTATTTATGCTTTTGTGATGAGATGGGCACTTTCAGGTGGGCCATGGAGGTGGGTGTCCGGATCAATGAGGCAAGACGGTCGATCCCAACAAACGAGTCAACCTCATCCACTCATCCGAGTAAGATTTACATCCAAGCCACACGTTTAAAACGGTGGGACCCACCAAATTTAAGCCCGTAGGAGGCCAGGGAAACCACTACGGGAGTCTCATGAGTCTGATAGGTGCACTCAAGCGAGAGCACTTTCTCGGCACACGTGCAAGAAAGTTCCCCACTGTTCCATCTACTACGTCCGTGAATTGCGTCAGCCCAATTTTAGGAAGTGCCCTAAAAAGTCAAACAGTCAAAATTCATATTGAGCGCAACCCAAAAACTAGTGGGGATTAAAGGCCCACCATTGGAATCTTTTTTTAGCCACTATAAGTCCTGATAAAGATTATATTTGTGTTTTCCCTTCAACACATGATGTAAATCACCTTTTACAGTTTGGATATCACATGAACAACTTGGTGGGCCCCACGGTAGCTTCAATAGTGGAAGTTTTCATCCTCACTATTTCTTGTGATGGGACCCTGTTGAGGTTTTTTTTTTCAAAAAAAAAAATAATAATAATGTCAGCCCATTTTAGTAAGTGGTCTCGGATGTTAATAAGATTCAAAACTCAAGTCGACCGCACTACAGGAAATAGTTGGGATTGAAGCACAACCATTGAAACCTTTTTTGCAGCCATTAGAATTTTTCATCAGGCTTGTGTTTGTGTTCTTCAACATCATGATGTAAATCGCTTTATTAATGGTTTGCATGTCACATTAAAATCATAGTAGGTCCCACGATGGCTTCAATGATGGGTGTTACTATTCCAGTTATCTCTTGTGTTGTGATCTAATTGAGTTTTGAATCCATCTAATTTTTTTCGATGTTCTCAAATGAATTTGTGAATTTGACTGCCCCACCCTGGGAAATCCGGACCATTCCACTTTTGGGTTACTTATCTTACAAGTTAAGTTTTTACTATCCAAATGGATTTTACCCTTCCCAATCCCTAAGTATGATCTGATCACCATATGGGCCACCATATTTTCAATCCGCACCGCAGGTCAATATCTCTCAACGTTGCATATATTTCATACGTGTGTGACCCACCTAATGATCAAATCATGGCATGATACAGACGTCGCTGGCCATGAACATTCCATCCCACGAGCTACGCCGGTCCACTCATAGCCGGGTAACACGCTTATTAAATCAGGCCATTGGTGATTTCATTTCCAACAGTGTGGCCCACTTGTTGAGTGGATTGGCCTGGCTCTCTCTGTCTCCTTTTATATCTTGTGTCCCAAGCAAAGGTAGACTTTTCCCGAATTGAAAAGATGATGATACAAATAATAACTTGTATTATTATATCACTATCAGCTAACCAAAGACAGTATTATTACTGTTGATGCATCACTCTCTTTGTTGGGTTCTCCATATCAGGATTCTTGATTGCGACTTCTTCCCTTTTCATCTTTTCCTCTTGAGAAAAACTTTGATACTAATGTAATGGATGATAGGTAGGCATGTGGGGCCCATTTGGTTACCATCAAGTTTTTGTTCGGATAAAACTTTTTAAACGCATCAAAGTTCGTTTGGATAGGCTTGTTTAAAGTGACTATTTTTCTACATGAACTGTTGTTTGTCAAACATTCTATTTGAACAAGCATATATGACTTTGGTATATATCAAGCGAGCCGTAGATGTATTGCACATGTGTAAATTATTAGCGGTGAATATGGGGTTACTTCAAAATGCTTGATAGATGTATTGCACACGTGTAAATTATTAGCGGCGAATATGGGGTTATTTGAAAATGCTTGATAACATATATCGATCACTAAACATGCACAATGACACATGTTTTATATATATATATGTGTGTGTGTGTGTGTGTGTGCGGGGGGGGGGGGGGGGGGGGGGGGGGGCAACATGGAATGCGGCACATGTAGGGTGTTTGAAGATAAATGGTCACAATTATGATATATTCGTATGCTCATTAATTTGATAAATTACATTGCACACGAATATAACTAATTATTTATATATTTTATAGAAAAATATTTCAAATAAATTTTGTGCCAAGCTAGTAGTTATATTCTAAACAATTTTATTTTTAGTTTTATTAGAAGTTATTTTATTTTCTAAATGATGGTTGTTGACAAACAATAAACATATGATCCATCTAAACACGTTAGTCTGAATGTAACTTTTTATATGATTATATGTTTGGTTTGTCTAATACATACCATGTAGGCCCCACAACCTTCCATAAATAGGTAATTATATTTATTTACTTGTGCAATTACCACAACATTTCCATTACAACGTTGACAGCTGAACCCTAAAATTAAGGATGTGCAAAATAAATGTGGGGCCCACTGTATGTTTGTGACTTACCTATGTCATTCATCTGTTATGCCGGCCAAATTTAGGGAATCGGCCCAAAAATAGGCAGATCCAAGGCTCAAGTGGACCACACAAATAGAAACCGTGAGAATTGCAAACTTCTTGGACCCTAAAAGTTTTGGATCAAGCTGATATTTGTGTTTCCCCTTATCCATGTCTCTGTGACCTTATAAACAAGTTTGATGACAAATAAACATCAACACGAGCCCTATGAAGAAAACAACTTTCAATGGTGAATATTTTAAGACCACTATTTCTAATGGTGTGGGCCACTTAAGCTTTAGATCTGTCTCATTGTTCAGCTCATGTCCTAAAATGTTTTGTTAAAATGGATGGACATTATGAATATCTCACATAAATCATGGTGGGGCTGACAAATTTAAGTTAACCATTTTGGACCAGTTTTTGAGGCTGGAATATATACTCACCCCTTTCAAACGGCCATAAAAAGTAATAATGAATTACGAGAGGAAATGAAAGCCAAACAGCCCCTAAAGTAAATAATATCCAGTGGTCCTTTCTCCACAAACAAGTATATATCCAAAAATCAGAGGTTAGGATTGTTTAAACAACTTCTTTTGATGATTGTAACCGATTACAGTAATTTACATGTATAATTTCAGTGTGCCTGCTTATAATTAAGAATTATAGGCTGTCAAAGTATCAAATAACTCCCATTTCCTATTTTAGATCCCATGCCACCTCTCACCATAAATTTAGTAAATTTCCACCAACAAGCATCCAAATGGAGGATATGTGCACTATTGAATATTAATACTATGGTCTTGTTGCATCTATGGGTGATCGTAACTAGGTATGACCCACCAGGGATACGCCATATGCCAGCAAAATACCACTCAGTATAGATTATCATAACCATCTTTGCCTTTGGGTAGGTGTTTTTAAGGTCAAATTGGTAAAATTTTGATAATCGGGTTTATAATGGACACCAACTCGATGTTAGGAGTATTTGGATGGGAGTAAATGTAAGTAAATGGAGAAAATTGGAAGTAAATTAAAGTTGATGGCATTTGAGGTGTGCTTGGAGGAGAGTAAATGGGCTTGTAAATGAATTCCTCCCTCTGTATAAGATAAGATTTAGAATTAAATGGGGCCAAATTACATTTTTGAACTCCCTTAGAGAGTTGCACCAATAAACAAAGGTGCAACTATGCACACATCCACTATACACGTGACATGTTGATAATAATCCGGAACAATTCAATTATCGGTTACATCACTAAAATCACTCCAATAGAATTATCCAAATCATCCAAAGGTTCTCCATCAGCCATTAAATATTTAGGCAAGTTGATTGTTTCTGGTCCTTACACTTGTGGCCTACCTGAGGCTTGAAATTTCCTTATTTTTGGATAAGTATATATTTCAACAGGCATATCATTCTATTAGATACAATATGCATACAATGATTTGAGTTATCATATATGTTCTTATGAATATGTTAAATTAGATACAATATGCATACAATGATTTGGGTTATCATATCTGTTCTTATGAATATATTGAAAATTTTTAACGTAATCTAACTCCTCTCATTCACTCCTATCCAAACACGATTAAGTATGCTTTTAACACCCAATTCATTTAACTTTAATTTTATTTTTCATTTATCTCTATTTAATTAAGCCTTTCACGCTTTTGCAGTAAAACTATATTCATCACAAAATGTTTACTCTAGTATTTTACAATAAATTTAACTACTCGTCATAAAAAATCTGTGGAAAAAATTCTAATTTTGTAATTTCACAGCAAGCTTAACCAGTTGTAGATAAAGCTACTGTTTATAGCAACTTTTTTATCATCATAATAACTTTTTTTCGACGACACTTTATTCATCACAAAAAATGGTTATTAGTGATGATTGGTTAAGCTCATTATGAAAACTCTTTCCCACCACATAATTTTTTTCAAAAAATTTATACGGCAAGTTTTCATGACAAGTTTTGTAATGGCAATTGAAGCTCATCGCAAAAAAAATTAGTTTATTAACAATGATTTAAAATGCCATCGTAAATAGTTAATTGTTTACTATGGCTTAAAATGTTGTATAAAAAATTTAACTTGTTGCAATGAAACTAGACTCATTAAAAAAGTTGTTGCAAAAAGTCTAAATTATTATAGTGGTAGGACTTAGATTAGTGTTGACGTGACAAAGTTTTGTTGGGCCCACCATGAAGTATGAGTTATATCCACACCGTTCATTCATTTTGCAAGTTTATTTTAAAGCATGAGTCCTAATAAAAGGTAAATCCACACCATGGAGACCATTGGAGACAATAACGCCCACCTTTGAAACCTTCCTAGGGCCCACCATAATAATTATTTGCCACCCGATGTGTCCATAAGTTAACACACATACCTTTGCTAAAGGAAAACACAAATATCAACCTAATGCGAAACTTCTATAGCGAGTGAAAAGTTTTCAACGGTAGTCGTCCGATTCCCACTGCTTTTTGTAACGTGGTCTACTTAGTTTTGGATCTGCTCCGCACATCAAAGTTTGCCACGTCAGCACACCACTGTAGTGTACATGTACAAGTTAAAGAGAACTAAAATGGCCAGCCAATGTTACTTTTTGAAAGGTTCCAATCACCGTACACGTGGTCCAATCGTGTGGAGTAAAATTTCAGTCTGCAGTGGAGGTACATGTATTATGGCCAGAACCCTTGACAAAAACTCGTCCGTGTATTCATTTCACTCAGTTTCGGCCCTTTTGAGGTGTTATACAATGGTCGGCCCCAAAAGGCTGAGCTGTACTCTTTGCTTTCCAGACTGTACAATTCGGCGTATGTGGGGATCAGAACCCTCTCCACCAATCGTGGGTAAAACCTTCAAGCGTGTGGGGCCACCATGTTGTAAATGTAAATTTTACTTTATTCATCAGGGCCAATAATAAATAGATTTGAAGAAATTGGATTTTATAGCGAGATGGTTGATGGAGAGTTTATATTTGCCAATCTATTCATCGTTGGACTGGATTTTGTGGTTGAGATGGTCGCAAATAAGCATGTGTAAGCTTTCTAGTCGAGTGCTTTAGTGGTGTCAGATCGAGTGTAAAAAAATCCACAATCCAAGTGGGCCATACCACATTAAACTATGGAGATGGTATGTTGACTATAGGTTTCTCATGTAGGGCCACCACAGTGTGTATCTTTCATCAAATCCATTAATTAGGTGTAACTCATAAGGCAGAAGAGAATATATAAATTTGTCTTAGTTTTTAATCAGGCTTATCGTTGCTACTTATAATTCAAATAATGGTTCTCACCTGATGTGTGAAGTGGATTTTTCATACATAATACGAGGGACCCCACAACCTTGGTGTTGCATGCCTTGCTAGAGTAGGTGTTGTAGACTTCTGGTTAGCAAACTGGGTCTCTGAATAATTGATTCAGTAGATACCTCATGGACCGAAAATCCTCCTGCATGCAAGAATTCATTGGGCCATCTGCAATGATGACATTGATATCAACGGTTCAGATCACTGAACCAAGTCACTTGTACGGTTATACAAACTTAAAATTGAAAGTGGATTTACGTCACTAAGTTCTGTGCGCTCCACCCTAATGTATATATTATATCCACACTACATCCCCATGATGATATCATTTTAGGGCATGAGCTAAAAAATGAGGTAGATCCAAAGCTTTGATGAACCAAACCATAGAAAGCAGTGGAGATATAATAATAACCATGGTTAAAACCTTCTTTAGACCCACTATAATGTTTGTTTGCCATCCAACCTATTCATAAGGCCATATAGACATGGGTGGAGTGTGTGTGTGTATATCCACATTTCATCCGTGAGACTATCATTTCAGGGCATGGGCTCAAAACTGAGGTAAATCCAAAAGCTCATGTGAACCAAATCACATAAATCGATGGGGATATAACAATGACCACACTTATAACCTTCTTTGGACCCACCATAATATTTATTTGTCATCTAACCTATTCATAAGGTCATGTAGACATGGGTGGAGTGTGTATATACTATATCCACACTTCATCCATTGGATGATATCATTTTAGGGCACGCACTCCAACGGATGAAAATCCAAAGCAAGAATGAACCAAACCACATAAATCCATAGGGATACAATAATGATTACCTTAAAACCTTCCTTAGACCCACCATCATATTTATTTGTCATCCATTTATTTGCTATCCAACCTGTACATAAAGTTACATGGACATGGGTGAAGCGGAAAAGCAAATATCAATTTGAACAAAATCTTGGAAGGCTTGGTCTCTACCACATTGTACGGTTTGGTCCACTTGAGCTTGGAATCTGTCTTAGTTTTGGGCTCATTTGTAAAAAAATGATGTCAGCGTATGGATTAAACGTGCACACCACGAAATCTCCTTCCAAACCTTAAAACCCGAGCAGCACTGTACAACGTTTCCGCCCGAACATTGCATATTATTACAGTTAGCACCTGCAACCTTTCACCTTCACCCTCTCTTTCTCCTCGTTTTACTTTTTCTAGTACACTGTACACTTACACAATCTCTACAAGCAGTTCATGACCGCGGATTAGCTGCGACCCTGACTGTCGGTCCACTTCCATGAATGCACTGTATATTCACGCTGTCTATCTGTTTTTACACCTTACTTTAAAGACATGGTATAAAAAAATATAAAATATAAAATAAAAAATTGAAGCAGATGCGCATCTCTCTTCAGTGGGCCACATTGTAGGATTGAATTCTCACTATTTAAAGATTCACAGGGGTCACTAAAGTTATGTGGGTCCCCTCATGGGGTATGTGTTCTATCCCAAATGTCCTTTCATTTTTCGAGCTCTTTATAAGGGTTGAGCCAAAAAATAAGATATATCCAGGATCAAGTGGACCACACTGCAAAAGCAGTGGGGGATTGAATGTCTACCATTGAAACCCTTTCAGAGCTCACGTAAGTTTTGGATCAATATGATCTTTGTTTTTCTTTTTCATTCGGGTATGTGTGATCTTATGAACAGATTCGATGGAAAATAAATGTTATGGTGGGCCCTACGAATGTTTTAACGGTGAGAATCATTGCCGGTCGGTTTAAGATTTAGATATGAATCATTTTTTAGGTCATAATCTAAAATGATCTTGAAAAATGGATGAACAATGTGGATATGATAAATGCATCATTGTTGGGGCCATATAACTTTGATATCCTTTAAACTATTAGTACAACTCAGAACTCGAGGAGTGGCCACACCAACTAGATTGGTGGTGTGTGTGGTGCACTAGCAAATTCTTTTCTTTTTTAGAGTTAGTAGTTTAGTGGAAGAGGAACAAATTAAGCATAAAGGAAAGTCCAAATATGCATATCTAAATATTCAAGCGGTTGCCTGAAGGCTTATATGAACCAATGTCTCAATGCTAATAATTATGGGAAATAAACAGTTTAACACATGAAACAGAATAAAATGTAGTTAAGCTTGAACTGCATGATTTCACAACTTCTCTTACACAGATACAGTTGTGCATCCCTGCTGTTTGTACCCAACTCATCATCAATCTGAACATGAGTATCACGTAAACCATCTGCACCACCTATACGATTATATATTCAAAGAATGAGTAACCAGCTCAGTGTGAATTCTCCTCAATATTACACAATGTCACATTAATTAAATATATTTTAAATAAGCAGAAATAACAGTTCACATCATATGAAACATTCGATAAGTCTTGTTTAAATGCATGAATGCATGCACATGCTCATAGATCTGGGGATGCACATCCATCTGACAAAAAGGTTACCCAAAAAGAGCTAGCCACTCGAAAAAGTACTCAAGGTACATCCAAGAGCAACTAGCCACTCACAAAAGATCATACAACGAGGACACTCAAGGTGAACTAGCCTTCCAGAAAAGTAATTTACAATATGCCCAATGCGAATTAGGCACCTAGAAAAGTCCCTGCGAGAAAGACAACCCATAGTAGTAGAATGCACACAATGATAACTTAGAATCACTTGGTAAATACCTTATTGTACAACCCATAGTAACCCAAGAAAACCTCGCATCTTATGTCGAACACCTGGTAAGGTCTACATGCCATGAAATATATGATTAGCCTAACAATTATTATTCCAATTGCAAACAGTCTTTTTAAGATAGCTAAAAGGTCGATATGGGGGCTTGTCATCCCACATAAGCTAACAACTCGAGCGTAATATCACATACCATCATCACCGGCTCAATGAAACTCCAACTAGGATGTTTAATGGTAACTTCCTTAACAAGTGGCTAATCATAGTGCAATAAGTAGAAATTACCATCATGGGATTATACGAAAATCATCCATCAAGCCACTTAGGGCAAATATTCAATCGACGCCATATTGGACAAATATCAAATCGAAGCTATATAAGGCAAATATCAAATCAAAGCCATAGAGGGCAAATAGTTCTTCAAGGAATGCGATAAATGGGGATTATCCTCAAAGGCCACATAGGCACAAACAATTCACAAGATGGTAAATCCATGACAAAATTCTATTTAATCTAATACACAAAATGGCCACTAGATCAAGGACCCATTATAATCACAATCAATCTAATTACATCACAATCTGGATATACATGTATAAGTGGAGTTTTCTACTGTTCGATGTAGCAATTCAAGTTTCATAGACAATCCACAAGCATGAGAAGATGTTTATGTGCAACATGTAAGGGTTTATACCAGATAAATGTCGAGCATATGATTTAAGAATCAATTACAATAACTAACACAAGTAATCATGAAATAATTATCAATCATCAATCAAGATTAAAATATAAACTATCACTTAAACTAACATGAAAGCGGAAAGCCCAAGGGGAAAGACCTACTGAGTCGAATCGCCTACAATGTCGCCAGGCAGTACGTGCGCCCTTAGAATTAAATCCTTAAGCTTACGCAATCGGTAGGTTAGGTGGAACTTGATGTTGATACGATCCTGTTCTAATAAGCTCTATTGGCTCGGTCCGCACACGATCACAATCCAATAGGAACTATCGGGGACTATCACTGAGTTAATTTAAAAAATAATAATTGAGGCCCGCTTAACCAACTCACCTAGCCCATCTGAGCTAACTTGACTAAGTCGACTAGCCTCAATTTGATTCCCGAGTGATGCCAACTCAGAGAGAAATCGAAAGACACACCAAATGCCAACGATCAATTCTCTAAGATCAATAGACTCGGTGGAACTCACTGAGTTAACTCGGTTCAATGACAACTTCTTTTTCTATCTGTCTTCCTTTCTTCTTAGTTCTTCTCTCCTTTTCTTCTCGCTCAAGCTACATCCAATAGGGAACCCTACGGAACTCGGTCAAACGCACCACAAGTTAGCGAGTCAATGACTTGACTTGGTTTTGGACCGAGTCGACTCAACAACTCGACTCTCTACTTGCATTTTTTTTCTTCTTCTCTAGATAGACCAACAAAGGAATCTGAATCCAACCAGGTTCCAATGTAACGCGACTCAATGAGTTAACTCAGCCCTGAGTCAACTTGACTGATAGCTCTCTCTCTCTCTCTCTCTCTCTCTCTCTCTCTCTCTCTCTCTCTCTCTCTCTCCCTCTCTCTCTCTCTCTCACCTTGCTAAACCAACAAAAAAAAAAGAAAGAAGAAGATGAGTCAAGCTCAACTCAACTCAGACACGGTGAGTCAAGTCCATTCGACTCGACAATGGCCATAACCTGAACTCTCTTTCTGTCACTCGATACTCCTTCATCCTTTCTTTCCTCCCATTTTCTTCTTTCTTTCTTTCTCTCTCTCCACTAGAATTCTAGCAACACCCAGACCAAACCCAAACCTGGCTTAGTCTAGACTCCCAACTAAAACCATGACTCGAACTGAGTTGAGGCAACCTAACTCGACAGATGCCCCCAACTCGCTAGAACCAAGCCCAAGTATATGATGTTTTTGCTACTGTTGACAGAGTATGGATCTCAAACCAGACACCTGACACTCTCTAAGAAGATCCGAAGGGCCTGGACAACCTCAACTCGCCTATCTTGGACCCAGACTTGGTCGAGTCAACTCTGAGTGGCAAAGACTCAGACCTAAGCCGGCAGTAACCCAACCCGACTCGACCTTTCTCTCTCTCCATTTCCTTCTCTCTTTCTCTCTCTGCTACAACATGTCCAACTATGACCAGATGCTACCGTGGACTCGATCCAAACTTGCAGCAACTCGAATCGAGTCGACTCAACTCAGTGCATCAGAGAAACGACACTCTCTTACTCTCTTTCAAATTTCCTATTTTTGGAAATGGTAGCCCTACAAGGAAACCTTTAATAGGCCTTACTAATAGGTCTCTAGAAGGATCAAAAGCAACTAATCCTAAGATTAGTTACAGGTTACTTGCCCTACGCAAATGGGTTTTTAAGGTGATATGTTCAAATCCGAATTGCATGGCTGCAATCCAGCTATTTAGATGGACATCTGAGGTAATGAGTTACCAGATGGATGACTCAGATCAGGGAATAGGGACCACTTAAAGGAGCTGGGTTTGCTGGCCGGATGAGAAGATAACTTCATTATCAATGGAAAATTCTCAACGAGCGGATGATCTTATGATTTAATGCCTTTGGATGGTTTAGATGGGTCTCAAAGACCTTGTGGGGCCCACCATTTAAACGAATGACCACAATTTCTCAGTGAGTTCTAAGTATAAGGGTTTGTAACATCCTAGATTTACACTGTTTTGAATTTTTAAAAATTCTTAAATTTTTTTTTATTTAACTTATATTATCATTTACTGACCATTAACACTCAACGTTAGCTTATACATGAGTGGTCCAATCTGGTCACGATCAGACTGTGTACAGGCCATCAAGTCAGATGATCGGTTTGTACTCGGCGACAGCTTGTGCAGGTCATGCAGTAGCCAAAGAAGGTCAAAAAATTATAAAAATTTAGGAAACCATAGATTTCACTAGGCTTGTGGTCTATCGCTGACCACAAACTCATTAGACACCTAGAAATTAATTATTCGAGCCGTTCTGACAGCACTTGTTAACTCACCCAAGGCTAAAGTTGAAATCAGCCACTGGCTAAAGAAACTAAGACTCTGGACTTTTTAGCCATCGAATTTCTTCTAAATTTTTGGTGAAGGTCTAATGTACTGTCCTTCACCCCTCCACAAAATCTGGGACACGATCGTGACACGGTAACCATTGATCACAAATCAGACCTGTACGACCAAACCCCATATTCGATCGTTTCTAAATTTTTTATAACCCTTCATCGGGCAATGGACCACTTACCCTATAAGTTTCATGGTTAGGGGGCCACCAAAACTACTTCAACAACTGGAATGCATCCCACAAGGCCATTTAAAGATTTGAAACCGTATGATCAAATCCCATATCCGTTCATCCATTTGATCTCAAATTTTACATGGCCTCTCATCGGGCCATGAGGCACCTACCCACCAAATTTGGTGGCCTAGGGGGTGGTAGGGCCGCCTCTAAGCCAATATGAAGTACTAGAAGGTTATTGTAGGCATTTGAGGAAACTTAAGGCCAAAGGACCCAAATCTAGGAAATAAAGCCCTAGCTTTCTCATAACTCCCCCCTTTGCTACACCCACCAAAGAGAGAGAAGGAAGAGCTAAAAAGTAAAGAGAGAAGAAAGAGAGAAGGAGAGGAAGGAAGAGAGTGAAGGTGGGCCCAAGAGAAGTCGATCCTTGCATCTTCTTCCCTCTTCCTCAAGACATCTCACACCCACCACTCCAAGCTTGAATTCCAAACGATTGAAGAGGTAAACACTCATCCCTTTTTTAATCTTTTGTGTTGAGATAGGATTTGTATGAAATCCTAACATGTAAATACTTTGCCTTAGGGATTCTGGCCAATCGACCCCAAATTTGAGCTCTCCTAGGTCTTTTCTTAAGAACTCAACAATCCATAGGTGCAGACTATTGTTCTTAGGTGGCCTAGTACTAATTTTAGTATGAGATTAATGATTTTGAACGCTTGGATGCTATCTTTGGAGAACCTAGAGAATCCCTAGGAATTGCATGTTTGTTGGAATTGTATGGAATGGTATGTTTAACTCTCATGATGTTGTTCTTGCTTCTCACATGATTTTATGTATGAATGATTATGTGTTCATGCCTTGTTAATTTTTTCCATGAATTGTTGCTTCATAGTAGGTATGATTTCATTATCCTTATGCATATGATTTCCTAAGATGGAGGAAGTGCTTAACTTCCTCACACACACTCCCCCCCCCCCCCCCCCTCCCCCCTCACACACACACACACTCACATGCACTTGTTTCATGATATGGTTAGCCTTGTTTGCTATGAGAATCTGAATTGTATGTTAATAACTATGAGAATATGATGTTGGTTATTCTAGTGATATGTTGGTAGTCGGCATGCTATGAATCACTATTCGCACTCTTGGGTTGGCCAGAAACATGAGGAGAGTGAAGGTGGTTCCGTTGGTAGGACCGCCTCGAGGCTAAACTCATGGATTTGGGCGAGTGTGTGTGGGTGACAGTAGTTAGACTACATGAGTTATTTGCACCTGATGTTGTTCCGTCACGTATTTGCCTAGACTCATTTGGTCTAGTCTACAAGCTGACCAACCCTGTTTGATAACCTTGTTTGCTCACATATATATGGAACCTGAACCACCCTACAACTATTATCACCCACGAATAACTCACTTGAAATAGGTCCACAGTCTCGTGAGCTGGGCATGGTGGAATGAGACACTATGTCTGGGCTGTCGACGTACGCTGAGGTGCTGCGCCTCCCCGTAGTGACCGCGAGCGATCCCTTTCTCTTGGCACTCCCCATGTGCTTGAAGTCGGGGATGAGAAACCCGATGGGATCATGGACCGTGGAATCTTGGCCTAACGCGTTGAGGGGCCTTGGCTTCTCAACCAGCTTAGGGCATTGATACATGGGGTGTATCAGATTTTTTAATATGCTGAATGACTGGACTTAACTAATAACTCGGCTAACACGATCATATTGTATCGCACTAGTTAGGGTGGCAACTTGGAAGTCACTCTGAGGGAGTACTGACATACGCGATCATTAGATGGAGTCTCTCGAGGGAGCGTTATGGTGAGGGCATGCATCATATCATTCCGCATGCATGCATTTTAATAAGAGTTGCTAGGTATTGATGATTGGATGTGTTTCATTAAATTCATACTATAATTGATGCCTGTTATAACTTAAGATTAATAGCACCCACTGAGTCGATCACTCACTCCCAATCTGGACAGTGTTTTAAAATACCAACTAGACCCCTTTACTAGATGCAGGTGAGGCGGAGCTCGACGAGCCGACAAGGCGAGTAAGGATAGGGAAGAGGAGCTTTCCTACTTCCAGACTTTCGGTGGATCTTTTTAGTTGAGTTCGGGCCACCACGGGGTATGGACCAGGGCCCTAGTCGCCTTGGGTCACATATGGGTGAGACTAGTTTTCTATTTAGATGATTTTGAATTCGTCGTTTGTATATTTTTAATTTAGTAGCAATTGATACTGCTTTATGATGTATTTATACTTCATGCCTTGTTAAATTCTTCATTGTTTATGAGATCATTTAAATGTAATCAAAATATGAAGCCCATTAGGGCACCCATGACACCTGAGAATTCAGGAGCCAAGTTCTTACACGGCCCCTGAAAATTTAGGGTGTTACAGGGTTGCAGCAGCTCTCGCAAGATGATAAAAACCCTAAACCATGCGGAGAGAATGGATGGTTGGGATATTCATGCACGAAGGGCTAGGATTGAGAGAGGATCATGTGAGGATTGCCAACTCATTGGCATGAAGTGATTTTCCATTATTGGAAACTTTCTTCGCCTAACACACATTGTTGTGCACACACATGTGGGCAGTTATATGTTCAATCAACAAGGTTTAGGTCAAAAGTGTCACCCACACATGATGGATGGTCTGAATTAGTCGAAGTGGCCTTCGATGGTGGGTCAAAACCATCACAGCGGATGTTGTACCCCGTCGGTGGGAAATGCAAGAGAAAGAGAGAAGTAAGTCATCTTTTTCAGGTGAGCTCGGGTTAAACCGAGTTTTACCCACACTTGGGTTTGGTGTGTCGCGGGTGTACACCCTGCTATGTACACTAGATATAAAGTGGAGTCCACGATGATGTTTTAATGAATCAACACCCACGATGATGTTTTAATGAATCAACACTGTCAATCCAACTCTACTACTCTCGATAGGTCATTGGACCAATTTTCCAGCAGATCCAATGGTCAAATGGGCCATAAATTTAGGTTTTGGTCCTTTAATTATAGATTTTCATTGATCTGATGCTTAGATTGCATTCAATCTGATCATCCAAGGTTATAAGGGTGCTAGGGTCCTTCTAGATGAGATTCAACGGTTAAATTAGTGGTCTGATGGCCTATGTGTGATGATTAGGTGGCGGACCTTTAAGTTGGACGTTGTGGATCCGACGAATGGTGGATCTGATTATCTAAGACACAAGATTAAAAATGTATGGTTCAATCTGTCCAATAAAGAAGGGTTTAGACTTTCATCACTATTGGGATCCTATCAATGAAATGGGCTTCTGAGGGTCAATGTTGATTTTGTGATGAGGTGATTGTTTGTCTTTGAGAATCAACAATCGAATGACCTGATCTATGGATGAAGGTTGTATTAGATGATTAGATTGATGTATGTTTGAGTTCATAGGTTGATCTTGATGTTGATTGCATGGTTGTCCTTATTCCACGGTTACAATGAAGATTGTTAAAGTCAATTTAGGACCAAAGTTGAGAGTTTGGTTTATCTTTGTACCTGAATCGATCTGAGGTTCTTGGTATGTTATCACCTGCGTCAATGGGTGGAATTTAGATCATGGGTTGGATAACTGTTGTTGATGCAATCGTATGTTGAAAAGTCAATAGTCAATTCAAAGTGAATTGATCTCAACCCTTGCAGATGCATTGTACATGGGTCATCATAGTCCGAATCAAATGGTCAAGATGGACAGATTGTGAATTGCTGGATGGAAGTGTGTAATGTAAGTTATGTGTGTTCCCACATACGTGTAAACTAATTTACATATCCATGGTAACACACGAGTACCGAAAAGTATAGGGTGTTACAATATGCTTGTATTTATGATTGTCATTTGAGCACATTTATATTCATGCTTATAAGTTTGATAAACTATACGAATGGTTAAATGGATTGAATGCTAGGCATCTAATTGATCATACACACATGCGCATGCACACATATAAGATCATTATCTCATTTATAGATTAGTTGGTTACATTGTTGTATCGTTTGTAGTTTATGTGGTTGGACCAACTTCGCTTGAAAGACTAAGTATTATTTACCTTCTTAGTTTAAATTGGTAAATTGATTTAATTGGGTAAGATTTTTTTAAGTGGTCCTATTCAGCCTCCTCTAAGACTTAGTCGTAAATTTAAGCTTCGCTAAGCTTTCGTGTGCCATGATAGAAAATCTACAGAATTTCACTAGCTGACTGCAAAATTTTGAACTAATGTGCTAGTAGCGACTCCAAATTAACTACTTCATTTATACAAGTCAGCTCACACGCACAAAATACAAGAAAAAAATTGCATAGGCATATTTTCAATGTTCACAAACATATATTTAAATATTAATAAAATTAGCATTGTTTAACCTTCTTTTTACTTATTTGTTCATCTACATTCCTTTGAAAAGAATTAAAAATGGTTATGAGTGGAAAAAAAGAAGAAGAAGAAGAGAGCCATGTGGCCATAAGGTAAAAAGAATCCATTAAGAAGGACCAACCTATATCCTTTCACAAATCACTAGATCACTAATTACAGCTGGTAATTGAGAGGATAGTTGGATCTTGCATCTATTCTGACTCAATGCGAGGAGCATGGACATTCAATCAAATATTGAATCGAATACGTCTCTAGCATGCCTGCATATTTAATTGCACATGAAATCTAAATACAGGTCCTTGATTATATGTATGGCCTTATTTGATTAAATTTAACTACCATAACCAGCTTCATTATTTTAGGACCATGCCCTAAAATGCATGCGAAAGATAGATGGATGCGTGGATATGCAACACGTCCATGGAAGTAGGTAGGGCTGTACATGAGCCAAGCTAGCTAGAAAAGCTTGGTTGACTTGGCTCGATCTAGCTCGACTTGACTCGACTCAGAACGATGATTCGAGGCATCATATAACTCAGCTTGTTTTGAAAACAAGCTAAGTTCTAATATAATAGAGCTTGACTCGACTTGAGCCCGGCTCGGCTCGATTCAACTCAAATATATATTATATTATATTATATTTAAAAAAAAAAAAATAAATAAAACTAAAAGCATACCTTACTCGTCCGTTCATTTCTTACCCTTTCCCTAACTTCACTTGCCACATTAGAGGTTGAATCGGGTTAAGAGTAGACTCAACTTGACTCGACTCGAGGTAAGCTCACCTCAACTAGATCCACTAACTCGCCTCGAGCTCGACTCGAAAGATTTGACAAACAAGCCAAGCTTCAATGGTAAACATGATCCCAAGCTCAAGCTAAAGTTTGAATTCGAGGAGAGCTTAGACAAGCCAAGCCAAGCTTGACCCACCTCAACTCTACTCAGCTCGATGTTCAGCCCTATGAGTGGGATCATCGTTAGGGCCGCATGCACTTGACTGGATTAACGGGAGCACTTAGTCCGCGGTTCCCGGCCTGCACCGTCACCCGGCTTGCAACATCAGCATTCTACTTCCGGGGCCCTCAATAAGAAGGAAGCGAACCAATCATCAAAAAGTATACCCCTTCTCTCCAATGCAGTTAGAAGGGTGCTACAGGTATGGGTTCACCACGCAATCAAAAAGTAGACCCCCGTATAAGTTCCATCTACCTGATTAGCTGACCAACATTATTTTTGGTCCGGGCCAACATTATTTTTAGTCCATGGCATGCTCATGGATGTAGATTGCGTGGTGACCCCAATACCTGTAGTTACCTGCTGTGATGGCTCTATTGGCCCACCATGATTTATGTGGATTATTTATGTTATCCATCTGGCCATTTAAGTTTAAATTAGGCTGAAATTTGTATTTTCCCTCCATACAGCCATGACCTTATGAGCATGTTAGGGGACAAGTAAACATCGGTGGTGGCGGGTCTAAGAGATGTCATTTTCACCGTTGTTTCTTTGCGGTGGTCCCCTTGAGTTTTAGATATGCTTCAACTTTGTTTTCATTCCTTAAAATGAGGTGGAGAAAAATAGATGGATGTAGTAAATAAGACATTCATTTTGATGGGCCCACAGAGTCCTTACAACCCATGGCTGATCAGGTGGTGTTGGCCACACCACCCTGGCCAGGGTGTGGTGATGTCTTGGGCATCATAGGGCTCATTGTCATATATGTGTTTTATATCCACACCATCTATCCATTTTTTCTAACTTATTTCAGGTTACAAACCCAAAAAAGCATATCTAACCTCAAGCGGACCACACTACAAAAACAATTGTAATTGAATGCTCACCATTTAAAACTTCTCTAATGCCACATAAGTTTTATGTCAAGCTGATATTTGTATTTTCCAGGTTGGATGGCAGGTAAACATGACTGTCGGCCGTAAGAAGATAATTTCATTGGTCAGTGTCATTAGGCCCAGTGTTCCCTGTGGTGTGGTCCACTTAACTTCTGAGTTTCATTTTTGGGTTGATAGCCTAAAATCCGGCAAAGCCTATGGATGGTAGGTATAAAACACATACATCAAAGTGGGCCCCACAGGGGCCAACACATCAAGACACTTTGCTCGATTTGAATACCACAAAATCCACATTCAATCTCACAATGTACCCTACCTAATGGCCCGATTTCCACCATGCGTTACTTACAAACGAAAATCTGACACGAACTGTCCCATGCGGGACCGCTCACCAAATAGAGTAAAAGATGGGGTGTCAAATAATGTCTAGTTACGTACCCACGAAAATAAAGATGAGTTATACGATGCTCAGCCTCCGTACGACGCATGATACGCAGGCATTCTAAAATGGTATACGTGGCACATAATATCCGGAAACCGGTGGTGTTGTGCGCTGTGGGCCGCCATTATGTATATGTTTTATATTCATGCGGTCTATCCGTTTTCCAACTCATTTCAGGGCATAAGCCTACAAATGAAGTAGATCAAGTGAGCGACAACATGAGAAATAGTTATTGATCTCAAACTCAAGTGAGCAACACCACAATAAAAAGTGGAGATAAAAATACTGTTTGAGGGAACCTTCTTATAACTCAAATGAAGATTTATTATAAATCCAACCTCTCGATGAGATCATACAAACTAAACAAAAGGAAAATACCATTCAAAACTTTTGTGGGCCTCATGAAGTTTTTAATGATGGACATTTAATAACCATTATTTCTGGTCATGTGGTTCAATTAAGCTTTTTGTATGCTTCATTTTTTGACTCATACCTTAAGGGGATGTTTGATTTTTCAAAGCCTATACAAATACTATGTAAATGGATAATTATTGTTATTTCACTCCGTTTGAAAATCTATTGGAATTCCAACCTTGAAACCGATTCGAAAGAATTAGTTTGAATTTATTAACCCTAAGGTGATGTATATTATATAATCATTTCGTCCATTTGTTTTATTACAATATTTTGAGACATGAATCAAAAAATGAGACAGGTCCAATACTCATTTGGCCCACACAAAAAGAAACAGTGGCTATAAGAAATTTTTAATGGTAAGTGTTTGATTTCTTTTTTTTTTCCCACGGTGTGGTCTACTTGAGTATTGGATATGCCTCATTTTTTTTATTTATGCCATAAATTCACCTGATATAATGGATGAATGGTGTGGACGCACAAATATTTTGAAACATTCTTGGTTTTTAATCTAAGGAGCAGTTGGTTAAATCAAACATTGGGAAGAGTGATATAAATACCAAATGAAATAATTATTACACATTTAAATATTATTTATCAATTAATTAAAAAATCAACCAATCACTAAAATGGATGGACAGCATGAATAAAAAATATATATATCATTGTGGGCCCCACAGCACCAGTTACCTGCCAATCTATCACTGTGGGCCCCACAGCAACAGCTACCACCCAATCCGCTTCCATAGTAACTCAAAGAAACTGAATAGATTTTCATCCTACTCTCTCTAGGTCACCGTACAAAGATCCGGTTGTTGGAATAATCCTAACCTCTTGATTCATGGATGGGTATTTGTGGAAATATAACCATTAGTATATTTCATTTTTACCCATCTAATAATGTCCACTGATCTCCTCGGTACGATTTCTACAGTGCATGCAGAGCAGAATATGGTACGTTGTGAGCATTATAACAGTCGCGCAGTAAAACATTGGAGTAATGCCGAGAAGCGTCTGTAAAGAGGTAAAAAAGGAAATGCTGAAGTGTAATCGTACCAGACTGTATTCTGCTCGTGTGAATTTAAGCAACACACCTTTTTAGTAGGATGACATCCAATGATGTAAGTGGCACGTGTGAATACTCTGTACTGACTGATTGTCAGGTGGGCCACACGTGTATACATAGAATTTCGACGGCTATTGATTTCTCAAACGTCCGTGCTTTTTATAACGTGGGTATCGTGATGGGAGGTGGATTGCCGGGTGACCTAATATAGCTAGGGACCAAATTGAGTGGGCCCACTGTAATGTATGTGTTTCATCCACGCCGTTCATTCATTTTTCTAGTTTACTTTATAATATGAGGAAAAAAAACGAAGAAATCTACAGCTCAAGTGGATCACACCATAGGAAATAACTGGTATTGAATGCACACCATTAAAAACTTTTTTGAAGCCAGAGAAGTTTTGGATCAAGCTGATATTTGTAATTTCCGTTCATCCATGTCTGTCGGACCTTACGGACGGCTTGGATGACAAATAAACATCACAGTGGGACTTAAGAACATTTCAGGCTAGGCATCATTATCCCTTTTTTTTATGTGGTGTGGTTTACTTGAGCTCTGGGTCTGCTTCATTTTTTGGGCCTATGCCTTAAAATGCGCTGGAATTTTGATGGACGGTGTGGATGAAAAACGTACATTCCCATTAAGTTTGGTCACCATGCAATCTGCTTCAGTCATTATAATCATATCAGTCTTTTTTTTTCATTTTTTCTTTTTTTTGTGTGCAGATAGAGTTTAGACATTGAGATGGACTGATTAACAGGATCCGGTAAATTACACGTGTAGTTGGTTGCCACGTAGGAGGAGAATACAGTTTCGAAGTGCGATTGAGCTGAGAAACCTTCCGTTTCCCAGACCGGAATGGACCACAACACCTGTTTTACGCATCCAGAAAATACAAGGGAAGTACGCGTTGAGGCCCATCAATGTCGGGGTACGAGTATGTTGGATAATATGTTGAATTAAATAGACTATAAAAATCGAGAACTAAAAAAGGAAAATAAATTTAGAGAAAGAAAAACTTATTGAATTGAGTCGAGGCGTGACTGAGTCACTCGGCTTGAAATCGAATTTGCTCCCCTTAGACAACGTCCCAAGTGCAATAGATTTCCAGAGCAATCGACCTCCAGGATACAACGACTATGACCCGGTCCCAGCGGTGCACTCACTGTACACGGGCTCGAACCACTTGCAGTTTAATCCGAAAGTGCTGAGTTGACTCAGCAATGAACTCAGTAACAATGGTAAAACCGTATCAGAGAGATTTTATAAGACAGGAAATTTTCGTATGTTGAAACTGGAATCGGAAGTCTTTATATAGACTCCGAAATGGTGCATAAGCACCCTTTACAAAAGTTTAGGTCCGTTGGATTTAAACTCAACAGGGACGACCAACCGGAAGGGAAGCATCTCTCTGGTTTAAAAACGAAAAGGCGCAAGTGCGAGTACACTCTCGCACATACAGTCCTGCGAGTACCCATACACACACACCCACGCGAGTACACTTACATCGCACCCGCACCCGCACCCGCACCCGCGCCCAGCCCAGCCCGTCCCGTCCCGTCGTGTCGCGCACGCGGACGCGGACTCGGACTCGGACTCGGCTCAGCTCGGCTCGGCACGGCACGACTCGGCTCTGCGTGCGCGCGCGTGTGTGGTTAATGGCATAGATTAGATCTATTGGCATAGCCCCCCCACAGGACCAAATTCACATGCCCCCTGAAAGGGGCTCAAGCCCTAGGCAAAAGGTCTATCATATAAACAAGAAAATTTCTTTTGTCAAATCCGATGTGGGACAAAACCAACACCTCAAAAATACCAAAATTTAAATGTGGAGGGAAAACACCGAATTTTAAAAATTCAAATTTTTAATATTATTTTAAAACAAATACAACAATCCCCCACATGTTTTAAAATAAAATGCTTTCGGATTAAAGCGAAATAGTTGTGCAATGGTGCCGGTGTCACCATAGACTTGAACCGACATTAGAGTAAGCAAGACAGGTCTACAGGAAGCAGGTGACACCATAGTCTTGAACCTGAATCCTTTTAATGTAGATCGCAAGTACATGCCACTCACACAACTCTTCCTCTGCAAGTGATTCTGTGGTTCGATGCGTTTCGGCCATACACCATTACCTGGATTTCATGAGTGCTTTAGAGAATTCGCCTAGATTCTCATAGGAAGCGGCCTCCACCTTCACACCCATATAGGTGAATTTCATCAAGTGTATGCAGCAACTGTATACACCACCAAATATATGGCTATGGATCCATTAAGAGTTCTAAACACTCATCCTTCTGCGTTGCTGCTCGTACTGTACACCATAGAAGGGGCTCATATAACTCGGTGCAATCGTCTACCTCGTGTCTTGTTGTTTACCCATTGAACCTATCTCATGGGATCTCCACTTGTATAGGTTGGGTTACCGACACTGGCAGCTCATATATTAGGCTCAGCCCCATTCCCTTCGATGTATCATTGACTAACTTTTTGGATAGTCCTTTAGTCAGAGGATCTGCTAGATTCTTTTCTGACCTCACAAAGTCAATAGATATGACTCCATCACGCAACATATGTTTCACTATGTTGTGTCTGAGTCTAATATGCCTGCTTTTTCCATTATATATTTTACTTTTTGATTTCGCTATAGCTGCTTGACAGTCACAATGAATAGATACGGCCGATACAGGCTTTGGCCACAATGGTATATCAGCTAAGAGATTTCTAAGCCATTCAGCTTCTGATCCAGCCTTTTCTAAGGCAATAAACTCGGATTCCATAGTCGACCGAGCAATACATGTCTGCTTGGTGGACTTCCAAGAGACTGCTCCTCCACCCAAAGTGAAGACATATCCACTAGTGGATTTCGTCTCATCTGAATCACTGATCCAGTTAGCATTACTATATCCTTCTAATACAGTAGGATAACCATTATAATGTAAATCATATGTCATATTACCTTTTAGGTATCGCAAAATTCTAGACAATGTATTCCAATGTTCTTTTCAAGGGTTATGTGTATATCTACTTAGCCTTCCTACTGCAAAAGCTATGTCAGGTCTAGTGTAGTTTGTTAGATATATGAGGCTACCAATTATTCTGAAATATTCCAATTGAGACACACTATTTTCTGTATTCTTCATGAGAGTCACACTATAATCATAAGGAGTACTGACAGGTAAACAGTCAAAATGGTTAAACTTTCTCAATATCTTCTCAATGTAATGAGATTGTGATAATATAATAACACCATTTTTTCTGGTTACTTCAATACCCAATATTATATTGCCTCTCCTAAGTCTTTCATGTCAAACTTAGATGACAAGAATTTCTTAGTTGCATTAACTAATTTAATATTAGTTCTAAAAATAAGCATGTCATCAACATAAAGACATATGATAACATAATCATTTCCAAAAATTTTACTATATACACATCTATCTACATCATTTATATGATAACCATTTGATTTTAAAACACCATCAAATTTTTCATGTCATTGTTTAGGAGCCTGTTTTAAACCATATAGTGATTTAATTAATCTACATACTTTATTTTCTTTACCTAATATCTTATAACCCTCAGGTTGCTCCATATATATTTCTTCTTCTAAGTCTCCATTTAGGAAAGCTGTCTTAACATCCATCTGGTGTACCACTAGTTTATATATGGAGGCTATCGCTATTAAGACTCTAATAGTTGTAATCCTAGTTACAGGGGAATATGTATCGAAATAATCTATTCATTCCTTTTGTTTAAAGCCTTTCGCTACCAAGCTAGCCTTAAACTTATCGATAGTTTCATCTGGTTTTAGTTTCTTTCTAAACACCCATTTGTAGCCTATTGGTTTGTTACCAAGTCGTAGATCTATAAGTTCCCAAGTATTATTAGATATAATAGATTCTAACTCATCATTTATTGCTTCCTTCCAAAAGGTTGCATCTGGAGAGTTAATAGCTTCTGTATAAGTCGTAGGATCATCTTCTACTAAGATTGTGAAAAAACCATCTCCTAGGTTAGTTTCTCTTCTAACTCTAATACTTTTTCTTGGTTGTATCTCTTCTACTACTTTCTCGTAAGCATTTTTACTAGCAGACGTAATTTCTGATTCATTAACTTTTTATATTCCTATAGAATTAGATTTTATAGGGAATACGTTCTCAAAGAACTCTGCATCCCTAGCTTCTATAATTGTATTAGGATCTAGAATATTATCCTTAGTTTTTAAAACTAGAAACCTATACGCCGCACTGTTTTGTGCATACCCTATAAATACACAATCGGTCGTTTTAGGACCTAATTTTCTTTTCTTAGTTTCAGGCAATCCTACTTTAGCAAGACACCCCCACACTTTAATATATTTATAACTAGGAATATGATTCTTCCAAAGTTCATATGGTGTTTGTTCTGAAGATTTAGATGGAATCCTGTTTAGGATATAACAAGCAGACAGAATTGCTTCTCCCCACATATTTGAGGGTAAGCCTGAACTATTTAACATGGCATTCATCATTTCTTTTAAAGTTCTGTTCTTACGTTCTACTATTCCATTTTGTTCTGGTGTATAAGGAGCTATAGTTTCGTGAATTATTCCATTCTTTTCACATAATTCTCTAAATTGAGAAGATTCAAATTCACCTCCTCTATCTGTTCTAAGTCATTTAATTTTTATATTTAATTGATTTTCAACTTCAATTTTGTATTTATAAAAAGCATCTAAAGCTTCATCTTTGTTCCTTAATAGATATACTCTAGTGAACCTAGAGTAGTCATCTACAAAAGTTATATAATATCTTTTTCCTCCTCTAGACATATGATTTCTAAAATCACCTAAATCACTATGTATCAACTCTAATAGAACAGATGATCTTTCTATTTGTTTAAAGGGTTTTCTAATAAATTTTGATTCTACACATGTTTCACATTTTTTAAACTCTTCATTAAATATATTAGGTAATAAACCTAATCTTTTCATTTTCTTTAAAGATGTCACATTCACATGACCTAATCTATTATGCCATAGATAAAAAGGTTCAACGATATAAACAGAACTAGATGTTTTCTTATTATCATTGGATACATTTACAATGAATAAACCATCGCTACAGTACCCCTTACCAACAAAGGTTCCATTTTTAGTCATTACAAGCTTATCTGAATCAAATACTAATTTGACACCAGCCTTATTGAGGAGCGAACCAGAGACCAAGTTTCTTCTAATGTCAGGCATATGAAGGACATCATTTAACATTAGAGTCTTTCCAGAAGTGAGTTTCAGAAGTACTTTCCCTTTCCCTACAACTGGAGACGTTCTAGCATTTCCCATGAACACCTGTTCATCATCTCCTGATACTTGGTAGGAGGTAAACATGCTACGATCCTTGCACACGTGTCTAGTTGCACCAGTATCTAGCACCCACTCCAAGTTGTTTACAAGGAAGACTTCTGACACCATAGCCACTACTATGTCAGACTCATTGCCTGTTTCTGTAAGATTAGCTTGCGGCTTATCTTTATTTTTCTTAAGCCTGCAGGTTTTAACATGATGCCCAGGCTTTCCACAGTTGTTGCAGTTTCCCTTTTTCTTGAATTGATTGTTTGCATTCTTCTTTTTAAGCCTGCATTCATTTGCATAATGTTCAGGTTTGCCACAGTTATGACAGTTGCCATTTTTCTTATTATATTGTTCGACTTGATTCCACAAGATTCGCTTTTGAATCTATCTCATTTTTATTTCCTTTTTGGTCCCTGATTCTATTGGCCTCCTCTATTCGTATGTGTACGATAGTGGTTTCCAAAGAAACACGGTTCTTCTTATGTTTCATTCTATTTTTATATTCTTTCCATGAGGGCGGTAACTTTTCTATTAACGCTCCTGACAGAAACACCTCATCCAACTTAATTCCTTCTATCGATAGTTCGTGAATTAGACTTTGAAAGTCATGAATCTGATTTGTGACAGATTTATCGTCTGTCATTTCATAGTGAAGGAAATTAGCAATTGCATGTTTCTTAGCGCCTGCATCTTCCAATATGTATTTCTTTTCTAAAGCAATTCATATATCTTTAGCAGAGGCGTAAGAAGCATACACATCATATAATTCGTTGGATAAAGAGTTTAGAATATAATTTTTGCAATTATTTTCATCTGTTACTTCATTTTGATTTGCTGGATTTATAGTAAATGATTCAGATAAAATGTATGAAACTTTTAGGGTGGTAAGAGCGAACATCAATTTCTGTTTCCACCGTTTAAAGGATTGTCCAGCGAACGGTTCGATTTTGGCTAACTCAGTAGAAGCATTTACTGTTACTGTAGCCATAGTATATATAATTCAACAAAATTCGATTTCAAGATTGTTGGATAATATGTTGAATTAAATAGACTATAAAAATCGAGAACCAAAAAAGGAAAATAAATTTAGAGAAGAAAAACTTATTGAATTGAGTCGAGGCGTGACTGAGTCACTCGGCTTGAAATCGAATTTGCTCCCCTTGGACAGCGTCCCAAGTGCAATAGGTTTCCAGAGCAATCGACCTCCAGGATACAACGACTATGACCCGGTCCCAGCGGTGCACTCACTGTACACGGGCTCGAACCACTTGCAGTTTAATCCGAAAGTGCTGAGTTGACTCAGCAATGAACTCAGTAACAATGGTAAAACCGTATCAGAGAGAGTTTTATAAGACAGGAAATTTTCGTATGTTGAAACTGGAATCGGAAGTCTTTATATAGACTCCGAAATGGTGTATAAGCACCCTTTACAAAAGGTTAGGTCCGTTGGGTTTAAACCCAACAGGGGCGACCAACCGGAAGGGAAGCATCTCTCTGGTTTAAAAACGAAAAGGCGCAAGTGCGAATACACTCACGCACATACAGTCCTGCGAGTACCCATACACACACACCCACGCGAGTACACTTACACCGCACCCGCACCCGCGCCCAGCCCAGCCCGTCGCGTCGCGCACACGGACGCGGACTCGGACTCGGCTCGGCTTGGCTCGGCGCGCGCGCCCGCGTGTGTGGTTAATGGCATAGATTAGAGCTATTGGCATAGCCCCCCCACAGGGCCAAATTCACATGCCCCCTGAAAGGGGCTCAAGCCCTAGGCAAAAGGCCTATCATATAAACAAGAAAATTTCTTTTGTCAAATCCGATGTGGGACAAAACCAACACCTCAAAAATACCAAAATTTAAATGTGGAGGGAAAACACCGAAATTTAAAAATTCAAATTTTTAATATTATTTTAAAACAAATACAACAGAGTATCCATAGGTGGTGAAATCCCACTACGGCGTGAGTGTGTGGTGGTGCGTGAGTTGAAAAAACAAAGAGTCCATCAACGTCTTCCTCGTGGGTTCCCGAAGGAATAAGTATTCCAATCCACGTAACTACAGAATTTTGGAATCCATGAGGAAAAATAATAAAAATATAAATAAATTTTAAAAATTCATAAGAAAAATAATAAAATTATAAATAAATTTTAAAAATTCATAAATTAATAGATAATTGAAATAAATTTAGCATACAACTCTTTATACATGGATACCAAGTTTTGAATTAAACTATAACTAAAACTCTTTAAGATTATAATTTTTCTAAATATTTTTCAAACAACTTCTATTGCCAAAAGGACCAAGACTTATAAATAAACTAAAACTTATTATAAATAGTAAAAATAGAAATAAAATAGATTTTATATGATGTCAAAATGGGCATGGCAACCTGGCATAGTGGAGTTGGATGGATAAAGTAGCTTCTCCAGCCCTAAAATTATGGAGTTAACTCATTTCGATTTACAAGATATGTCCAGATGGTTTGGATCACCACCGTTTCTGGTCTCCAGCCCTAAAATTATGGAGTTAACTCATTTCGATTTACAAGATATGTCCAGATGGTTTGGATCACCACCGTTTCTGATAAAGCCTTCTCTTGTCCATTTCCGACATGAAAGTGTCCGTGACCGGCTCTATATTACTAGTGTACAGAGCTACTCCATAGGTAATGTGAGCAAGATTGTTTGAACTTTAAGTAAAAATATCTTACCATGTAAAACTCAGGTGGGCTACACTAAGAGAATCAATATAAAATTACTACTAAAACATCTTAGTTCACGAGGTATGACCCACCTGGGTGTTGAATCAAGATGATTTTTGTATATATTCACCTCATCCTGATGGGTTACACATGATTAACGTTTTGATGAAAGATACGATCGAACCATGGTGGTCCCAGACGAAAACCATGGTTAGGATCTATCTCTATTGTTCCCCGTGTAATGGCATGGCATACCTGGATCCGGGATGTGTATGTCTGTATGATCGTTTGCAGCAAGGCTTAGAATCGAGAATAGAATCTAATGGACGTAGTGGATGTTAATTATACAACATGGTAGGTCCCACAGAGCTTGTGCGCGTAAAATGGACGCAGATTGTGTACGGACACGGCCAATAGCTACCCGGCTAATAAACGGTGCTCTGTGGGCCCCTTAATGATGTATTTTCTTTATCCACGCTGTCCATCCATTTTGGATTATTATTTTAGGGCATGATTCCAAAAGTAGAGCATATCAAGATCTCAGGTGGACCACACCACCGAAAAAGATTGGTGATTGGACGATCATCATTGGAAACTTTTTAGAGCCCACTGTAGTATTTATTTGACATCCAACCAGTTGATTAGGTCAAAAATACTTGGATGAAAGTAAAACACAGCTATCAGGTTGATAGAAAACTTGTGTGGCACCCAAGAAGTTTTTAATAATGAGCGTTGAATCACCGTTGTTTTTTGAAGTTGGTCTACCTGAGAGTTTTACATACACATTTTTGGGTTCATGCACCAAAATGATCTGAAATAATGAATCGACGGCATGGATAGAATACATACATTACGGTGGGTCCACAGAGCATGGTGCAGTATCTAGTGTCAGCAGGTAAATCGCATCGACAGGTGTTCCAGATGATCGCGGCGGTAAATGGGGAGCTGATTAGGTGCGGCACCGGCCTCGCCAAACACAGCGCAGCCCTGACAGTGGGGGCCACCTTGATGTATGTATTGCGTATCCAAGCCGTCCATCCGTTTGGCTCATTTTTGAAAATGAGCTCAACAATGAAGAAGATCCGAATCTCAGGTGGAGGAGACCACAGGAAAAGTGGTGACTGACCATCTAAAGCTTTTTGTGGGCCATCAAAGTTTTGGGTGAAATGGATATTTCTTTCTTCCCTTCATCCAGATCTTTTTGACATTATCAACAGGTTGGATGAATTATGAAAATTAGGATGGGTCTGAGGAATTTTTTAATGGTAGGAATTCAATCACCACTTTTTCCAAAGTTGTGATCTAAATTTTTATACTCAGGGCTTGAGGTGTACGTGAGTCAAATTGAGTCGAGCTTGGCACAACTTAACTCAGTTCAGCTTGATTCTTGAGCCTAGTTAGCTAGCTCAACTTGATTTGGTCAGCACCTCGAGCAAGATGGAGCTGAGTTCGCTTGTGCAACATTTTTACAAACGCATATCCTGCACCTTCAAAATCTCACTATATGTAAAACAACAACAATGGTTTTACAAGTATTTTATCAAACACCTCATGAGCAACATAAAACTAAGAAAAAAAAAATGATATTTTTTCATATGCATACTTTCCTTGCCACCAGCCACACGTCATTGAGTCATTTCATCAAACATTTAGTGAGCAATATTAATATCAAAGTAACCGAGCCACCAAACTTATTCGATCTAAGTTCTATTCAAGTTAGGTTTGATCCGAGTTGAGTTGAGTCAAGTCAAGCTCAAGTAAGCTCGAACTCAATTCAAAATTTTTTTAAGCTTAAAAAATTAGCTTGACTCAGCTTGAACTCAGTTTTAAACTGAATTGAATTGAACTTTTGCGAATTGAGTCGAGTGAGCTAATCAACCTAACTCTGCTCATGCATAGCCCTACTCAGGGCCTGCAAGGTCAAGGCCATACTTTGTTTTGGGTGAGGCAGGGCCCACTTAATCCATTCCCTATAAAAAAGAGAGGAAACTGGAGCTGATAATGTGTTACCTTAATCGCGAGCTCACATTGATGTATGTATTTTTATTAGTTTTTTAATATCCAACGCATTTTATGCCCTAGCCCAAAAGTCAAGCAGATCTAAATCTCAAGTAAGCCACACCATAAGAAACATTATTAATTGAACTCTCACTATTAAAAACGTAAATCAACCTATTGATGATGCCACAAAGATTAGACGGGGTTTGGCGAGTGACGCCGCCACCAACCATGTGGCTAGTGGTGGGTGCTATGTGGACCTACCATGATGTATGTGTTTCATTCATGCTGTACATCCATTTTTAAAGATAAATTTAAGTCTTGATACAAAAAAATAAAGTAGATCTAGGACTACACCATGAGAAAACACTAGTGATTGAATGTCCACCATTAAAAACCTCTTAAGGCCCATTATAATGGTCATTTGACATCTAACTTGTTGACTGGGTCATGCAAACTTGCATGAAGGGAAAAAATATATATAGCTTGATACAAAACTTTTGTAGCCCCGAGAAGTTTTTATTGGTGGGCGTTCAATTAACATTGTGTAGTCCACTTGAGATTTAGATCAACTTCATTTTTGGGCTCATACCATGAAATGATATGGAAGAATGGGTAGACAGCATAGATGAAACAAATACATCATGTGGGGTCCACGGAGCACCATCCACTCACCATTGGCTAGTGGCAGGGGGATTAGCCAATCCCTCTCCCAAAGACAGGGTGAAAAGGTTAAAAAAAACAAAAAAAACAAAACAAAACAAATATCAGCTTCATCCAAGACTTACGTTAGCTTAAGAAGATTTAACGGTGAGCATTCAATCCTACCATTTAGTCCACTTGAGATTTTGATTGCTTCGTTTCTTTGGGACCTTACCCTGAAATGAGCAGTAAAAAACTGATAGACAGCGTAGATATTCAGCATACACATCAAGGTAGGCCCCACGGTCAGGGCAACAATCACTGACGTGTCACCCGGATAATACCTAATCCGCTCCCGTGGAAACGGGGTAAAGATGGTGTTTGTGGTCCGGAGCCAGCAATGCATGAATGTACTCTCTCGCGTGAAATATGCGGAAAGCATCGCGGCATAAATACAGACTCAAACACGTGTCTAGTATTCCATCTGATTGTACACTCCGGTTGTAGGTGCTTCTTTCGTCCGGATAACAAACAACGATTAAAAATAATAAAGGGTGAATATTGAAAGTATTTCGTACGAGGCACGGCCTCTGTTGTTGTATTTCATAGCTGATGAACGGAATGGATATTACTAATGTCTACTCAGAAATCAGGTTTCGCGCGTTGATCTTAATGATATCTCATGCGAGCGGGGATGTTGCATGAAAGCATGTTGGAGAGTGAGGTCATGGTTATTCGGTATTTAGTACGGAGGAAAAAGCACATGCGGATCACGTTAGCCCACCTAGAGACTACTGATTGGGGGTGCTCTCGTCCTCACATCCGTTTCTCAGAAATTCTGTGACAACCGAAAGGGTTTCAACGGTAAATGTTCAATCTCTCACTGTTTTTTGCATTGTGGTCCACTTTATTTTTAGATTTGTCTTATTCTTCGGCTCAATAACTAAAACTAGCTTCCTAAATAGACAGACGGTTTGGATATTACACACACTTATGACGACTTGGTGACTTGGTGACGTCACCACACCAGTAAGGTCGGTGGTGCGTGGTACACCAGCTAAACAGAAGGAGATTCACTCCATTGCGTAACGGACATCACCAACCTTGCTAGTGTGTTGACATCACCAAGTTTTGTGTATCTTATCACGAGTATGTGTTATGTCCCAAATTTCCTTTCATTTGGTGAGCTCTGTGCCGTGCATGAGCTGAAAAATAAGATAGATCCAGAGTTCATATAGGCCACGCTGCAAAAAGTGGTGGGGGATTGAACTTCTACTATTGAAACCTTTATAGGTCACGGAAATTTCGGATCAACATGATATTTATTTATTTCTCTCTTAGTTGAGGTTTGTGTGGCCTTACGGATAGATTGGATGGAAAATAAGCATTATGATAGGATTGTACAAATGTTTTAATGATGAGAATCATTATCCCAGCTGCAATTTGTGGTGTGGACCACTTAATCTTTGTATATTACTCAATTTTGGGTTCATGGTAAAAAATTATAGATGAATCATATGGGTATAATAAATACGTCGTTGTGGCCCCATGTAACTTTTATCTCCTTTGAACTGTTCATACACTTCGAAGCTGGAGTAGCATCATCGCTTGTCTTCGCACGACACGTACTCACGCCGGCGAGGTGGATCCTTACTCTCACTTGGGTGATAGACTCTCGGGAGCTTCAACGAAGGGTTCGGATATCCATAGGTGGTGAAATTCCACTTGCGGGAGTGTGTGTGCGTGTGTAAATAAATAAATAAATAACGCAGGTCGATGGTGTGTGTGGTACATCAGCCAATCCGCTTCCCCGTTTCTTAGTCCATTCGAAATTGATACTTTCGGAAATAACACCCGTGCTCCGCCGGAGCACCAAAGTTAAGCAACCTTCAGTTATCACACGTGTGTCACATACCAGCCATGGCTCATTTGGGTCCACCCTTAACGATTACCTGACTGAAAGATATTGAACGCAGATTGCCTGCGCCACCCGACCACCTGAGTGGGGTCCACCGCAATGTTTGTGAGAAATCCATCAGTTTTTTCTCCTAACATTAGGACACCCCGCCAACATTCACGGGCTCGCAATTTTTGTATATAAATTCAAGTAAGCTACCCAATAGGAAACAATGGGGATTGAAATAATGTTGAAATATTTATGGGATATTGAATTTTCTTTTAGATAGTCGCTTCTGGGAGTTTCAACATCAAGATCATGGGTTAGAGAACCCATGTGGTGTGTGGCGTGTGAAAAATAATAATAATAATAATAATGGGGTTAAACCACTTGTTCAAATATTTGTGGGGCTATAGAATTTTGAAGCCGAGCTAATAGTTGTGTGTTTTCAATACATGCCTGTGACAATTTTTATCTCCATTTTTTGCTATCACGTGACCCACTCAAGTTTTGCATCCACTTTATTTTTGACCGCATATTCTAAACATGATCTGAGAAAGATGGATGGACATGATGAATTTCTCACAAACATCACAATAAGCTCCATCTATCTTCTTTTTTTTCTTTTTCTTTTTTTTCAAAAAGATTCTGATTATCATTAAACCGAACCAAAGAAATTACAAGAACTGTACTTCGGGTGATCAAAAAGCCTCAAAAATCCAAGGCTAAGCCACCTATCGTAAAGAAGATATACAAGGAGAAGAGACCAAACAAGCCCCCAAAACGAGCCCAAAGACCTCAAAACTACCTAGAACAACGCTTCCGAATCGCCCCGAGCCCAGCTCTATCGAGGCAAATGCGGCCCCTATATAACCACCCTTGGGAGGTCAGAAGTAGAAGAAAAGAACGCTGAATCTTGCTTGATCGAGCCCAGCTTGGCCATTCCATCTGCTGGCCCGTTGCCTTCCCTGAAGACATGACGAAAAATAATCTGGCCGTTCGTATAAAGGTTCCGAATTTGGGTAATTCAGTATCTCCACTTCCAACCCGGTTGGGAGTTACCCGTCAAATAATTGACCGCCATGAGGGAATCAAATTCAACTAGGATGTTCGACATCCCGAGCTGAAGACAAAAGGACAAACCATCATGGACAGCCTACAATTCAGCCCTAGTGTTCGAGGCAACCCCGTATCCTGCATAAAAAGCAAAAAGGAAATATCCCTTATCCCCTCTACAAACCCCTCCGCCTCTCGCCATCCCCAGATTCCCTCGGGACGCTCCATCTACGTTCAATTTCACCCAGTCGGGTGGCAGTTTTAACCAATACACCACTTGAGTAGCAGCAAGTACGTACGAATGGGACCTGATACCTAAAGAGGACAAGGCTCGGCTATGGCTGCCATCGTTAGAGGTGGCATTCCAGTTCTTAACAATCCAGCTAAGCCAAGCGGTGATGCAAGCAATAATAGTAACGTACCTTAGCTTGGAGTTTTCAAACTTGAAGGCATTTCTCGCTCGCCATAGCTCCCAAATAATAAAACAGGGGACGAGTGGGCGGAAAGGGGCTAATGGCGTTAAAGGCATTTGGGGTGAGGATTCCCATCATCTATTGAGGCGCTCCATCAAAGAGTCGCTATTGGATAAAATAATATCATAATTTCTGGTGAAATGGTTCCATACTGCAGCCGCACGGGCACTATGCAAGAAGGTATGGTCAGTCGTTTCAACGAAAGGTCTGCAGTGAAACTCCTCAAAACAGCAGCAGCACCTGGAAGCTAATTGGATTCCACGAGAAGAAATGCCCTTGTCCACCGACACCGCTCCCCTGAGGATATGCCACATAAGAAGAGATATCTTGGGAGGGAGTTTTATATTCCAGATCTTCCCACCCCAGTTAGGGCGTGGGTAATGAGCCCTGTTAATCTCCCAGGCTATGGAGACAGAGAAATCACCATTTTGAGTGAGAGGCCAAAAAGGAGTATCCTGATGCCCTGTGATGCAATGACTCGCATGAAAAATGGTATTAATGTCCTGCTGGGAGAGGTAAGTGAAGACCGCAGATGGTGCCATCGGACCCATCCTGCCCAGAAAATCCTGCACCTTAGAGTTGAAAGAGAGGACAACACACTGCTGAGAGTTTTGTTCATGAGAAGGCCGAGACCAGACCAATTTGTAGACCATAAGTTCATGTGACCCTCTCCCACGTGCCACTGGGTCGTAGAATCAACAGAGGGGAGGAGAATTCTTATACGTTTCCACAGAGGAGATGATGCTGACGCAGGAACGACCGGCCCCCTACTCAAAATATTGTTGTTATATCTATCATGCATAACATGCTCCACATACTCAAGTTTTCTTTATGTGATACGTTCCAAGCCATCTTAAGGCGGAAAGCTGTCATGACATCTTTTAAACGTCTGATCCCCAGACCACCCTCCAACCTGGGATGACAAATATGTTGCCAGCTACGCCAGTGAAGTTTGTTCCTGCCATCCGCCCAGCCCCAGAAGAAATCTGCAAAAAGCCTTTCCAACATCTGAAGAACAGATTCAGGAACGTGCGTAACTGCCATTGAATGAACCGGAATGCTGACGAGGACATGATTGATTAGGGTGGCTCGACCTGCCATAGAAAGAAATCGCGCTTTCCAACCTCTAATTCGACTTTCTACCTTGTTTATAATGCGTTAGAAAGGGTCCCTTCGTTTACGACCCACCGAAATTGGGACCCCAAGGTAGGAGAACCCTTCCACTGATCCCGCTATTTGAAGCTCCCTGTGAATGCTCGCATACCTGAAAGGAGTCATATTCTTGGAGTGAAAGAATACGATTTTCTGGGTATTAACCTTTTGGCCCAACACGAGTTGGTAATGATCCAAAAATTTCTTAACTGCTCTTACAGACTGGATACCTCCACTCAACAAAAGGAGGGTGTCATCAATGAAAAGAATGTGAGAGATGACCTTATTTCCACGATGCCCACGAAAGGGTAAGAAGGAGCCATCCGCCACCAACTTATGGATACCACGACTAAGCACCTCGGATGCAAGAATGAAAAGGAAATGAGAGAGCGGGTCTCCCTGGAGAAGACCCCGAGTAGATTTGAAAAACCCTCCTACCTCCCCATTCACGAGCACTGAAAACCAACAATTGTTCCAGCATCACTCCACTATTGCAATCCAACGAGCCGAGAAACCAAAGCGGCTGAGAACTCTCCTGAGAAAGAGTCAGTCCATTCGATCATAGGCTTTTTCCATGTCCGATTTCACCACAATGTTTCCACCTCTAACTTTCTTATTCATGTCTCGAAGAAGTTCTTGCGTAAGAGCAATGTTTTCCGCGATGGATCTGCCCTTGACAAAAGCTCCTTATTCAAGGGATATCAACGAGGGAAGCAGCTTGCTCAGGCGGAGAGCCACCGTTTTTGAAAGGATCCTGTAAATGACGTTGCATAAGCTAATGGGTCTAAAATCTACAAAAGATTTGGGCGCATCTATCTTCGGGACGAAAGCAAAGAGGGACAAGGTGAAAGCCCTAGGAAGTGGTTCAACTCAAAAGAACGCAGAGACTCCTTTGTGAACATCGTGGCTGACAACCTCCCAACATTCAGTAAAAAAAAATAGCAGTAAAACCGTCGAGCCCGACTGCACAGTCCCGAGGAATCGACTGGACAGCGTTGTGAATCTCGTTAACTGAAGGCTGCCTCATCAAAAAATCATTATCCTCTTCTATAACCAGAGATGGGATCACACCAAGCAGATCCTCATCCAGGGCTGTTGCCCCTGCCGAGAAGAGGGAGTGGAAATAGCAGGCAGCGTTGTTCTTAATCTCCTACTGGGTCCTGACAGTCTCACCTGAATCCAGATGAATAGACGAGATAACCGCTCTTCTGGCTTTAGCAGTAGCCAACGCATGGAAAAAGCCGGTGTTCCTGTCACCCACTTGAAGCCAGTTGTCTCTAGCTTTTTGCTTCCAGAAGGATTCTTCCATAATTCCAAACGAGACAGTAGGGATCTGGCCTCCATAATTTCCTGCTAAAGGCTGCCAACGTGTGACTCCTCAGTCTCATTTTGAAGTTTCTCCTCCAACTCATTCAAGGACACAATTGCCTGATTCACAGCACTAAAAATATTGGTAAATGATCTTTGTTCCATTGTTTCAACTGATGTCACGTTCCAAACTCGAAAATCGGGCTCACAAAATTTTTGATCGTCGAATCTGGCGTTGATAGCCTCCGTAGAACCCCGTTCTCGGCTTCCAGCGCCAATTCGCTAGGTTTCGATCCTGAGATGCTATGAGGTAGATTTTCAACATTAGTTGGATTCGTATTAAGCATAACTAAAGGTATAACCCACAAACAACAATCAAAAACTCCATTACATTTTCACTATGATAAAAAACTTTACAAGTACAATGAGCATAAAGAGAAATATAATGATGATAGACTAAAAGCTTCAAAATAATCTGCTACGTGCTCAAGTTTCAGCGCTGCTTCGATCCAACGTCACCTGCACGCAACGGTCGTGCATAAGATTATAGAAAGCTTAGAGGGTGGTGAAAGTGTGTGCGCAAGGTAGTAATATAATCATGCAATATCAGAGTAATGCGAAATATGCTGATGGATCTATGAATACTGTTAGTTGTACCAAGGCTATGCGATGCAAGGCATGAATGATGTCGGCCATACCAGGGCTAGGCAATGCAAGATGCAAGTCAAGCATACAATCCTCATCTAAGTCCACATATCAATACAGCTCAAATTTAGGATATCACTGGGGTTTAGTACACTCTAAACCAGATCGCTGCTCCATTCCGCGTAATAAGGTAAGTAGAAGAGACCTCACTATCCATCTGCTAATATCGGACTCGACTCGTCGATAACAGACCCATTCCTTGAGCTGGTCAAACTCAGCCTAGCTTTGCCCCCTACTCATGGGTGGGTAAGGTCGCACCCCCTTCCAATTGACCACGATACGGTGGAAAGCGCGACTGTCTGGTAATCGGCACTCAACGCTCCTGTACTTACTCAGTTTAGACGTTGGAGCAACCTCTTGGTACTATAAAGGTTTAGGAACTTTCATCCAAGGATATCTATAGCACCCCATGTAGAATAAGATTTTTGGTATCTAATCCTATCAACCACGATACGCCTGTGAAGGCTACAACCCTGATGTCGCTAGGGCGCACGGTAACCATGAAACACAATATGAATGCATGAATCACACTATCCAGTCATGCAGAAATCCTGCACGTATCGTGCGCTCATGTAGGGCAACACTGCCTACCCAGGAGCCCTTAAACAATCTACCCGAAGGCATATGCTGTGATCAGTCACTTCTCATATCAAGCATACATATGATGCGTATGATCATGAGTTATGGAGCTATACTACACATGTTATAAGTAATGCACTATCCTTACAACGCAGATGGCTTAGATGGCCTACATACAACAAGTACGGGCCTATTAATGGGCCCTAGGGAGAGTTGTAATGTGGACATTTAACCAACATTATACTTGCAATGTGGATGTCAAACCATCATTGCTCCCAAGGCATAGCCCGTCGAAAACATCATCACATAACCATGTTGGGATCATACAATGCAATGGACCTTTAGGTACATCCCATTGGGCCTTAAATACATCAAATGGGTCATATCATATGGGCCTTATATTCATTAAGTGGGCCACATCAATGGGCAGCACCAATGGGCCTTGTGTACATTGTAATGGCTGATCCTTGGGCCTTGAATACAACAAATGGGCCTAATCACATGGGCCTTATGTGTACTAAATGGGCCACACCAATTAGGCCCCATATGTACATCGAATGGGCCTCAACCCATAGGCCCTAATACATCTCAATGGGTCTTAACCCATGGGCCCCTAATACATCAAATGGGCCCCAACCCATGGGCCTTGCATATATATTAAAGTGGGCCTCAACCATGGGCCACAAATACATCGAATGGCCCTATAACATAGGCCTTACATCCATATCAAAGTGGGCCCCAATGGACTACCACAGATACATTAAGATGGCCTCATGACATGCCAAGGTGGGGTCCACTTGGACTATAAATCTGGCTCATTCTTAGCCTCAAGCCCTTAAATGGGCTTTCAAAATGGTTGGACTTGGATGCAACCCATGCATCATGGTGGGGGGTCCACATGAAGGCCTACCATCGTGTGTATTGTATATAATATAATGTAATATATATATATATATATATATAATGTATATTATATATAATATAATATACTATAACCATGCCCAGGCCTTGGACGGCCTGGACGATGCTACAATATATATACTATATATAATATAATACAGTATATCATATAGTATAATATAAAATATTTCAAGATCGTCCAGGCCCTGGACGGCCTAGACCGCACACACATCAGATGTAGCCCCACATGGGGCCCACCGAAATGTTTATTTGCCGTCCAACCTGTTGACAAGGTCACACGGACCTGAGTGAAAGGAAAAACATAAATTTCATCTTGATCCAAAACTTTTGTGGCCCATAAAAGGGTTTCAATGGCAAAGGTTCAATCTCACTGTTTCCTACATCGTGGGCCACCTGAGTTGTGGATGAAGCTGAAAGTTGGAGGGGGCCTACTTCAGGAAGGGACCCACCATATGAACGGGTTGGATGATAAACATACATCATGGTAGGGCCCACATGTGAGGCCGTGGGACTCTGTCTGCCCGCTCACCCGCCCGTGCATAGCAGGCGCTGCCTGTGCCTCTGGCAGCAGCAGCGACCTGCTGCTATATATGTTTTTTTAGGGAGTTTCTGGGGTTTTTCCCCAGTGGGGCCCGTATCAGATGAATCCAATCCATCTGTTGGGTCCCATAGCTTAATACAAGCCCAATATTGAATATATTTTGGTGATTAGAAACAAAGGGCGATTTTTCAACGGTAACCACCATAGTTTCCTATGTTATGGCCCACCAGATGCTCAGATTAACTTCATTCTTCGGCTCAACGCGTAAAATGATCCAGGGAATGAGATGGGTGGCGTGGATTAAGTCCATACATCAAGGTAGGGCCTACATGAATGGCCCACCCAAATGGCCTTAACCAAGGCTAAAAAAGATATTTTCACCCTCACGTCCAGAGAGTCTCTGGACCCTTTTTTTGTGTGTGTGGGCGTGTGGTAATCTTAAGGTGGGCCCTGCTTAGGTGGGCCACCTAATAATATATGGTGTGGATACAACCCCTATATAAAGTGGGGTCCATCCAAGTGCGCCACACAACCATATCATGATCTCATAAAAAAGAAATGAAATAGAGAGGGAAAGAGAGAGAGAGAAAGAGAGTGGGACACACGTGATGGAGGGACCTCGACACTATGGTCCCTCCCTTGTAAGAAATCATACATCAAATGGATCCCTTTACACATGAGTCCACCGAAATCGAACATCAACGGTGGAGATCCTTTCCCCACCAATATGGACGGTCTAGATGACCTTTCTAATGCAAGAAAATAAATATTATGATGGGGTCCATGGAGAATAGCCCCATCATGGAATGATCATGATGATCCTAATGGGCCATCGGCCACATCTTAGGGTCCAAAGTGAGATCCAAACCATTGATCAGTTGGCCTCACTTGGCTCATCTTTAAAAAAAATGAAAACTACTCTATCAAAGCACTCCACCGTTCGATCTTCTTTCTCCCTTGGGTTCCTTAGCTCCTTAGCTTCGATTCCAACGGAGGAGATGAGGTTTGGATGGTTGAGATGTGAGATCTTGGGATGGAAAGGTGGGCCACACTTAGAGCTTGAAAAAAAGGGAGAGGCTTGGATGTATGGTGTTTCTCTTGCTTGGTAATGGTTTGAAAAAAATGAGAAAGAGAGTTGTAAAGAGAGAGGAGTGATGGGTGATGGATGTGTTGATGTGGTGAGTGATGGGTGTAAGAACCTTTTTTGACTTTTGTAGTAGAATGTGTAAGAAAGGTATGGGCTTTGTAAGAACTTTTTAACTTTTGTGGTTGCTTGGGAATGGGTGAAAGGTGATGTGTACTTGACATGATGGGATGATTGATTGATTGATTGATGTGACAAGTCGTAGAGATTCTCTTGGATTTTACAACACGCAGCATTTTTCTCGCACCGAACGCTAGCCCACATCTCCTGACCAGGGTATCGCTTCGACGTATGAGTCACGGCATCGAAACCACGGCGACGGCGCGGTCGCTATGGTAAAGGTCTTGGGTTGAGTCGACTCGGGTTAACGGCGTGTGACTCAAGGTTGCGTGCAAATATCGGTTAAGGGTCGAAGGTTGTCGGAATTCGACCGAAAAGACCACGGAAGTCTACGGAATGGTTCAGTCTAGGATACGGGGCTTACAACTGACTCTTGACTGCCTTCATTTTAGACAAAAGATTCCACATAGGATGGGGATCGGATGTGGAGTTCCAGGCAGATTTGACCGTAGGTAAAAAGTTCTCATGGAGGAGCCACAATAAGCTTTATCTAACTTTTAGGGTTAGTTATGTTAAAGTTAAGTGAGAGTTATGATTTTGGGATTATTTTTTTTTTTTAAAAATTTCTCTCCATCCCTATAATCTTCTCTGAATGTTAGATTGATCATTGCTTTATACTATAGTTTTTTCCCGTAAGGATTTTCCATGTAAAAAATTATGTGTTCCTTATATAATTGCTTGAATTTTTTTTTAAAATTTTTTTCTTGTTTGTTTTAATCCAAATTAAAGTAATTTTGCAAAGCCGATTCTCTAACAAGTGGTATCAGAGCGAAGTTGGCTTGGATTTGAGATATGACGTCATGAGGATCGATTGTGAAGTTCGAGACACAAAAACTCACCAGCAAAAATAACTTTAAATTATACAGATTGAAGATGAAAATCATCCTAGTTCAAAAGGGCTATAGTATGCACTCCTTGAGAAAGTGCATGGTTTATAATCTGTCAAAGAAGAAGGTTGGTATGATATGTTTAAAAAGGCAATTAGTATAATTCAATTGTGCTTCGCCAATGAAGTACTTTAAAATGTCATAGATGAGATGACTATTGTAGGTTTATGGACAAAGTTAGAGAGTATTTACATGCATGAAAAAATTTAACACTAATCGTCTATTTCTAAAGAGATAGGGTTTGGATCTATTTGAACATATTAGCACGTTCAACAATTTGGTTTGCTAATTGACAAGTATTAAGGTTAAGATCAAGGAGGAGGACAATGTCCTAATTTTGTTGAAAATCTCTCCCCAAGTCATTCAGGTATCTGATTGATACTCTTTACTATTATAGGAATACTTTGGACTTTGATACCATTATCGCGACCTTTCAGTCGAACAAATTGCAACAATAAAGTAGCGGTGAAGGTACCTCTATGGATACATTGTTTAATCAGAAAAAACCATGTGAGTGAGAGAAGGGAAAATTGCAATCTATATCTAAGTCAAAAGGTAAAGGAAAGTTAAAGTAATGGAATTTTCAGAGGATGTGACACTTAAAAAATGATCGTTAGCTTCCCAATACCCAAAAGGATAAGAAGTTAGATGATTCATCGAATGAAACTAATTCAGTTAAATCTGATGAAGGCTCAGATGGTTGTGAAGTATTTTCAATCACCAAGATTGAAAATTTCGATCAAGAATTGATCTTGGATATGGCGGCATCATACTATATATGTCCTCATTGGAGTTGGTTTACCATTTATAACGAGTATAATTGTGAGATGATTCTTATTGGCAATTATCATGCATGCAAAATGATTGGAATTAGTTCATTTCTTATCAGGATGTTTTGATGGGGTGGAGCGTAATTTAACAGAGGTGAAGCATATTCCATACGTGAAGAAGAATATGATATCCCTGAGAGTTATAGATGCAATTAGTTACAAGTTCGCCGGTTATGATGGGGTTTGGAAGACTTTAAAGAGGACTCTTAAAGTAATGAAGGTATAACAGAGCGATAATATTTACATGTTGATCGAAAATAGTATATTGGTGGAGGTACAACATTTGTAGTGGATTCCACGTCAGCACGTTTGTAGCATATGTGACTAGGCCATATGAACGACGTGGGATATGCAGGTACTTCTTGATCATAAGTTAATTCCTACTTTTAATTAAAAGCTTTGATTTTAATATATGAGAAACAATCGGAGTTATTTTTTAAAATCGGGAAACATGTCAGTAAAGGGTAGCTTGAGTACATGCATACTGATGTGTAAGGGTCGTCACCCATTGTTTCTCGAGGAGGATCATCTTACCTTATCACATTTATAGACAACTTTTCTAGGAAGGTTTAGGTTTATATTTTGAAATGCAAATCCTATGTGTTTGTCACTTTCAAGATATGAAAAATGATGGTTGAAAAATAAATATAGTGGAAAGTGGTGTTAGGGATTTTGACTACGGAATCACACAGATTTGAATCTAGGATAGCAATTCAATGGCACCAAGCATATACAAGAGAACATACAGATTTAACGTGGAAAATCCTTTCGAAAAAAAAACTATGGCATAAAGCGACAGATCTCTACTATGAAAATAGAAATTACAAAGAAAGAGGACTTACCCGATTCGAACAACCTCGAATATCATCCTTCCTACACCCTTTGATTTCCCTATAACTCCTTTAAAAAATCTTATATACTAGAAAAGCCCTAGGAACACTTATAGTTTAGGCAACTTCCCTTCCGCATCCCAGTTGCGAAAGGACTCAAAATTCGCAATCCGCACAAAATCGAGGAACGAATCTACGTAACCACGACCGGTCGAGCGGACTGCACGACCAGTCGAGTGCCACCCACGATCGGTCGAGCATGGCCCATGACCGGTCGAGCACCTCGGACCCCAAAATTTTATGTTCGCTGGACTTTGAGTCGAGCGGGCTATGACCAGTCAAGCCGCTCCCACGACCGGTCGAACCTGACCCACGACCGGTCGTGCACGTTCAAATTTAAGACATATTGCAACAATCTCCACCATGTCTTCAATCTTGAACTGTATAGATTCTTGACCTCTTCTCATATTTCTGTTCACATCATAGCTTCTTGTGCACACTCCGTCATTCTTTTACGCCATTGTCAAGCCCAGAGAAGTTACATAGAACTTGAACTTCTCTATAGGAACGATCTAGGTGAGCATGTCTGTCGAATCAAAATTCACAAGCTCAACCACCTTTGCTCCTGTCTTCTCAAAAGAAAGACGTAGTCTTCTTACCATCCCACCGCTACTCAATATTACTTACCGGGATACTTGCTCACAACACTGATAGCCTGTGAAATAACCGGTCTAATCCAGATCATGGCATACACTGCCAACCGCATTCGAATAAAGTTCATGAGATATCTTACTTTTCATCATCTGTTTTGGGACATGTCCTAAGGAAAACTTGAGCAGAGACGCATAAGGAACGCTCTCTGGCTTTACCTAGCCCATCACATCCTTAATCAATACCTACACATTAGGTATTCCTACTGTGATTACCAAAGCCTACTCCTCCTTCAGTCTCAATGCCAAGAACCATCTTTGAAGCCTCCCGATCCTTCATCCATGTAGGAATCAAACCACTGCCTAGGCGACAAGTCGAACCACGACCTCCTGCAAAGTCTTTTCTCAGCCCCTTTAACTTTGAACCACTCTGGTTCCTTCATGTAGCTCTACTCTTTACTTTTTCTTGAAGAAGTATAGACTCCACATCCATCTTTCCAGCTCGAGATCACATTAGCCATCCAGCGCCAATCACGAATCTAATAAATACCTATTATACCATCAGCGCGAATATCTCTGAGAAGTTGATCCCTTCTCTCTGAGCATAACCTTTCACTACCAATCTCGCCCTGTATCTATGTTGTATCCTCCTAAAGATCCACCTGCATCCAATCGCTTTCTGGCCCACTGGAAGCTCCACCCGCTCCTATATGTCAGTCTGGTACAACGAATCCATCATATCGCCCATAGTCACCTTTCACTTCTTAGCATCAGGCTTACCTAGAGCCATCTGAATAAAATATGAATCCCCTGTGATATTCGAGTCGTTCATGTACCTCGTCAATATCCTGCGATCATGCCGTATGATTCTTCTCATAGGTGGCTGCTCCACCTGCTCTGTATCCCTGTTCACATGTCTCAACATTCCTGCCCTGCCTGCTCATGTGGCCATGCTCAACATGCCACACACGTGCAGATGTGAAATTCGCTACATCAACTGCAGCTCCACCTTTTGAAGTGCTCTCACGATTAACCTGTACAAGTTACCGAGTCGTTGTGCTTTCATAATTACTTGTGCCTCCTTAGATACCTTAAGAGAACCATCAATACCTGTGTAGTTGTATTCTTTTACCTTGAGTACACCAAGAGAAATCAGATTTTACTTCAAATCAGGAACGTGCCTCATATCTATCAAGGTACGCTCCACCCCATCAAACATCCTGATGCGCATCGAACAAACAGCCACAACATTACAGGTAATGTCATTACCCATAAATACCTATCCACCATCGCACACCCTATAGCTAGTGAAGCAACTCCGATGAGGATTCATGTGAAAAGATGCCCCTGTGTATAGTATCCACTCGTCCTTACGATCATCGTATGGCCGTCTGAGCGAAGACATAGATAAAACATCACCATCACATCCATCTGATGTGACAGCATTGGCCTCCCTGCATGAAGCCTCAGAATCTTCCCTCTTCGATTCAGAATTTTCATAATCCTTCTTTACATGTCCTTCCTTCCCACAGTTTCAGCACTTTACCTTTCCTTTGCCCTTGCCTTTGGATTTGGATCTAGAACCTGAAGAACTTGTACCTTGTCCAGAATTTTTAACTACTGTAAACAGTGCATCAGAAGATGTCCCCATATCATTCTTTAGCTGTCTCATAGCCTTCCCTTGAAGGGCTGAGATAACGGTGTCGACACTCGGAGTTTTATTCATGCTGCACATAGTGTCCTTGAATGACTCATAAGATGCCGAAAGAAAATTCAACAACATACATGCTTATTCTCCATCTTTCATTACTTCCTCCATATCCAGCAATTTGTAAATTAATTTATTAAAGTTGCTGATATGAGCCTCCATATCTCCACCCTCTGCCATCTTGAAGTTATACCACTGTCGCTTCAAGTGCAAGCGATTTTCAAAGGATTTTTTCACATAAATATCCTCTAACTTCGTTCATAACTCAGCTGTAGTTTTCTCCCTCATGACGTTTTAGAGAACCTCATCCGTGAGATATAGGCGGATCGATGATAAAGCCTTCTTATCAAGAGCATTCCACTCATCATCAGTCATACTAGACTTCCGCTCCTCAAGAGCACCATCTTCGCCTTGCTTGATTAAGGAACTCATCATCTTGATTTCCATAAATTAAAATTATTTTTCCTTGAGTACTTCTCAATCTCACACCCGGTGCTCGCCATTATTACTAATCCCTCAGATTCAGATCTGTGCCCCAACGATATTTTTGATACCACTTGTTGGGGATTTTGGTTGCAGAATCACACAAATTTAGATCTAGGATAGCAATTCAATGGCACTAAGCACATACAAGAGAACATACAAATTTAACTTGAAAAATTCTTTCGAGAAAAAATCACGGCATAAAGCGACAGATCTCCACTATGAAAATAGAAATTATAAAGAGAGAGGACTTACTCGATTCGAACAACCTCAAATCTCACCCTTGCTACACCCTTTGATTTTCCTAGAACCCCTTTAAAAGGCCTTAGAATTATTTTTCATACACTAGAAAAGCCATAGGAACACCTACTTATAGTTTAGGCAACTTCTCTTCCACATACCAGTTGCGAAATGACTCAAAATATGCAATCTGCACAAAATCACGGAACGAATCTGCGTAACCACAACCGGTTGAGCGGATTGCACGACTGGTCGAGCACTTCGGATCCCAAAATTTTATGCTCACTGGACTTTGAGTCAAGTGGGCTACAACTAGTCTAACCGCTCCCACGACCGGTCGAACCTAACCCACGACCGGTCGTGCACATTTAAATTTAAGACATATTGCAACAAGTGGGAGTTCTAAGGACAGATAATAGTGAGAAATTTACTTTAAGAGAATTTTATCAGTATTGTAAGAATGAGGAATAGTCAGGCACAACACAGTGAGACATATGCCAGAGAAGAATGGTATGGAAGAACGTATGAACCAAACTCTTTTGGAAACGATTCAGAGTCTATCGAGCTATTTTTAGTTAGGCAAAGAGATTTAGGCTGAAGCTTTTATACAACTTATTATCTGGTGAATAGGTCTTCCTCTATAATTATTAGTTGTTAAATTCCTAAGTATGAAGTGGTTAAGAAGTTGATTGCTCAGATTTGATTATTTTTTGTTATGATGCTTATTCTCATGTACCGTCTATTGAGGTGATAAGACATATTAAAGAGCAAAAAAGTACACCTTTGTTTGCTATAGTGATAGAGTGAAAGGTTATATTTTGATAGACTATGCTTCACGAAAGATCATTATTAATCAGGACGTCAAATTTGATGAGGGTTTCTTTTGTTCGGAAAGATGAGTAAAATATAATGAAAAAGTCAATTGTTGATGTGGACTTAGAAAATGGTAAGACACTTAAGGAACCTAAGGCATAGGTTGAAGTATAGGAAGAGGTGGAGCAATCAATTATTATGAGAAATTCACCAAGGGATTGTAGGTTATCATTGAGATACATACATGATTCTAATATTATATTTTTCTTTCTTATTACAAATAAGAGGGATCCATCTACTTTCTAAGAAGCGTTATAAGATAAAATGCAAAAAAGTATATGAATGCATGAAGAAATGAATTCTCAGTATAAAAATCAAATGTGGGAACTAGTTGAGCTGCCCGTTAAGAGGAAGGAAATTAGGTGTAAGCAGATATTTTGAAAGAAACTTGTCAAGTACAAAGGCAGATTGGTAATGAATAAATATGTTCAGAATGAATGTGTCAACTTCAGTGAGGTTTTCGTGCTAATGATAAATCAATATCTATCAGATTTGTATTGTCACTTGTTGCCCAATACAATATGAAATTGAAACAATTGGATGTTAAAACTATATTTCTACATTGGGAATTAGAAGAGTATATTTACATGAAGCAATCGGAAAGGTTCGAGGTGCAGGAAAAAAATATCTTATTTGCAAATTGAAGAGGTTATTGTATGGCATGAAACAATCGCCTAGACAATGGTATAAGAAGTTTGATTATTTCATATTGAGCTAGAGTTTTACTAGAAGTGAATTTTATCATTGCGTTTATTTTAGAGCAACTATTGATAGGGAATTCATCATTCTAATGTTATATGTTGCTGGTATGCTTAATTGCCAGTCATAAAATATCTGAAATCAATATGTTAAAATCTCAATTATCTAGGACGTTTAAAATGAAATATCTTAGGGCTACAAAGAGGATTATTGTCATTGATATGCCCAGAAACAGGGAGAGGAGTAGGCTATAGTTGTCTTAGGAGGAGTATCTTGAGAAGATTGTAGTTAAGTTTAGATTGAAAAAGGTGAAATCGGTTAGCACTCCCTTTCGACTTTCTTCAAAACTATGTCCTAATTAAGATTATGAAAAATAGTATGTCTCATATACCTTATTTAAGCATAGTTGGCAATCTTATGTATATCATGATCTATATGAGACTGAATATTTCACATGCAGTTGGTGTTGTGAGAAGATACATGTCAAAGCCTGATAAACAATATTGAAAAGCAGTGAAATGGTAACTTTAGTAAATACAAGGTACAATAGAATACATCTTGTGTTTTGAAGATTCAGATGAGAGACTCCTAAGCTATGTTGATTCAATTATGCATGGAATATGGACAATAGAAGGTCTACTTCCCCGTTACCTGTTTATGCTAATGGATGAAGCTATCAGTTGGGTGTCTAAGATTTAATCTATGGTTGCACTTTTTATTATTGAAGCTAAATACATACAGTGAAGAGGCATTCAAGGAAGCTGTTTAGTTGAAATGGATGATGAATGAGTTGAAGCTTTAGTAGGAAGTAGTGTCTATGCCTTATGATAGCAAGAGCATGACATGACGAAGAATTTAGTAAATTATTAATGGACGAAGCATATTGATGTTCATCATCACTTTATCCGGCAAATACCAGAAGAAGGAGATGTTACTCTTTAGAAGATTTACACCAATGAGAATCTAGCGGATATACTTAGGAAGGTTGTTCCTATAGAGAAGTTCAAGTTTTGCTCGACATCTCAGAAATTTTTTTTTTTTTTTTTTTTTTAAAGGAAAGTGGGCTCATGCCACCAATTCATTAACCATAGAAAATTACAGATTTTCGGGTGGGTCCCAACAAAAGAGACGGGCCTCACCTACCATGTACCCCCTAAAAGAGCTCTAAATATAACAGAACTCAGACTTCTTAGGACTTGGCAAGAAAGATTTAGAGACAAAGTGTACACAAAGCAATGATGGTGATTCTTAGAAGAAGATTGGTAATGCAAGATAGAGACTTTGATATCAAGGTGGAGATTATTAAAATTATGACAGCAAAATCACTATAGGTTTATTCACTTTTATGGTCACATATTACTCATATTTCACATGATAATAAGACTCAAGTTTTAATAGACCCTTGGAGACATATTTTTGACATTTTCCTCTTGAAATTGTAGTTTTTAGGGTTAGTTATGTTAGGGTTAAATGAGAGTTATGATTTTAGATTATTATTATTTTTAACTGTTATGAGAGCCTCCAAGGAAAAAAAGTTAGGATTTTTTTTGCTGCAAGTTACCTCCATCCTTGTAATCTTCTTTGAAAGGTAGATTGATCGTCACTTTGTAATGTGTTTTTTTTCCTGTAAAAGTTTTCCACATAAAAATCATGTTACCTGTGTGGTTGCTTGATTCTTTTTTCTTTTTCTCTCTTTTTTGTTACAATCCAAATTAAAGTGCTTTCGTGAGGCCAGTTTTCTAACACAGTATAAGGTGTAGCCATGTTCGAAACTAAAACTTAACTCATGACTCAGAGTTATATGATAAAGAAAGAAGGCTTGATCAAGGATTGAGTTTGAGTTAAGTAACCATTGAATGACATGGTGCCCATGTGGCAGTTATGTGTATAGTTGGCTGATATGATAAATATAGTAGTTAAGCCTAATGATGTGATAGGGTACTGAACAAGTTAGTTAAGTTGGCCATTATAATTAATATATAATAATACCCCTAATTCAATCAAATAGATCAAAAGACATGAAAGTATTGCTTGCCAACCATCAAGTACCTTTTAAAGACATCCTCGCTTCTTCCAAAAACCATTCAAACTTTGTATATATAAGGCCTCTGAGAACCATCAGAGACAAGAAAATCATATCATACTCTAATACTCCCCCCCTCCCTCTCTCTCTCTCTCTCTCTCTCTCTCTCTAAAGCTTCCACCGTCTATGTTTCTATATCATTTTTGAAAGGTGTTTGGGTTGTTAAAAAGTACTGCATTTATTGCACAATAATAATCTTAGAACTTGGCTTGGAATATTCTTCGGGTAGATTTGTTGAACCCTTTGCAATGCCAGCTTAACTAAGTACGGGGCCATTTACTATCTTAAGGATAGTGCCATCTATGATTCAAGCAACACATTTGTCTTCTTGATTTTTTTTCGCTAATAGTTACATAATCCTCATGTGGCCCGTGACGCAGTTGATATGTAGATAGTCTAAAATTGTATGCAGTATACATTGATTCAAATCAAACGGGCTAAATTTTAAAACCCATTATCATTAAATCACACTTCCAAAATCAGATTGTTCAAACGATCCTACCCTCCAATTCGTTGATGCTTGTTTGTTGAAACATGACATTTGGATATTTTTCTTTTTAACTTTTCAATAAATGCTCACCAATCTAATAGCCCGATAATCAAATAAATAATGTAGTTTTTGTTCATGGTCTATCTAAATTGGGAACCATAAATTTGATTGTTACAATAAGTGTCTCATATTCTGCAGAAAAATGTAAGGGAAGCTATAGATAAAACTCTTACAGGAGTTGCAGGGTCTGAATTATATAAGACCCGAATCGGAACCCAATTTAAAATTTTAACCAGACTGAATAGGGTATTTTGGATATTTCTACACACACACACACACACAAGGAAAACTCTTTAAAAATTTTGGATACTAGAAAGTTTTAGAGCTGTTATTACCCCTCCCTTTTTAAATTTTTTTTTTTTTTTATTTAAGATTGATTTTGACGGGGACTCATCTGTGGATGTAGTCACAATACCGAATGATGTAAATCTGTTGTGTTTTATGTGTATTTGCTTTCGGCATTAATTTATTTTTTGCATTGACAATTTAATTTGACTTTTATTTCATATATGCAATTTCTAATTAATATTTTTAGATGCCTATGTATCATCCATCAAATTCCACCCGAGTATAAAATTTCTTCTCTTTCGTTTGAGTATCCTAAAGCATCTATCCCAATCATCCATTCAACATAAAATCCCATGTCTTTGGTCCATCCTTGGAAGGGGTACGTAGCAAAGATAGGTGTGCCTCACTTAACAACAGCACGGTCCCATTAGCACCAGTGGTCCGGACACGGATGGTTCTGATCATCAGACCATCTCATCATGTAGGCCCTTGCTATATTTCTGTTCTTATCTATACATTTTCAGGCCATGGATGGAGAGGTTAAGATTTTATTACAAAAATGATAATTTGAGGACATGGTGCATCCATAGTGGGTCTCGCTAGTGAAAGCTGAAAACCCAGCTATACTATGGATGTCACCGGGTTGCCTATGGTTTGTTTGTCAAAGCTGTTGATCCTACAACCAGTGTAATAGATTGACCATACCTTGGAAACATCCATAGTGCAATCTTTTTTAGAGCTAGGTCTATCTTCTCAAGGAAAAAGGCCCACTCACCCTACGAGTCTAGAATGCATAAAAGATCAGTTGGCAGGACATGTTTGGTGATTAGGCACAGGTAAAGCACAAGTGTAACTCACATATGCAAATTACATGAACATGACCCAAGTTTCCTCTTTGTTACGAAGAGAGAACTCTACCTCAAATACATATGTGCATATGCATGTATGCACATGCACTCATGTGTTTGTATGTGTGTTTATGTGCATGTTTTTATGTATAACAACAACATCAACAATACTCTTAGTAGAAGTAGCCATAACAGTAGTGATAGTAGCAGTAAGGGCCGGTTTGATTTTTTAATTTACCATGAATGCTAAGTAAATAAGTCATCATTATCATTTATAGGTGTTTATTTAAAGAAGAATTATAGCTCATAAATTGAGAATTAGGTACACATGTAAATGAAGTAGGTAAAGCAAATTATAATCATTATATTTTCACATTATAAAACTATCATTTTTATCGTGATTTATCGGCGAAGCCAACAATGTAACAAAATCATCATAGCAGTCAAATGTAAGTAATGTCACTACACAATTACAAGAGTAAATAATTACTAGCCATTTACTATTGTTAATTGAAAAACCAAACATGCCCTAAAAGTAATAATAGTACTCAGCGAAATGCATGAAAAACCAATTCCATGCAGCCAATTCTTTATGCCTTCGCTCTATTATTTTCTCCGCAATCAACTGATTTTCAGGAAAAAAAATATTCACAATGTTTGAAAATTTCCAAATTTAATGGCACATTTACGCCTTCAACGTTGGACATGTTATTTCCCCCCTTTTTTTTCCTATTAAAATCATTCAAAATGATCTTACATAATACAATGGAAGATTTTTGTTTGCCAATTTTAATTATGGATGCTTTCATGACTGAGAAACAGGTATGCCATGCAGCTTATGCAGTTGGCCTTGCTAATATGGAAATTGCATCGAAAGCAAGGTTGAATTCCATTGGACAGGTACCTTCTGTGGATTAATGCATTGACAAAATGTTTGTAGTGTTTGTATCTGAATGTACTAGTTATAAAAATTAAGACAAATTATACTTTTTCAGTGCATTTTTACACGACATTGTATATCAGATATACAAATTCATTCAAATGATACTTTCTCATACATTCTTAGGTGAAATTAACAATACACTTTGATGTGAGAAATGCTAGAATATTTGTTAGGAATTTTCAAAATAAAAAGGAAATATATGTGTTTTTATATATATATAAATAAAATATAAGAAAGACCTTTCAAAAGTGAAAAGATTCCTTCCATGGAAACACCCGAATTTAAAGTAATATTTGAAACAAAGAGAGATGCCTTTAATATTATTAGATTTAAAGACTTCATGATATGGTGGAAATCTTTGGGTGTTATTCCATTGAGAATGACAGGTATATATCCAAGAGTATTGTACATATAACATATCTCCAAAGACAGCTTAGTTTATTGTAATATAATCTTGGAGATTCACCCAAATTATACTAATATACTCTTAACAAATATCTTGAAAAAAAAAAACATTTTTTATAGAAAAAAAAAAAAAAAAAGAAGATGAAAAAAGGAGAAGGATAAGAATAAGATGGGGAGTTTTTTTATTATTATATCAAAGACCAATAGTCAAGCTAATGTAATTTGCTTACACTTGCACTACATGGCATGAGCAGTGGGTTGTAGGGCTGCTTAGGCGCCTATTGGTGTACTTTACAACTCATATTATATATGGGTCTTGAGTCTAAACACATCCGTCCAACCAGTTTTGACCTATACTGAGGACGGTGATCTAGCATGTGGTTTGACTGGTGTGATAAGATTGGCTAGGTTGACTAGTCATACAGCACCTAGGTGGCAATTGATTGTGCCTGCATGGTGGTTTTATATTTGAACATTGACATAGTTGCCAAGAGGCAAGCAGAGCGATGAATAGGCATGTGACACCGAACTCAACCAGGATGGCTACAAAAACCGGCGTCTAAGGGGACTTGGATTGCCTGCGAAAGCCTTCCACAGGGAGTTCTTATAACAGGAAGCTAGGTGGGGCTCACTGCAATGTTTGTGGGAAATCTACCCTATCCATATATTTTCCCATCTCATGTTAGTACATGAGCCCAAAATTCTAGCAAATTGAAAACTCAAGCGAGCCATATGAGGGGGGAGAGTTAGTAGGGAAATGCCTACCGTTGAACCTCTTTAGGGTTTACCATGATTTTTATAAGATATTCATACCATTCATAAGGTCATTCCTATTAGGATAAATTGAAAACATAAAAAACATTTGCCTGATCTTGTTGGGTGGTCAGTTTTCAGTTGAATGTGTGCGGGCATGTTAAAATTGAAATTGCAACTCAATTCAAACCTAACAACAATGACCCTAAGTGCTAAAATATGCAAACACGTACTGTATGACCAAGATTTGATAAGATCAGTCATTTATTCAGCCACTTGCTCAAAGTATAAACAGGATTAAGTGATATTCAGAGGGTGGAGTTCATCCTCTAATATTGGGTTATACATTTGTCTTCCGTACAAAATGACTTTTCAATACATATAAAGTTAAACAAGATCCTTACAGTCGATTGTAGGGAAAAACTGCAAAACACCTTTCCAAGCAAAAGAATTGAATCTAGCATGTGAGCGTAGACTCAAATTATAGCTAAGATTATCAGTTACTTAATTATCACTATAAATTACACTACGGAATGTAAATAACAAGCTGAAAATAAATGATTATACTAAGAAATGTAATTTATTTAGTTAGAAAAATAAAATGATTATACTAGGAAATGTAAAGTATCTAATAATTCAAAAGAATAATTGAAAAGTAATGTTTGGTTTGATTGAATTGGTATGAGATGAATTCTTCTGGCTAAATCTCATTGCTACTTATATCCTTAATCTGGTCATTTGGGCCTTTTCATGTTCTAATAGTTGATGGCAACGGTTTCAACGTTACTTGGCCTTTTGGATGCTTCCCTTTCACCATGTCCTGTAAACACTCTTTAATGATTGTTTTTCCATCGGTCACTTGGACAACAACGTGGCACTGTTTGATAAATTCCCATTGTTGTTTGCTAAGAAATCTTTTCAAATCTTTACATATATCATGTGGATTTATACAAATCACACATAACATATTTTGATGACTCTCATGAGGAATGTCGATAATGGCGATAAACATATCCAAAACTTCTCTAGCCCCTTGAATGTTTCAACAGTGGATTTTCAATTCACTAATTCCCATCATGCACCCCCTTGAGTTTTGGATCTACTTAATTTTTTAACTCATGTCCTAATATGATCTGGTAAAAGAGATGGGTGGGTGGATTTCTCATAGGCATCATAGCGGGTCCCGCCTAGCTTCCTGTCGAAGGAAGTTTTTGGCTTCCCGGCAATGCACGTCCATCCGTGGAAGGTTTTGCACTCATCGAAACAGCGGTTCATTACAAAAAATTTACTTTCTTAAATCCTCTTTTGTTTAGAAAATGCAAGTTTCTTTAAACTGTATTTCTTACCTATAAGAAAACATTTTAGTTAATTCCTTTGCTAGTCAATTTGTTGATGGAGATGTTTGGTAAACAACCAAGAATGCTTTATTGAAAATGCAATTTTGGCAACTCCCATTGCAGACTCGAATTTTCATGCATAGGACTGTAACATGACTCATAAGACACTTTGCTTCTCCTTTCTTTTTTAGTCTACAAAAAAACGGTATTATACAGTATGCTCCGTGGATAACATGTTATTATTGCAGCTTTTGATAACAGGCATTCAAATGCACATTCAAATTTCGGTTCCCACCAACTTCTAAAAATGGGCGGGACATGTGCACAGGTAGACCAAAAATCAGTGGGCCATGTGATATGTTCTGTCACTTTGGTACCCCAAATCGGTTCTTTTCTCACCATGTATGCTCGTTACATTCATAACGTACGTCTGACATATTTCATTTCTATTTTTCCTATGGTCACCATGCCATTTATATTAATGGGCCACACTCTTATGTGCATTTAACTATTAGACGATCTTAACCATCCATTTTTGTCACAATGAATTTGGATTCTCTACCATCATCTTGTAACCACTCATTTGAAAGTCACAACCAATGAACTAGGATCATTCCATCAATGTAATTTATGGGCTATGTGTGGTACTAGATTGGCATGCATGCATGACAACACGTACCATTAATGAGCCAACGCTTAAATGCTTGTGGAGGACATGCATTAGAGTGTTGTCATTTTTCTGATACAGTTGGATGATTTATAGTCCTATGCACCACACACGTGTCATACCTGTAAGTCAATCCTAACCATTGAGATCGTGTGACCCATTTTGGGTAGAGCATATTGTGAATTTATGTTAATTTTCTTTTTATCATCCTTTTGATGAGCACCAATTGGATGGTTAGGATCATTCGTAAGTGCATCCAAAAAATATTCTACATCTAAAATGGGCCCTACTATTGGATGGTCTCGATTGATTGTACTGGATGAGTCACTAGTAAGAAATGTTGGAATACAAATCATGGTTAACCCATGTCATGGGTGCCTTGTCTGGGCTACTCATAGTGTTGAACCGGATTGGGTACGACCACGTTCAAATCGACAGGGACTAGTCGGATGAGACTCGTCCATGGTCTTAAAACCATGAGACAAAACACCTCCTGGTTTCAACATTTGGAAATCTTGTTAGTGGAAACTTGATGCTCTGGCAAGGTGCGTTGGATGATACGCAGGCGTTCAAAATAATCTAAAAATTGCATACATGTTACAAATAACTCGAATTAAAATTTTCGAATTATGGGTCTCAATTTAGATGTATCATGAGCAAAAAATTACAGTTATTTGACCATCTGGTTATTGGGTTGCGGTTAAAAATGAAAAATATTTTATAGTTCTATTTCAACAAACAAGAGTCCATAAATCAGATTTTAGAGCTGTTCAGCTATTCTGATTTTGGGATGTTCAGTTTAGCACAGTGGGTTTGACAATTTAGCTTTTTAATTAGAGGAAATGTATGCAACGTGTGCAATTTCTGATAGACCGAGTATCAAGTGTCATACGCTGTTAAGAGTATCAGATAACTTCCATCTTGTATTGCACGAGCCCATTCTAAGGACGCGGATTGCTTAACATACTGAGTAAACTTTATAGGGCCCACCATGATATACATGTCTTATCCATGCCATACATCTGTTTTATCAGCTCATTTTAGGACATGAGCCCAAAATTTAAGCATATTCAGGGCTCAGGTAGCCCACACTGCAGGAAGCAATGCAGTTGAAACCTACGTAGGCCGACAATGGCATTTATTTGTCATCCAACATTTCCATACGGTCACACATGGATGGAGGTAAAACAGGCTGATCTAAAACTTCTGTAGCTCCAGGAAGTTTTGGATGATAGACGTTCAATTCCCACTGTTTTCCAACGCTTCAATTTCGAACTCTGTGCTAAATGAGCTTAAAAAATGGATGGACAGATAAGACACATACATCACAGTGGGCCCACAGATACAGTGTACGCAGTTAGCGTCCCCCATTTTACCAATGGAGATCCAATTCACTTTGAGTGGACCAAAATTCCATCCTCCCATATTTATACTATACAATCGGCATATCAGCATATGTGGATGATCCAGGCCGTTCACTCACCATAGGGTCCCGTCAATTTAAAAAAACAAAAGAGTCAGAGTTGAAAAGACAATCCTAACCGCCTAAAAGACATCCTTCAAAAATCACTAATAGTGATTTTGTATACCATTTTTTTTTAGATGGTTAGGATTTTCCAACCACCTTAATTTTTTAGATGGTAGTTGCGAATGGTTGAACGGTTTGGATCATCATGCATGTGCTTCACACGTACGGTGAAGAGATTTGTTGATAAAAATGGGTGGGGCCCACTTCTCTTCCTCTTTCCAACAAATTTTCTTGTTTTCTTGTGCTTGTTTCTACTCTCGTTGATTTGGCGGGAAAACTTGGAAAGCAGCTTTCACCGTTTCTCGCGCTCAATTAATTGCGACAAACGTACATCCGTATTTGTCAAGATAATGACCTTCACCTTCCCTGCTTCTCCCAGAAGGAGTCTGCAACCAGGGCCCACCGTTAAATTATTAGATATCTGGTGGGCCATGATTTTGAATTTAAGAAAAGGTACATTATTTGATACTCTGGCAGCGTATGAGGCTTGATACTCAGGCACTAAGAAATTGTACACATGTCACACGTTAAATCAAGCAAAACCGACTAAATTGCTAATCACACAGTACTGAAATGAAATTGGTTGAACAATCCTAGCCTCTGATTGATGGGCCCTTATTTGTTAGAATAGGATCATTAGACATTTTTCATTTTTCAGCCATCCAATAAATGTCCACTGGTCTGATGGTTAAATAATTAAATAATCTTAATTTTTAGCTAACGATACATCTAAATTGAGTCCCAGGGTTTGGACAGTTTAATTTGAGTCAAGCATATACCTAGTGTGAAACTTTTAAATTATTTCTAAGTGCCTGCGTATCATTCGTCGTATTCGCCAGAGTATCAAAGTTTTTTCTCTGGAAAGCAAACACCGTGTTTATAATTCTATTACTGTGTGCAATAATCAAATGATAACTTTGCATCCGAGACGGGGGCACAGGAAGTTTCTGTAGTCGGAAGCTGTGTGGGGCCCACAGATATTCCGGTGACAAATCCACTCCGTCCATGAGTTTTGCAAGACAACAAGAGTATGGAAACGTAAAAATTTAGCAGATTCAAAAGCCATGTGGCCCACACCACACGAAAAAGCATGGATTGAACGCCCACCATTGGAAACTTTGCGGGGCCACAGAAGATTTGTATCAGGATGATATTTTTGTACCTACATTTAGTATATCTAACCCAACGAACGGTTTGGATAGCATATAAACATCATGGTCGGCTCCAGGAAGGGACAACTTGACCCGTGCCGGGTTATATTTAGAGTGGGCCCCACAGTCTCGACCTACGTTATCAGGGCACGTGTAGAAATGCCATGTCAAATGATACGTGCAAAGGGACAACTAAAAAAGGGTCATGAATGTATGGAACCAGAACATGCAAGAAAGCATGACTACACTCAAAACTCGGCCGAGTCAACTTGACTCAGCAGTTTCTGAGTCGAGTTGTCATGTAAACTAAGATGGTATGTGGCCTTTGATAGACTTGCTACGACTGAAACCGAGTCACTCCGTTTGAACACAGTTCGCTGGCAAGGAAGAGGCAACATTCAATTACATTACCCTTTAAGAGGGGTAGAAATGGTCTAACTTACAAAGAATAAGATACACCATGTCAGTGGCCTTGTCTCTTTCAAGAGTACATAATTATTCTAAATATCTACTACTGTAATATTATTAATAGTTAAAGAGGCGTGAGGGGGATTGGCTCTTGGACAGACGTGATGAGGTCAATCACCGTCTTCCTCGGGGGATAATTACTCTAAATCTACCAAACTCCCAGTTATCCTTACAAAGCTTTCTCGAATCTACTAGAGATAAAAATTAGAATAATTCCTAATAAATTTGAAATAACTTAATTGATGATAAAAAAATTAAAATTGTAATTCTTTAAAGACCTTAAACCTAGGATGCAGTTATAGACCTTATAATGAAACACCTTAAAACTCGTCACAGAGCTTCCTCGAATCCACGATGGATAAAAATAAGAATAATTTCTAATAAAATTGAAATAACTTAATTGATGATAATAAAAAAAAAAAATGAAATTACCACTATTTAAATAATGAGCTCAAAGATTTAGACTCCTACTCGACAACTCTAAAAATGAGACTTCGTATAAATGGTAAAATTATTATTTATAAATAACTTTTACTTCCACTAGACTTTGTAGTTTTAGCCAAAAATAATAAGTGTCCAATTTATCCCAACCATGTTAGTCTCCTAACTTTTCTAAGCCTTTTTCATGTAGGGGGTAACATCTATAACTTAAAGGATTAAAACTTATATTCAAACTAAAACTTACTATTTACAATAAAAATGAAATTAAACATGACTTTTGACCGTCGAGCTGATGAAATCTCACAAATCCAGTAATGAAAACCTAGTATAGCAGGTTTGTTGGCTTAAGTAGGTTCTCTTACCCCAAAATCATATATAATAAGTCGAAAAACTCATACCAACTTGCAAGATACGACTGATTTAAGGTTTAGGCAATTCGGATTGTTTCCTCCTCCACTCTGACCTTCTCTTGTCCATCTTTGTAACGAAAGTGTCTGTGACGCACTCTACATCAGGGACCCATATGGTATGGGTGTGACATCTAACCTGTTCATCAGATGAGTCTCATTGGGTTTCCTTTAGGGCTTGAAAATAGATTGATTCATAACTTCGGTGAGCCACCACACAACAGGGCCAGCTTCTTTGTAGAACAGTCTGATTTTGTTCTAACCCTTCATTCATGCAGAAGATGGATCTAGACGGCATAGATTGAGTACATAAAACCCATTGAACTCCTATGCAATAAAAGTAAAAAAGGGTAAACATTCCCTCTCAACTTGTCCCTCACAGTGTTATGTGGCGAGTTAAAAAGAAGATGAATCATATCATGTTTGGTTAGTAGTTCAAAAGATATATATGAAAGTTACTTAAAACATGACATTATTGTTACATTGTACTTGTCAAAATCTACTATGATGTATCATTCTAAAAAAAAAAAAACAAACTGGTTTCTCTTTAGAGTTTCTTAATTTATTTTCCATTGTTGAGAATCATTTTTAAAGTTAATTAAGGAGTATTTAAATAGTAAGTCATTTGAGATAAGTCACTCATGCCTTAAGTAGTTTATCTTGATTTCTACTTATTAAGCTGCAGTGATTAAGTAATTTAAGTAAAAAAAAGTTACTTATAATTGATTTTAAACCAAACTTACTTATATCAAATAAGTTACATATCTATTGTTTTAAGTAGAAAAAGTTACTTATTTGGTGGTATGCAAATGAGCCCTTTGTGTTAATCATTGTCTTGATTTTCCAATTATGAGTCAAATTAGAGCAGTAATTAATTTGACTAAACTTTGATACATGCGTACCTAAACTTTCTGTTTAAGCAATTGAATAAAGCCTCTCTCTCTCTCTCTCTCTCTCTCTCTCTCTCTCTCTCTCTCTCTCTCTCTGTAACTTTGCAACACAACCTACACTAATCACTTTTCCATAGATGGAAAAACAATCCTCTTTATAGCCTTGTCTGTGAAATTTTTTGTATTGTATTGGGGACTTTTTGGTGAGTAGATTGATTATTTCTATTTTTTAGTTTTTTCGTTATGCTTTGTGTTAATTTTTCTTTTATTTTATTTTTATGTTAGTGAGCTTGATTATGTAAATATCAAATACTACCTGAAATTCTTATGAGGAAAACTATATAAATTGAAGTGACACTAGGAAGCTATTTGATAGAAGGCCCTTTGGTTTTCGTTGATGGCACTGATCCCAAACTAGTGGCATAACAATCAAGACTTGTAAATTGGAAGAATAATGATGGAAAGGCTTCACATACAAATTGAATCCTATATGGGTCAAATATGCTTTCCTAAGTTGGAGAATTGAATGTAGTGATAGAAGCCTGGGATTACCTAACCATCACGCATGGAAAATAAAAATAAAAATAAAAATGAGTACGAATTATAAAAAGGCATTTTGAAAAGAGAAACTACAAACAATTAAGCAAGACATTAACTTTGTTGTGGAGTTTTCAAAAAGTGATGGATCGAGGCAATAGGCATTTAGATGGAAACAAACACTCCAATTTCAATTATCACAAAAATTTACAAACCAAGAGGAGACTATGAGCATATTAATTCTACGTAATAAACTGCTTATAGAGAAAGTAGTGAGTATATTGTTATAAAAAGAGTATATGCATGAAAGAGAAAATTGAAGGTCTAAAGTAGTTTTTAAAAGGTGATGTAGAGCGGGTCGTGGACAATTTCATGGCCAAGATGGATCAGAAAAGGCATGGTCGGCAACAGAAGTGATCCGGACCATCAGACCTTAGATCGGGCGTATCTCACAATCCGTAATGAGTTATCCGACGTAAAATATATGATTTTGGGGTAGAACGAGCTACTTTAGCCAACCAACCCGCTACACCGGGTTGCGCAGCCCGGATTTGCGAAAAACCCCCTGATCGACGATCGTTTCCTTGTTTTAATTTTGTTTTTACTATAAATAGTAAGTTTTAGTTTGAATATAACTTTTCATCCGTTGGGCTTTAGGAGTTGTGTCCAACATGAAAAGTGCTTAGGATAATTAGGAGAACGGTTTGGTGAAGCCAAATAGGACACTTACTATTTTTGGCCGAAAACCTTGCGTACTAGCGCACTAGCAGACATCATGACCGTCTATAAATAGTAAGTTTACTATTTATAGTAAGTTGCGAATTCTAGGAGTTTTAGTTATAGTATGAGTCTGATTTCTTTCATGTTGCTTGGTTCCCTTATTTAAAGGGGTGTAAACTCGTTTTTATTTTTTCATCAACCAATTTCGAATTTATTAGAGTTTATTCCTATTCTCTTGCTTTCTTTCCTCGTGGATTCGAGAAGTCTCTGTGAGGAGTCCAGAGAAGCTCCGTAGATTCGGAGTAGTTATCCTTGAGGAAGACGGTGTTCGACCTCATCACGTTCATCCCTGCGTCAAAAGGCCAGATGAGCAATAATATTTTATTTTTATAAACATATGGTTAACTATGTGAAAACTAAAAGGGCATGGGTAAGAAAGGCATCCTAAAAGCCCACCTTGTATTTTATACGTGCCATTGACATAGGAAAGGGCATGATGAGGACAATCATCGTCTTCCTCAATTGATAAATAGCTTTAATTCGCAAAGGTCTCTTGAATTTACAAGAGAAGTTTTTCGAATCTACGAGAAAAATAAGAAAACTTTTAAGAAAATTCATTAAAAGCTATTCAAATAAACAAGTTTACATGCTTAAATACCCTTAAATAAATCCTAAGACGTAATTAAAAAAATTAACAAATAAGAAAAAAAAAACTGAAAAATGCACAAATTTCTACGTTCTGTAAATTGATTGATTAGAATATTACAAATCGTATAGAAATTAAAACCCATAAAATTAAATTTGTGCCGATTGATTGACCCGATTAATGGACCTTACCGATCGATTGATTGACTCAATCGACCTTGATCGATTGAATTATGCTGAAACTTGTTGATTCTTTTTAAACTTCTTTTGATCTAATTGTGATGGGTAGTGAGTACTCCCGGCTGTTCCTACGGCCACTGTGATGTATATCTTAAGCTGTCCACCAGCCTGGGTATGTGCGAGCCCACTCTGATACATGTATTGTATCTACACCGTTCATTTGGTTGGGCTGGAGCCCACCATGATGTACGCGTTTTATCCACTGTTGAGACCACCCTGAGGTATCTGTTTGATCCACGCTGCCCATCCAGCGGGCCCACCCGACGTATATACTTTAATCAACTCTGTCCAGCTGCTGAAAGTAGCGTGGGACCCACCTTATTGTATTTTATTCACGCCATCCATCCAGGGGCTGGGCCCAGTGTGATATATGCATTTTATTCATGCCGTTCATCTAGTGGCTGGATCCACTGGAATGTACGTATCATCCATTTTTCCACATCGTTTCCAGCATGGGCCCAAAAACGTGGAAGATCCGAAGTTCAGGTGGGCCGCACCCCAGCAGACAGCGGTGGTTGACTGTCCACCGTCGAAACCTTCCTTGGGCCCACCTGTTAGAGGTGTTCTACCCTCGCTGTCCACCCACTTTGACACACCCTCAGAAAACGGTGAATGATTTTCCACCGTACGTTGCAACCTGTGGCGCCCACCATGATGTTGTATCACACCATCCAACCTGTCCAGGAGGTCACTTAGACCTGTACATGTGGAGGGCTCCACACCTCGTGAAGATCTGAAACCCAAGTGGGCTCCACTCAAGGAATGGGAAACCACCGTTGAAATGAACTTTGGGCCCACCGTGATGTTTATTTGACATCCAACCTGTTGATCTGGTCACTCAGACCTTGATGAAGGGGAAATCCTGCTAACATCAGCATGGTCCAAACTTGTGGGCCCCACCACTTGGAGCAGCGGTGATCCAACACCCACCGTTGGATATCCTGGGCCCACCACAATGTGTATTTAGCATATAACCTAATGATAAGGTCCCTTAGACCTGGATGAATTGAAAACACAAATACCAGCAGGGTCCACAAAAGGCCCAGCACAGGAAACAACGGTGATTGTCCAATCAACGTTGAAACCCCCTGTGGGGCTCACAGTGGTCTGGTTTTGACATCCAACCTGATGGTTATGGCCACGTGGGCCAGATGAAGGGACCACATTAATATCAGCTTGATCTAATATTTCAGTGGGCCCCACCATCAGAGAACGGTGGTGATTGAACTGCCTACCGTTGAAAACTTCTCGGGGGCCCACTGTGATGGTGTTTTACCATCTACCCTGTCCAGAAGGTCACACGAACCTGGACGTGGGGAAGAGCCCAGGACAGTGGAAGATTCAAAGCTCAAGTGGGCCCCACCGTCAAAGAACAGAGATGATTGAAGGCCTACCGTTAAAAACTTTGGTGGGGCCATCCTGTAATGTATATGTTGTCCCTACCTGTCTAGAAGGTCACTAAGATCTGGTCGTGGGATGGGCCCACCAATGGAGAAGATTCAAAGATCAGGTGGCTCCCATCACAAGAAACGGTGATGATTGCACACATACCGTGGAAACCTTCCCAGGACCCCTTTGATGCATGTGTTCTATACACCCACCGTTGAAAGCTGTTTGGAGCCCACGGTTATGTATGGGTTTCATCCCAGCCGTCCATCCCTTGCCAGATCATCATAGAAGGGGGCCTACCAGGAATCAAAATCCAACGCTCAAGTAGACCCCACCCAGGATGCAACGGTGATAATGACACCCACGGCTGAACCATGCTGGGACCACCATAATGTTTATTTGCCATTTAACCTGCTGGTGGGCCCCACCCCAGCGGTCCATTTGGGAGAGGAGCCCACCACGTGGTGATTTTGCCACCCCACGTGCTGATGAGGTCACACAGCCTGGTATGAAGAGAAAGCACGAGTACCAGTTTGAGCAAAAACTGTGGGACCCACCGTGCTTGGGCCCCCAGTGATGTATGCGCCTTATCCACGCTGTCTCCCCGGCAGGCGGACCCACTGCGATGTCTATGTGATGTCGGACGCGGATTAGCTACTGAACTTGACAGTAGCGAGTCTCCCTACTGAAGTGACGTCACCACGTTCTGTGGGCTCCACCATAAATTATGTGTTGTATCCACACCGTACATACATTTGGAGAGATCGTTTTAAGGCATGATCCAAAGAATGAGGTAGATCCAAATCTCAAGCGGACCCCACCACAGAAAAAGTTGGGGATTGAACACCTATCGTTAAAATTTTATTTGGGCCACGGAAATTTTTTATCAAGCCGATATTTGTGTTTTCCCTTATTCCATGTCTGTTTTAACTTATAAACAGGTTGGATCTCAAATAAACATCATGGTGAGCCCTAGGAAGTTTTCAATGGTGCGCGTCACTGTGCCTACTGTTTTGTCTGGTGGGGTCCACTCGAACTTTGGATCTGTCTCATTCTTTATATAATGAACTAAAAGGATCTCTCCAAAGGGATGGATGGTGTGGATACAACACATACATCATGGTGGGGCCCAAAAAATATGGTGACGTCAGCTCAGTAGCCAGACTTGCTACTGTCGGGTTCAGTAGGTAATCCACGTCCTGTGATGTCAAGCCATCCAATGGACAGCAGGACCCGCTGTGATATACGTGTCTTATTCACACAGTCAACGGGACCCACAGTGATGTACGTGTCTTATTTACGCGGTCCATGGGGCTGCTGTGATGTAACGCAGTCCATGAGTCTCGCTGTGATGTATGTGTCATATTCACACTGTCCTTAGAGCCTGCAGTGATGTACGCGTATTATTCACGCGGTTCATGAGACCCGCTGTAATGTATCTTATTCATGCAGGCCTTGGGTCGATTGTAGTGTTTATTCACCATCTACACTGTTGATAAGGTTACCCAGACCTAGACTCAGACCTAAGCCCTAAAAACGAAGCAGATGTGAAGCTTATATGGACCCGTCATAAGTAGCAATGTTGATTAAATGTCCATCGTTGAAACCTGTTATGGGCCCACTGAAATGTTTATTTGCCGTCCTAAAGGTCACACAGGTCTGGATGAAAGGAAAACGCAATATTAGCTTGATTCTAACTTTCTTTGGTACCCACTGTTATTGTATATGTATGTGCTGTGAAGCCCGTAAGGCCTTGGGCCCCACCGTGTTGTGTTCATGTAAGCCATGAGGGCCATAAGGTTGTGGTGCCCACTGCGTGAGGTATGTGTGTAGCGTAGGCCCACTATTTAAATAATTGGGCCTACTATGAGTGTGTGATGTGTAACGTACCGCCAAGGGTGATGGCGTCCACCTGATAGCTAATACAGGGTACATTGCGTGAGGCCCACAAGTTAGAAAGATAATGCTTATTGTAGTGGCTTGATTTTGTGATTGTTAAGCTTAGGCTAATTTATTCGAGTATGCAATAACTAAGGGTTAAAATGTCGTACTTGAACTTAGTCACCTATACTTAGAGATTATAATACTTACATAAGTTAGGAAGCAAGTTTATTCGGCTTATAAGATATACCCTAAAGGGTGTGCACAGGAAACTATATTCAAGTACCCACTTAAGGTAATATTAGACTGATGAAATTTGCACTAATGATGTAAATACGAAGACTACCATCCGAGTATACTGATGTCACTCATTTGACTTATGGGATATATATTAGTATAGTATACAAGTAGCATGGTTTGAGTACATTAGTGAAATCATTGCACAAAGCACGAATAACCCCTTGCGTTAAAGAGGTCTAGTAAGATGCAAAGACTTTTTGAGGACGTTAAGTGTACAAATACATATATTCATAAACATATGAATTATGACATTGTGAATTGAAAGTGGACTTGTATAACGGATTCTAAATATGTTGTACCTTGACTTTGATAAATTTTTATTTTAGTACCACGTGCAAACTCGTTTCAACCATTACATCATGCGATCCATACATTTGCATTATGATTACCGTGGAGGGTAGTGGACTCATGAAGTTGGACTTTTATAAATTGTGATAGGTCACGGTTATTGTGCCCTTGCAGTTTGGACTTTAATCGTGGAGTCAAGTGGGTGAGTACAGAGGTACCCCACTGCCCAAGTTAGATAGTGACATGACCGATGGACCAGGTGGGTGAGTACATGGTACCCCATTGACGATGTCGAGTAGTGGCAATACCGTCAGGCCAGATGGGTGAGTATAGAGCTACACCATCGCTGAGGTTAAGTAGTATCAGTACTAACAGACAAGATGGATGAGCACAGAGGTACCCCATTGCCGAGGTCAGGTAATATCAATACTCGCAAGTTAAGTAGATGAGCATAGAGGTACCCCATTTTCGAGGACAAGTAGTATGAGTGCCGATGGACTGGGTCATTGAGTACAAGGTACCCCACTAATGAAGTCGGGTAGTATTAGTACAGGCGAACGGTGAACTAGGTGGTTGAGTACATTGGTTCCCCACTGTTGAGGTCGGGTAATATCAGTATTGACAGGTTGAGTGGGTGAGTACAGAGATACCCCACTAGCGAGGTCGGGTAGTATCAGTATCAACAAGCCAAGTAAGTGAGTACAGAGATACCCTATTACTAATATCAGGTAATATCAGTATCAGCGGGCCGGGTGGGTAAGTATAGCAGTACCCTATTGCTGAGGTTAGGTAGTGTTAGGATTGCCAAGCTGGGTGGGTGAGTTAAGAGTGCCCCACTAACAGGGGCCGGTATTGGCATGAGAGATATGTCACTTGAGGAGGTATGGCCAGTTGTTTATTCTGATTGACAGTATTGGGAGCTAGTGGAGATGATTCTTATATGTATTGCATTCATACTTGCATTGCATTCATAATCGCACCTCACTAATGATTAGATTATGATACTTGTACTTACATTTTTGTACACTCTTATTATCATGCTCATTACAATTCTATCATTTGTGATGTACCGACTGGGCTCATAAAGCTCACCTCAGTTATTGTTTAATCTTTCAGGGCCATCACCAGCCAAGGTAACTGATGAGTTATGGATTACATTTTTAGCTTTTTACTTAGCTTTTATGTGGGGATGTAACAATTTAAGTGAACTAATGTATATCTTGGATGATGTCACATTACATTTTGAATGTTCCATATCTTCTTTTACATGTTGTCATGTCAATATTAAGGAGAGATACAAACAAACCAATCGCACAAAAAAAAAAAAAATCTCCCCAAGTCACACCTCAAGAGCGGAGCCATGGGCATGAGTATCGTTTATGGGGTGTGATATCACCTACCTTTATGAGCACCACTTTACACATCATCACTTTATGGGTGGGCCTTTTCCTTGGTCAAGCTCATGGATTGCTGAAGTCTAAAATCCTCTCTCTCTCTCTCTCTCTCTCTCTCTCTCTCTCTCATCCAAACCTCACATCTCACTACACTACTCTTGTACACGTCTCTTGTGCCTATGACTTCACCCCTGCCCATGCTCACAGTCTCAAATAGTCCGTCAACATTACTCCACGCCTAAAGGCAAATCATGCATAAGGTCCTCCATACCCCTTTCATTCGAAAAACAAGCTTCGTTGCACAAAGAAGTTGCAACTGCCTCACCTCCTACACCACCTAATGGTCTCCACCTCCTAAGCTAGCGCCCATCAACATGCTTCCTCTCATGCTTGTGTCTAATTCGGGAGGCCTCAACTCCAATCTAGCTTGGGAGGAATGTTAGGCTTTCATTGTCATGAGCACACTTGCTCAAATGTAGATTGCTCTTCTGCACTACACTTAGACTGTAGAAGTGGAGCTCCAAGCAAGAAATCGAAGTACGAAAATGAGACAAATGACTGACAATATATAGTTGGCAATCAAAATACAAAGTGACATAAGATGTTAAGCACTTGCCCGATGCTCCGATGTCCCAAAGGTGTTGAACATTTTGTCACATATATCGAGCGGATGAAGGGAACCTATTAACACCTATATATCGATACTTAGCCAAAATGGGCCCCATGCATGTAATGTATCTTCATACCATCAACTTAGTTCCAATCATAAAAGACATTTTGTCTCAAACAATTAAAAGGGGGTTTATAAAAGACAAGAATGTTTTTTTGTTGTTCAAGTACATGTGTTTTCTTTCGACAGCAACTTGTTATAAATTCAACCGTGAATCTTCAAGATCATCAAGTATGGTCCATGTTTGGAATTTAGGCCACATTATGGTAGTGATGATGATGATATGAAAAGATATAGGATGGTGTATGTGATGAGACTCAAAGTTTATGTGCATAAACCTTCTTACAAGATAAGTGTAAACCTTCTTACAAGATAAGTGGTAAGTGATGACACACATGCAGTTAGGCAAGATAGCCCATGGAAAGTTAACGTAAAACTCTATATAACAGAGAAGACCCTAGTGATCTTCCACTCTAGGCTATTTGATTGCATCCGATCTTTCAATTCATATATAGACATATGACTTATGGGTTTGAAAACCACACGTTGCTCAAGATTAGGTTTCTATTAATTTCCATCTTGGTTCGGAAAGTGTGTCATGAACAAGCAAAAAAATAATCTCCTATTGTGTACTATGCTACAAAGCCTCTATGTGAGCAAAAAGTAGTAGCATGGCCGACATAATTATAAGAGATCTTAGAGAAAATGACAGCTATGTTGTCTATTGTGGGTGATAATGTTAGTTCAATCATGTCAGAATCAAATCTGACATTTCATGCCTAAATGAAGCACGCACATTAAAGTCTAATACCAAAAATGTTAAGAATAAAGAGGTCAAATTGATGCATATACCAACAAGTGACCAATTGGCAGATGGTTTCTAGAAAACACTCATTGAATACAAGTTTGATTTTTTTGAAAGAAGTTTGTGAATAATAGATACAAGTGAAACTTGACAATGAGGGAGATAGTTGAAAATCATTTTCAAAGCGAACTACCGTTAGTTAATCCCTTACCAAGTTAGTGTTAGACACGCTCACATGCCTTGTATAGCTTGTATAGCTAGTATACTTTGTATAATTCGTTTCCATAGGTAGAGGATTCTGATTTTATTACTTTTCTTATATAGATGATTGTAATCTATATATATTCAATTCCTTTGGGTTGTCTCAAAAATAGAAAATCTTTCAGCTCCTTTCTATTTTCATGGTATCAAAGCTTCACTGATCCAAAACCGGTACCACCTGTCAGATCTGACCATCCTTGCGTCCGGTCACCACCCCCTGTTGCATCTTGCCCCTATCCCTGCTGCGTCCGGCCACCATCCCTGCTCGTCCGACCGCCCCTGCGTCATTCGGTCACCCCTGTTGCGTCGTCCAACCATCACTGCGTCGTCCAACCACCCCTCTGCTCGTCCAGTGCCCCTACGTCTTCCGGCCACCCCTATTGCATGCCCATCTGCTCTTCGATCTGTTCCAGATCCAGCAACCCCTGTTTCTGTTCCAGATCTAGCTTTTCCCGATCCAACGCCCCTGTTGCTATTGCTATTCCGCCAGATTCAGAAACTACAATCCTTTGCGTATCTCCTGTTGTACGGTACATCTAAAACATTCTTCTGCTACAACTATTTGCGTGCTTTACATTATTTCAGATCAATGAATAAGGACTCATCACGTACAGAGGCCACATGTTATAGTTTTGATGGTACTAACTATTCTCTATGGGCCATCCATTTTCAGAACTTCCTCAAGGGTCGTGGTTTGTGGGGACTAATTGATGGATCTGTTACTATCCCCACTTCCACAGATGCCAACAAATTAGCTGATTGGGAAATGAACGATGGACGGATTATTATCTGGATTCTCGATTCGGTCAATCGGTTCATCGTTGTTGGCCTCACACCTCATCGCACTGTTAGGGCATTGTGAGAGCATCTCCAGACAATTTATCAATAGAGTAATGTGGCCCGGTTATACCGCTTGGAACAGGATCTCGTTAATCTTACTCTGGGTGACGAAAGTATTCAATCATTTTACTCTAAAATTATCACAATTTAGACAGAGATAGTTATGATGGATCCAATGTTTTCTCATAATTTTAAGATATTCCAAACTATGTGCGAGAGTGTGGAAGTTCGACAATTTCTTATGAAGCTGCGTCCGAAATTTGAGTATTGTCGGGCTGCTCTCTTAAACCATAACCCTACTCCTTTATTGAATTTAGTTATTAATGATTTATTGGCTGAGGAATAATGGCTGAAAGATTTTCTGTTTTTGAGACAACTCAAAGGGGTTGAATATATAGAAATTACAATCATCTATATAATGAAAGTAATAAAATCAGAATCCTCTACCTATGGAAACGAACTATACAAGGTATATAAAGCATGTGAGCCTGTTTAACATCCTCCCTCAAACTAATGCCGGTCATCGACAAGTAATAGTTTGCCAAATAGAAATGAGTGACATGCAGAAGGGAGGGACTTGGTGAGAATATCGACAATTTGATCATGGGATGCAACATGTGGAAGAGAAATGAGCCTAGACTGAAATTTCTCGCGGATAAAGTGACAGTCAACTTCAATATGCGCCTTATATACCTTGTATAGCTAGTATACCTTGTATAGTTCGTTTTCATAGTTAGAATATTCTGATTTTATTATTTTTCTTGTATAAATGACTGTAATCTTTATATATTCAATTCCTTTGAGTTGTATCAAAAACAAAAAATCTTTCAACTCCTCTTTATTTTCAGTTAGAATCAAATTAAGAAAGTTATTAATAAAGAAATATTATATATTTTTCTTTTTAATCAAATTGGTCTTAGATTTGTGTAAGATTAGGTTAAGAAAATTTTAATAGCCAATGCATTACATACACATGCTTCTACATAAAATTCATCTTTAATCGATTGATAGTTCCCTCCTCTCTCGTCTCTACACCTTTACCTCACATGCACTATAATTACATCTAACTTCTTTCCATAGATGCCAGGGTTGTCCTCTTTACTTGTGCAAATTTCTACACCCCACGTTCTCTTTTTTCCTCTCTCTCCTTGTTTGCCTTTTTATGGTGGGTTCCTTGCTTGAACCTCAAAAAAAAATGAGAAAGAGCCGTGGACCTAGCAACTGAGAAAGGACACAGAAAAAGCCATTGATAGGACGCATTGTTTAGAGGACCTGCTTGATAAATGTTTTTTCATCATGAGGTGTTTCCCTCTTTACAATCAAGTCTCATAAATCTTGTGTTATTTTTCTTTTAAAACCCAAATCACATCAAACTAGAATGTAATATGGTATTTTTAATACTTATTTTTATTTATAACATTAGGATAGACTTAGGATAAATGTATTAGTAGTATGGTATGCATGGACAACTGTATATACAATTGTATAGATCTCTTAGGATTTGTATGTTATTGTATACATGCAGGTGTTTGTCAATGAATGAATAAATACAAGTTCCTAACGTAGTACAGATGGCTTCGGGATGGTTTTAATGGCCAGGATTGATGATAGATGATTGACGGCTAGGATCAGATAAATTAGATTGGGTTGATGTTGGAAGCCAGGATAATCTCAGGGTTTTGATACCATTATAAAATATGGACTACGTTGTGGAAACTTGAAGTTAGTCAATGAAAAATAGACCTACATCTAACCTAATTCTATCTTAGCTTATAATAATATTAATAAATTAATTTAATTAGAAAAACATCACCTACGGTCAGGTCATCAACTTGACCCACCGAATTAACCAGATTTGTTTGGTAGACCTAGTTGTGTCCTACGTACCGAGCTTGCTAACCTAAATTTTATAAATTTTCGGAGCTCTATGGCGGAATTCCTCAGGAACAATTGTTTAACCAAAAAATACCTAACTATTTTGAAATTATTAAAACATGATTGATGAAGGTTGAAATTACCAAAATATGCTCATCCACTTTTTCTTCTTAAAACTAGGGGGAGCTTAGGGTTCATATGTTATTTGTATGCCATCCAACCCTTCCAACAGTATACCCATTTATGATGATTAAATAAATAAAATAAAAATAAGGTGATCCAATAATTAGTGGGCCACAATGGTAAAATAAAAATAAAAATCTACACTCCTAAAAATAAAATTAAAAAAATCTAGTGCTTCTTACCTAATGTGAAATCTACATGATTTTTAGTTTATCTGATGATCATGATTAGGTGTACCTGCTGAACAGGTTGGATGTCCACCACAATGCATTATTCTAATGAATTTTCTATATAAATAATAAAAATAAAAATAAAAGAGAGAGAGAGAGAAGGATAAATCGGTCATTTCATTCCCTGAAAAAGCACTTTTAAGTGCTTACCAACTTCAGGTACTTTTTTGTAAAACCAGAAACCCTTCGGTATTCTAACGTAAAAATCTTAACAATTATTGACGAAACATGTTGGGCCCACCCAAAACTTAAAAATCAAGGTTCATGGCCTTTTATTAGCAAAATTTTGTTGCTTTTAATAGGGTTAACACCTAATTAGTGATGAGTGATGACCTGTTTTGCTATGGGAAAAAGACTTTTGTCCCCTTAATGAGGAGAACTTAGGCTGGATCTACATGTGCTTCTATGATTGGTGAATCCTAGCCATCCATCTGGTGGGCTATTTTATAGGTGGCCCATGGCACAACAGCCGCACTGTTTGGCCCTGATCATTTATGTTCACCACCCATTCAACGGCCATAAATTGACAGTTAGAAATCAGGTCAGGTGAGATTTTTTCAACCGTCGGCCCTCCATAATATTATTCTGCTGGATGGACAGTCTGGATTCACTGACAGTACAACGATAGCACAGTGGAGTTGTAACCCAACACTGAAAAATATTGTACACTGGCTAGACGGCATTTAAAGGGTCGTTTGGCATCCCACCAAAATGCTATATTTTGGGCAGTGGGGAATTAAAATCCAGAATCTTAAAAGTGTGGTCATTTGACAACCGTGAAAATCTTGAATTTCAATTTAAGGTGGTTCAAATTTTAGGATATTCAACATTTTTTCAATTCTAAGAGAAACTCTTAAGCTTACAACATCTATCATTTTGAGTTCATCGCCGGCTTTCATAAGTAATATCTTCTTCTTTTTTAAGGTTTTTCTATTCATTCGTATGATTAGATAGTTCTAACTGCATTCACGTTAAAATAACAGGATGCTATGAAGATCAAGCGTATATAATTATTATATGAGCCCCATCATGAAAATTAATAATTTCTCCCCTCTTAATGTTTTTCTATTCATTTTTTTTTTTCTTTTCAGGTTATGAGGATATTTTACAATAGACTTAGTGCAGTGACCATCTAATGTTGTAGATGGATTTCATATTTATAATATTTGAAAGTATTTAAGTCATTATATTTATTATCCTATGAATATATTATAACATAATTTGACAAATTTAAGAGTTAAAATTCCTAGCTTCCAAATGCAATTTTTGAAATCTAAGATTTTGAAAGTCTATATATGCTATCAAAAAGAATTGAAAATTCTAGATTTTAAATCAAGCACTACAAATCCAGAATTTCAATTCCGTGCTCTCGAATGGGTTGAAATATATGGAATTTGAACTTTGGTGATCTCTACCTCATCAGTAATATAAATAATTTCTCTATATCATTTATGGGCACATAGCATGAAATGAATAAACCATGGTGCGGTGAAAATCCTTCTAGCAATTAAGGCATTTGAAATTCAGGTTGTCCAATTTCAACACATGGACTCAGCCCCAGCAAAATTGAAACCTGGAATGGTACTCCCGCCCATTAAAATTATATATATATATATATATATATATATATATATATATATATATATATATATATATATATATATATATATATATATATAGTAGAAAGGGCACTGCCCGAAAATTCCAACCTGAACATTTCAAAGTCTGGGATCAAACTAAGCCAGGGTTACAAGTTGACGGCTTGATATGAACTGCTAGTTAATTGTCCATCCCCTGATTCTAAGGATCTAAGAGCCTAGCTTTATACATTCCATCAATCCTAGGGCTTGATTTTGATATACTGATTAAGTTCTTAACAACCTTCTTTAAGCTATTGATAGCAATTTTTTTCTCCCATGTGAATCTTATTGTCTACTAATGATCATTTGTTATTGGCTATTCTAAAAATTGTAGAAAGCAAATGATCCTGTTCATTTATTTGGTGTCTCCAAGCCCAATTGACAGCCTGTAATTAAGCACTGCTCCATAATTTCGATATGGAAAAGTCCCAAGTTCAGATAGTATCATCATCCAATGGATGAATGGCTTGTTGGAATGTATAATTTATGACCACAACCTTTGTATTAAAAAACAATAAATTCTAATACCACACTTTTTTATATTTTGAGGGGTGTCTCTCAACATTCCAAGAATATTTTTTCACATTTTAAGGAATGATTTTTCCTATTCCACCAGATTCATTCCTTTGGTTTAAAAAACTCTTGGAATTTTGTAATGGCATTAAATATTTTGATTAATTGGAGGAGATAAAGAGTCATATAATTACTTGGTTCCTTTGATGGGTTGAAACCAAATCATTTATAAATTTCAGGCTCCTAGTCCCTCTCTCCAACTCAACATTTTGTAGTTGATCTCCCATTTTCATTCACGCATTAAAGAGAGTTGAGGAGAGAAAGTTCAAGCTAGTTGATCTCAGTTGTTTTGCCAAGTAGAGAAGACCTAAACCGTTGAAAGCAATGGCTCATCAACATCAAGTTTCTTCATCATCTAATTCAATGACGCAAGGTAAACTCTCTAATTAATACAACTATTTGGTTTTCATTTTGTCGAATGCATCAAGTCAAGATCCTATAAATTTTATGTTATTGTAAAACCATATGTAGATGTTAACATGTATTGGTCCAATATTAATATGGCTAATATCAAGATACAGATACTCCAATGATACAATTATAGAATAGCAACTTCTTGGTTTCTCAAAGACAACAAAGGCTTTTCATGTATTTTAGGGCTAGGTTACTTAGTTTCGCACCATTTTTAAAATAGAGGTGGCTCTTCAAACGTACTAGTGTCATAATTTGAAGGGCAATCAATCAATGACACAACGGTGGTGAAGGATGACTGAAAAATTGCACTGAAAAATAACGTGAGCATTATTTTTTTTATTCAAAATTAAACTATGAATTATTTTACTTTTAACCATCCATTCGATCGCTCTTAATTGGATGGTTGTGTTTACTTGATCAGTATGGTTTTAAAGATCTACCAATCCACGGTGGGACCCACAATTTGGATGGTTTTGATAGCCAAGTTATGCGGGGAAGCGGCTTGCGTGGTTTGCCGCACACCACCAAACTCAATGGTGTGTTGACGTCACTAAATTCTGTGGGGGCCGCCATGATGTATGTATTATATCCACACTGTACATCTATTTTGCGAGATTAGTTTAGGACATGGGCTCAAAAATGAGACAAATCCAAAGCTCAAGTGGACCACACCACATAAAGCAATGGGACAATGACCACCGTTGAATGGTGAAAAACTAACCGCAGGGGATTGCGTGCTGTGGGGTGGTGTGTTGACATGGTAAAGCTCCCTGGACCCCACCATGATGTGTGAGTTATATCCACATTGTCCATCTGTTTCGCAAGATCATTTTAGGGTATGAGCTCAAAAATGAGGCAGATCCAATGCTCAGGTGGACAACACCACGGAAAGTACTGTGGATTGAACATCTACCATTGAAAAGTTCTTGAAGGCATGAAATTTTGGATCAAGCTGATACTTGTGTTTTCCCTTCGTATAAGACTTCGTGAACTTATGAACAGGTTGGATGGCAAATAGACAGCGCAGTGGGCCTTAATAAGGTTTCAACTATACGGTTGTCATTGTCCTCACTGCTTTTTGTGGTGCGGTCCACTTGAGCTTTAGATCTACCTCATTTTTGGGCTCCTCCGAAATAATTTCGCTAAATGGATGGATAATGTGGATATAACACATACATCATGGTTGTCCCATGTTGTTTAAAGAAGATGGATGGTTGTGGGCATGTTGATGGACCTGTGTATTTTTATTTTATTTTTTTGGCCACTCCAAAGTTGGGCTTGATTGTAGGTATTATGCATATGCCCATTTGAGATATCAGAGTCATCAGTTTTGGATGGCCTGCCAGGCCCCTTAGAATTATCAAAATACATGATTATCATGTTCTCATTTATCCTAGCCATAGCTGGCCTTTTTATGAAATAAGACTTGATGGGTCATACGTTCTGAAAGCATGTATCTCATGATACTCAGCCAGGCTTGCTTCAATGCTAATGAGCCCCCTTTGATGTAATGGGCTTAACCTAATATGTACAAGGCAATGTTGGTTCTTGTCATGGCTTGTTTGATATTGGAATGCCTCTTTATATTATATTATTTTCTCAAGCATTATTTATATTACATTGGTTTATATGTTATGATTGGATTATATGAATATTTGTTCCTAACTAATATTAATTATTGATCATGGTGGTCACAAGGTCTTATTTATCTAGCCTAGTTTAAGGTTTTAGACTAAAATATAGGTTTTATACCCCTTCATATTCTAGAGGGTCCAAAATCAATGAAGAAACTAGACTAGATTCTAGTTTTGTAACCATCATGTCTCGGTTATCCATCTCCTAATGCAAGGCCTTCGAGAACATCCATTTAAGGCATTGGATTGGGCGGGAGGCTAGTTTTTAGGGATTAATGAGCTCATTTAATTGTGTATTCCACTAAAGTGATGATATCTGAAAAAGTAAATCAATTTTTAGAATCAAGGGCACGACGCACGCATAGTGGATTAAAGTTTTTTTTTTTGTTCTTTGTGGCGTATATCTCCAAATAAATTGTCTTCTGTTGATATGTGGAGCCACATCTGGACAGGGTTGCTCGACTGGTCGAGTGGCCTGCTCGACCAATCCAGGGCAAACTCGAGTCAAAGTCCAGCGAGCAGCCGTTTTTTTAGGTCTGTGGTGCTCGACCAGTCAAGGTTACGCAGATTCATTTTACGGATTTGACACGAACTGCAAATTTTTGAGGTGGTTTCGCAAGGGTGCGAAAGGAAAGTTGCCTAAACTATAAATGGGGGTCCCTAGGGCAATTCTAGGGCTATTGGAGTTATTCTAAAGTGTAGGCAAAGGGTTTTCTCTATACGGAAAGGGTTAGTATATTGCTTGTAATCTCATTTTTTTCATAGTGGAAGTTTGTACCTGTAGTTTTTTACCCTTGTTGGAGTTTTTCACGTATATTATGTCTTGTCATTTGTTTAGTATATTTTAATTCTACTTCTAGATTATATTTCTTCTTGTTTATTATTTATAGGTGAGACCGGAGATTGGATCTTAGTTCACTAGCGTTGTTGGCGTGCTGCGCAACAACTGGTATCAGAGCTATTGGTTTTGTTCAAGTGGGAGCGATGACGGAAGAATGGAAGACTAGAATTGAGAAGTTTGATGGTTCAAACTATGCCTTCTGGAAGATGTAGATGGAGAATTATCTATATCAGAAGGACCTTTATATTCCTCTAGAAAGAAAAGAGAAGAAAGTAGAGAAGATGATAGATGATAAATGTTTTTTATTGGATCAGAAGGCCTTAGGAACGATCAAACTCTCTTTGTCTAAGAGCGTCACCTTCAATATATCCAGGGTGAAAATCACAAAAGAATTAATGCATGCCCTAACTACGATGTATGAGAAACCCTCAGCGTCCAACAAGGTTCATCTTATGAAATGGCTATTCAACATGAAGATGTCAAATGGTGGGAGTATGGTTGAACATCTAAACGAGTTCAATACAGTCACGAGCTAGTTGGAATCCGTTGGCAATGTTTTTTAGGACGAGGTCAGGGCGTTATTGATCTTGTCCAATTTGTCAAACAGTTGGGATGGTTTGGTGATTGCCGTAAACAATTTTTTAGGGTCGAAAAAATTGAAATTCGATAATGTGACCAGTCTAATTCTCAGCAAAGAATCTAAAAGAAAGACATCGGGAGTTTCAGGGGATTCAAGGAATGCTCTAAACGTTGAAGGAAGAGGAAGATCGCTGAACAAAGGAGGCAATAAACACGTACATTCTAAGTCAAGGAAGAAGTCCAAGGGACCAAAAGATAAAGACGAGTGTTGTCATTGCGGAAAGAAGGGACACATGAAACGTGATTGCAAAGCACTTAAAAAATAAGAAGGGAACTCTCAAGGCGGTAAGGATTCAGTGAATCTATCTAAAGAGAGTGACACAGAGGCATTGATCTTATCTCATGATGCTAGGAATGAGTCTTGGGTCATAGATGTCACGCCTTAAACCCAGAAATCGGATTCACTGGAATCCCGATCACCGAATCCGGTGTCGACAGCCTCTGTAGTACCCCATTCTCAGCTCCCAGTGCTCATATGTCAAGTTTCGATTCTAGGATCCTACAAGGAGGATTTTTCAACGTACATTTATCTTGTAAGAAGCACAACCACAAGTTTACCCAAGTCACAAAGGTAACATCATCATCACATATCCATTAATATAAACATTTAAATATAATGTTAAAAGGAAAATACATATATATTGAAAATCAAAGCTCCAGAAGACCACTGCATGCTCCAAGCTTAATGCTGTTGAAACCTAACATCACCTGCATGCATCTATCGTGCATAAACTTATAGAAAGTTTAGAGGGTGGTGTAAGTGTGTACACAAGATAAGTGTCAAATATTCAATACAATGCCTTAATCATACAATATCAAAATTTCTGGCAAGATCATGAATCACACGATATCAGAGTAAGCGAAAATACTGCAAGTCTATAAATCATACAATATCAGAGTACGCAATACAGATCAGCTATACAAATAAGGAGTTATAGAGAGTCAAATATCAAATGTCAAGGGTACAATGCAATATGAAAATCCTGTTGAGTCTGTCTAAGCCATATAAGTGCAGAAACATAGCAACCCAAAATGTCATATGCCTTCGGATGTAATGCAATATATAATGTGAATAAAATGACCAAGCTAGATTATGTGAAGTCGGGATGATAGTACGTAGTATCGCAGGCTATGGGATCCACCACAAGGGACTTCTATCCAAACTAGTCACATACATAAATTTAGATAGTCAGACTCAATGTGGTAAACTCCTGTTCTCAAGTTAGTCGCGTGCTCCAACCGAAATCCTGGCTATTGTGAAGGTATACGTAACAAATAGTTGCGCACCATCAGCCCGAGTGGATAGTGAATGAATGAATGAGTATGCGACTTCTGTTTCACAAATCAGTTTTGTACATCTCTGGGATCATCACAGGGGTCTAGTACACTTTATATGCAAATCACCGCCCACTGACGTACGACCATGTAAGTGAAAGAGACCTCACTATCCGCCTGGCCAGTAGTTGGTCAATATCTACCCGGCACATCGATAGTGGACCCATTCACGAGCTGGTCAAACTCAGCCTAGCTATATCCCCTACTCTCGGGCGGGTAAGGCCATGCCCCCTCCCAACCGACCACGACAGAATAGGAGATGCGGCCTCCTGGTATTCAGCACTTAGGCGCTCATGTATCCACTCGATCTCAACGTTGGGGCATCTCCTGTCCTCGGAGGTTTAGAAATTTTTACCTCGGGTCATATATGACAGCCCGGTACTAATAACATATTTTCGGTGTCTCATCTAGCCATCCACGATATGCTTATGGAGGCTACGGCCTTGATGTCGCTAGTACGTACAATAATCTCAACACACAATGCAAGATGCATGAGTCATACAATCCAGTCATGCATCTATCCTGCGTATACCGTGCACTCATGTGAAATAATCTCTGCCTATCAGAGAGTCTCATAACAACATGTCTAATGACATATGCAATGGTCAACCACATCTTATAACAAATATGCAAATGATGCGTATGGGTATGTATCATGATGTTATGCTGTCACATACTCATAATTGACACCAATAACCGGCCTCGATAATCGGCCTCGACAATGTGGACATTTAACCAACATTGCCCCCAAGGAGTGGCCCTCATAGAGCCTAATGTATAGTGGACCCATGGCCTCTCAAAGGGCATAATATACAACATCATGGGCCCCACTCAAGGGCTTAATACACATCACAATGGGCCTCTCCTATGGCCCTAATATACATCACAATGGGCCTTTAATACGGGCTGAATACGCATTACAATGGGCCTCAAATATGGGCCGCATATACATCACATCCTCAAACACGGGCCAAATGCACATCACAATAGACCTCAAATATGGGCTGCATATGCATCTCATTGGGCCTTGACAATCAGAATCAGCCTCAATAATTGACCTCGACAATTAGCCTATACAATCAGCCTCGTCATTCGAAATTGGCTTCAACAATTAGAATCAACCTCGATAATCAGAATCGAAATCGGCCTCGATAATTAGCATCGACAATCGGAATCAGAATCGGCCTCAATAATCGAAATCGGTGAAAAAGGGTCTAACAAGGCCTAAGGGAAGGTCACAATGTGGACATTCAACCATCATTGCCCATCAATGTGGACATTCAACCAACATTGCTCCCAAGGAGTGGCTCACATAAACATCATTTTATACATTATACTGAAATCACACATTACATCGGTCCACACATTTATCGCATTGGGCCTCACCCATGGACCTCATGTACATCACAATGGGCCGCAATACATGGGCCCTATATACATCACAATGGGCCGCATCGCATGGCCGGAAATACATCACAGTGGGCCTTACCAAATGGACCGAAAATACATCATAATGGGCCTCATCATATGGGTCAAAAGTATATCACAATGGACCTCACTCATGGGCCTTATATACATAATAGGTGGGCCATGCACATGGGCCTCAAATACATAGCATGTGGGCCCTACACATGGGTCTCATATACATCCAATGGGCCCTGCACATGGGCCTCAAAAACATCACACGTGGGCCCTACACATGGGTCTCATATACAACACATCGGGCCTCATACACATCACAATGGGCCACACTAATGGGCCTCATACACATCAAGTGGGCTACATCAATGGGCTGCACTAGTGGGCCTCATAAATGGGCTATAAATATATCACGGTGGGCCTCACAGATGGGCCACAAGTATATCAAAGTGGGCCTCTCGAATGGGCCATAAAATACATCAAAGTGGGCCTGACAGATGGGCCACAAAATACATCAAGGTGGTCCTGACGAATGGGCTACAAAAATACTTCAAGGTGGGCTTCACAAATGGGAGCTTGGATTACATCTAAAATCATTTCAATAGTTGGAGGTGCGACATGTGTATCACTGTACACAATCATTCCATGGGGCACATGGTCCACTAATGATGATCAGCACTATCCAAACATTATCCATGTAAATCAGCACCTGCCAAATATTGTTTATGTGAATCAACACCATCCAAATATTGTCCAGCACCGTCCAGATGTGTGGACGGTGTGGATGAAATGCATACAACATGGTGGGGTCCCACAGAACCGTCTAGGCACGAATGGCCTGAAACAAAAAACATACATCATGGTGTGGTCCTCGTCCATGAACTGGACAGAGTAGATAAAACATTTACATCATGGTGGACCCACTCCCATCAGCTAGATGAACAGATGGATGCTTGGGATAAACACACATATGTTGGGTCCCACGAAAGTTGGTGACATTACCACAACAGATATATAGCTGGTGTGAGATGCACTAGCCAATCCCTTCCAGGTAGGTGGGTCCCACGTGGGGCCCACCACATATAATAATAATATATTTTATTTATGATTATTATTATTATTATTATATTAATATATATCTTTTTTTAAAGTACTCCAGCAAGTCCGTTTCCAGCTGTGTATCTCAAAGTGGGCCCCACTCCCACGTGGATGGCTTGGAGAAAACATGTACATCATGTGGGGCCCATGTACGGACTGTCTAGATAGACCACAAACATCAAGGTGGCCAACACGAACAATGTAGATAGAACACGATCAGACCCTCTAATCGTGCTAACATCAATACAGCAGTTATTAGCTGTATAGGTACATCAGTCAATCCACTAACCCAGCAGATGCGTATCCACTGTCCAAACCTTTTAGACGGCTGGGATATATAACAAATTTTTAAAAAAGGTGGGCCCCATGGCCTATTGACGTTACAGCAGCAACTGTAACTGCTGGTCCTAGCAGATGAACGATGTAGATAAAGAACGCATGTATCAATGTGGGCCACGTCCAAGGATGGATGGCCCAGAAAAAACCCATTCAAAGGCAGGGGGTTTTCCACCATCCATCACGTCCAGCAAGTGGACGAGTAATGTAGATTTTATGCATGCATCAGGTGGGTCTCACCATCCAGATTTGCTGGACGGTGTGGATCATACACATCACAGTGAGCCTGTCCACTGGACTATGTGGATAATACATCTAGATGGGCTCCACCGTGATGGATGGCATGGATATAACATACGCATCAGTTATGCCACACATCAAAATCAAAAAAAAAATAGAGAAAGGGAGGAAGAGAGAGAGAGAGAGAGAGAGAGAGAGAGAGGGAGAGACGGATGGAGGAGGGGCCCCGCCACTACGAGCCCCCTATACAATACATACATCAAGATGGGTCCCACTATAAGTGGGCCCTAAGAAATGAAATTCAATAGTCGATCACCCACCGTTCTTGCTTCTTTTAGACTCCTTGGACCCTTTAGCTCCAAAGCTCCAATATTGAAGGATGATGGAGGTTGGACGATGGAGATGAGAGGTGAGGAGGGTAGGAAGGTGGCCACACCAAGCTCTCTCATGGAGCTTAGACGTGGGTTGCTTGGAGAATGAGGGAGAGAGAGAGATGAGAGATAGAGGTGTAAGAGAGAGAGGGATGGGTGAGTGATGGGGTGTGATGGGTGAGAGATGGGTGATAGGTGATGGATGTGTACTTGTTGTAAGAGAGAGTTGACTTAGGGGAGGGGTGGTTATACTTGACATTGATGTGTACTTGATTGATGGAATTGATGTGATGTTCTCTTAGGTTTGTAAATGCGCAGCGTTTTTCCTCGAACTGAGCGCGGACCCACATCTCCTGGCCCAGGTATAGCCTCAGCGCGCCAGACGAGGAATCAAAATCGTGGCGACGGTGCTGTCGCAAGGGCATAATTTTCAAGTTAAGCCGACTTCGGTATGTAGGACTCGGCTTAGGATCACGCACAAATGTCGGATACAGGTCGCGGGTTGACGAAATTCGATCGGGAGGACTGCGGAAGCCTGAGGAATAGTACGGTATAGGATACGAGCCTTACAATAGATTCGGGTGCTTCGTTTCATACCACTTCGTGTAAGGAAGTTCTACGTGATTGTGTGTCAAGTGACTTCGAGAGAGTCTACCTGGGTAATGATGAGTCGTACAGTATTGTTGGAAAGGGAGACGTTCATATAAGTCAGAAGGATGGAACGACTTTGAAATTAAAGGATGTCAGACATGTACCGAGTTTGAAACGGAACTTGATCTTAGTGGGGCAGTTGGCTGATACCGGATATGTGATGACCTTCACTAGTAATTCCTGGAAGATCACAAAAGGTGCTTTGATGATATCTCGAGGTAAGAAGGAAGGTACTTTGTATGTAACTTCGGGATCGTATAGTTCACTCGCAATGACATCAGCTGGAGTGAATGGGCAGTTATGGCATCAAAGGTTAAGACATATGAGTAAGAAAGGGATGAAAGTGTTATTATCAAAAGGGAAGCTAGTAGGGCTGAAGTCTATTAACTTAGAATTCTGCGATGATTGCGTGTATGGCAAGTAGAAGAGGGTAAGTTTCAAGAAAATAGCACGTGCTCTAAAGACGCATCTATTAGAACTTATACACATTGATGTGTGGAGACCGGCACAGGTATCATCTTTTAGTAACTCACATTATTTTATTTCTTTTATTGATGATGTTAGTAGAAAACCTATGGGTCTATTTCTTAAAGCATAAATCTAATGTATTTGATTTATTTAAGAAGTGAAAAGTTATGGTAGAAAACGAGACAGGTAAAACAGTAAAATGTCTCAAATCAGATAATGGGGGAGAGTACTGTGCTAAGAGGTTTGAGGTGTATTATGCAACAATGAAATTAAACATCAGAAAATATTCCAATGACACTTTAGGAAAATAGTATGGCTGAGCGCATTAACAAGACCATCCTTGAGAATGCCAGGATCATGAGGTTACATAAAGGATTGCCTTAGACATTTTGGGCAGATGCTATGAATATTGCCGCATATTTCATCAATAGAAGTCCCTCAGCACCATTAGATGGTGGGCTACCAGAAGAAACGTGGACTGAGAAAGAAGTGAACCTTGCACATCTCAAAGTGTTTGGTTGCACTTCATATGTTCACATTGATGCAGAGTACAGAAACAAGCTAGATGCGAAGTCCAAGATGTGCACATTTATAGGCTACGAGCAGCATGATTTTGGCTACCATTTTTAGGATACAAAAAAATCATCAGAAGCAAAGACGTAGTTTTCAATGAAGAGGTGGTGCATAAGGACAATGTGCAGTAAAATAAGGCCGATGATCATATACAGGAAAAGACGCAAACACCGGTTGTGAGAAGGTCTACTCGAGAGAGGAGAACCACGGTTTGATACTCACCCTCTTTACATTATCTACTGCTTATAGATAATGGTGAACCAGAGTGTTTTGAAGAGGCATTACAGTCAGATACACAGGTTAACTAGAAGTAGGCCATAGATGATGAGATGGACTCTATTAAGTCAAATCGTACATGGGAGCTAGTCACTCTACGTAATGGTAAGAAAGCTCTCATAACAAGTGGGTTTATAGAATGAAGGAGGAGCACGATGGTTCGAAACGATACAAGGTCATATTGGTTGTGAAAAGGTTTCAACAAAAGGCAGATATTGATTTCAGTGAAATATTTTCACCGATAGTGAAAATGTTTATGATTCGCATGGTCTTGAGTATAGTGGCTATAGAGGACTTACATGTAAAGCTATTAGATATTAAGACAGTCTTTCTTCATGGGGACCTTGAAGAAGAGATATGTATGCATCAGCCGACATGATACATGACACCAGGAAAGGAGAACAAGGTATGTAGAGTGAAGAAGAGTTTATATGGCCTTAAGCAGGCCTCGAGGCAGTGGAACAAGAAGTTCGACAGTTTCATGTCGGGAAACGGTTTTAAGAGATGTCATGCAAACCACTGTTGCTACTTGAAGAAGTTTGATACATCGTACATCATTCTTCTTTTGTATGTTGATGATATGCTTACGGCCGGGTCAAGCATGAAGGACATCTCAGATCTCAACAAAAAACTGTCTAGAGAATTTCTCTTGAAGGATTTAGGAGCTGCAAAATAAATCCTAGGCATGAGGATAAAGCGTGATAAGAAAAATAGAAAACTAGTTTTGTCACAGGTAGAGTACATAGCCAAGGTACTTGATTGATTCTACATGGGAGGTGCTAAGCTGGTTAGCACTCCATTAGCCAACCACTTCAAGCTTTCTAAGGAGCAAGGTACAAAGAAGCACGAGGAACGAGACTACATGGCTAAAGTCTCTTACGCGTTAGCTATTAGGAGTCTCATGTATGCTATGGTGAGCACGAGGCCAGACATTACTCAAGCAGTGAGACTTGTTAGCAGGTTCATGAACAACCCCAGGAAGAAACATTAGGAAGCTGTGAAGTGGATCCTTAAATACCTAGTAGCTACTGTGAATGTAGAGCTGTGTTATGGAGGATCGAAAATCAAGCTACAAGGCTACGTAGATTCAGATTTGGCAGGAGATATCGATAGCAGAAGAAGTACTACAGGTTATGTCTTTACTCTGGGTAGTACCGCAGTCAGTTGGGTCTCTCAGTTATAGAAAATAGTATCTATCAGTACAACAGAAGCAGAATATATTGCAACTACAAAAGCGTGCAAGGAGATAGTATGGATGCAAGGTTTTATGGAAGAGTTGAGTAAGAAGCAAGCAGATTGCAAGTTGTACAGTGACAGTCATAGTGCAATACACTTGGCTAAGAATTTATCATTTCATTCAAGGACTAAGCATATTGACATCAGATATCACTTCATACGTTCGTTACTGGAAGATAGATCGATTACTCTAAAGAAGATTCATACAAGTGAGATCTTGCAGATATGCTGACCAAGGCGGTCACACGAAATAAGCTGAAGCTTTGTTCAGCTTTGATTGGTCTTCAGGCTTGAAGACAAAAAGGTGGTGCACTCCGGATGTAAAAGATGAAAGTTTATGGTGATGTGTCTCCAAGTAAGAGATTGTTAAGATGTGAAGTCACATCTGGACAGGGCTGCTCGACTAGTCGAGTGCTCTGCTCAACCGGTCAAGTGCCCCACTCGACCAGTAGAGAGCTAGCTCGACTAAAAGTCCAGCGAGCAACAGTTTTTTGGGTCCGTGGTGCTCGATCCATCGACGTTATGCAGATTCATTTTGCGGATTTAATATGGACTGTGGATTTTTTAGGCAGTTTCGTAAGGGTGCAAAAGGAAAATTGCTTAAACTATAAATAGGGGTCCCTAGGGCTATTATAGGATTATGGGAGTTATTCTAAAGTGTGGGCAAATGGTTTTCTCTATACATCTAAAGGAAAAAGGTTAGAATATTATTTGTAATCTCGTTTTCTTCATAGTGGAAGTTTGTACCCATGATTTTTTACCCTTGTTGGGATTTTTACGCGTATATTTTATCTTGTGGTTTGTTTGGTATGTTTTAATTCTACTTCTAGATTATATTTCTTCCTGTTTATCGTTTATGGGTGAGACCGGAGATTGGATCTCAGTTTACTAGCGTTGTTGGCATGTTGCGCAACACCTTCAACCCAAAGAAGTTTACAGTTTGGTGGGAGTTAAATGAGATAGGGCGGATGAGGTTAATATTATTAAATCAAATGGATCGTCTTACCACAACAGTGTTAGTAAAGGATGAAATATAATAATGCACTAGCTTTCACACTTAGGTTTGATGTTTAAGCTCTCCATTAATTGGATAAAGTTTTAAGCTGGATGTTTCATAATATGAGCCATGAATTCTTCTTATAATAATTATATGTGTTATCTTTCAAAATTATTTAAGTCTTACTTCTTCTGTGTTCTTTGTGTAATCCACTTCTAAAAAAGTTTTTAGGGTCACAAACTTAAATGATGAACAATTAGTGAATCAAATGAAAAGAATTCACGTCTACTTTGAATCAAATTTAAATGATGTACTTGGAAATTTATGATGGATCAATTCAAGTGCCACCACTCATGATTTCAATTACGTGCATGGTCGGGCACAAATTAATGCAGAATATTATATTCTTATGGCCAATGGTGCTCAGGTGGAGGTTAAGACTATAGGGGTCTATAGGTTAAAGTTATAGTCAGGATATTATTTAGACCTAGATAACACTCTTTATGTGTCACGCAGTCTGGTTTTAATTAGAGATGAGCACGACCTGACTCGACTCATCTGACTCATTCAGACCTGACTTGACCTGAACCAAATGGGTGAGTCGGTCAAAACCGGGTAAGCTTCACCCAATCCAAATGACCCGAAACTTGATCAGTCAGACTCGAGCTAATCTGAAACCCGACTCAACTTGGATTGTCAAGTAGAGAAATCTGAGTGTTTGTACATGTCAAATCCCGAAAAGAAAGATATCGAAAGCGGATTGCCTAGTGAGTAACTCACTACAATTAGCATACTAAGTAAACTTTATGACGTCCACCATGATTTATGTATTTTATCCGCTCTGTCCATCTATTTTCCCAGATAATTTTAGGGCTTAAACCCTAAAATGAAGCATATTCAATGTTCAAATGGACCACACCACAGGAAACACTTGAATTGAACTTCTAGCGTTGAAAATGCTACAAAAGTTTTGGATCAAGGTTATATTTGTGTTTTCTGTTCATCCATATCTGTATAATCTTATGAACAGGTTGGATGACAATAAACATCACTGTGGGGCCTAGCAAGGTTTTAACGGTGAAAATCATTATCCCCACTGTTTCCTGTGGTATGATCCAACTGATCTATGGATATGCTTCAATTTTAGGCTCAACCCCTTAAATTAGATGAAAAAAGGGATGGATGGTGTGGATATACCACATACATTCAAGGTGGGCCCAAATCATTTTACTCAGTACCATAAGAACATACTGAGTAACTCAGTACGCAATCCGATTTCAGAGAGATCCAAAATAGTCAGCAACTCCGGAAGCGGATTGTGTAGTGCTACACTTAGCGTACTGAGTAAACTTTGTGAGGTCCACCATGATTTATGTATTTTATCCTTTCCATCCATCCATTTTAAAAGATAATTTTAGGTTTTGAGCTAAAACATGAAGCACATCCCATGTTCAAATGGTCCACACCACAGCAAACAGTTTAATTGAATTTCTACTGTTGAAAAATTCTTGGGGGCCATAGAAGTTTTGGATCAAGATTAAATTTATTTTTTTACCTTCATTCATGTCTTTATGATCTAATGAAGAGGTTGGATGACAAATAAACATCACTAAGAAAGGTTTCAACAGTGGAAATCATTATCCCCACTGTTTCCAGTGGTATGATCCACTTGATCTTTGGATTAGCTTCAATTTTGGGCTCAACCCCTTAAATTAAATGAAAAAATGGATGGACGGCGTGGATAGACCACATACATTCAAGGTGGGCCTAATTGCGTTTACTTAGTATGCAATCCGATTTTAGCAACTGCACTCGGGCGAGAGAGAGAGAGAGAGGCGAGGCGATACAGTAATAGGCACAAAATATGGTGGAATGGCTACGAGCATTTAGGACAGCACGGCAAGGATAGGGGACAATAAATGATTGTATGAGGAGATATGGTCATACAAAAGAATGAACGGCATCCTTTCCAGGTCAGAAAAGTGAAGCACAGGAGCCGTGCTTGATATAAATCGATGCAAACTCGATCTGACTCGGTATTTTATCGGGTCAGACTCGGTTCAGATCAGCCCAGCCAAGTCCAAGACTCAGATCGAGTCAGGCATGCTAGACTCGGTACCGAGTCGAATCAAGTTTGGGTCAGGCCTTTTTCAAAACCGGATTGAGTCGGGTTAAACCTAACTCAGTCCGACTAGACTCGATGCCCACCTCTAGTTTTAATATCGTGTCTTGACGCTAAAGTATATACATTCTCTTTTAGAATTAAAGAGTTTATATTATTAGGTAGTCCAGATATCATTGGCCTTGACACATTAGTAAATAACCTATATTACTTAGATCTCAATAATTTGTACCTTTAATCTAGGCCTATGCATATGAATAAGAACATGAATGTTGGTATAAAAAATTGATGAAGGAAAATTTTTTTATGTTATGACACAAGTAACTTGGCCACATTTCTTATAAAAGAATTGAAAGGTTTGTTAAATATAGAATTTTAGGTGGCTTTGACTTCACAAACTTTATATTCTATTAGATTTCATAAAAGTAAAGCAAGAAAAAATAGAAGGTTGTGTATCACCAGGAGTATTGGTTTCTTAAAGGTGATACATACATATATATGTGATCCGTTCTTTATGATTTTTTTAAATTAATGAGCACTTTATTACATTTATAAACAACTATTCTCATTATACGTACTTATACTTAATACATAATAAGTCGAATGCTCTAAATATATTTAAGATTTTTAAAGCTAATGTCAATAATCAACTTGATAAAATGATTAAGGTTGTTAGATTTCACCGTAGTGGGGAGTATTATAGTAGATATGATAAATCATAACAAAATCTAAGATCATTCCCTAGATTTCTAAAAAAACGTGGAATCGTCGATCAATAAACCAACCCAGTATCCTATAATAGAATCGTGTAGCTGAGAGATAAAACATGACCTTTAAGAACATGATCAAGTCCATGATAAGTCATTCAACCCTTCTACAGTCATTATAGGTTAATGCAATAAAAATATTGACTTACAACCTTAATCGTGTTCCAACTAAGACTGTTAACAAAACTCCATTTAAAATGTGGATGAAGAAGAAATCAAATATAACCATCTCCATTATGGGGTTGTATTGTTGACATAAGGATGTATAACCCCAAAGGAAATAAAATTACACCCGAGGACCAATAGTAGTTATTTTTTTAGCTATACTAAAAGGTTAAAAGGATTTAGATTTGATTATTCTTCTCATACTCTAAAGATAGTTGAATCAGAAATTGTAAAATTTATTAAAGACAGCGAAGTAATGCACAATATAGGAACTTTATCTTTGAGGAATAAATGGTGACTGAGCTGGTGTCAATTACAGGAGAATATCAACCTATTCTTCATTCCATAAATGAGGATTTAATAAAAGATCGATTCCAGGATCCACAAGACACTCCCATAATAGAAGAAATGCCCAATCAAGAAGAAGTATCTTTAAGGAGATCCCATAGGGAGAGAACATTAACAATATTCAACGATTATGTTATATATCTTTAGGAACATGAGTTTAACATAGATATGAAAGATGACCACGAATATTGAATCTTACACATAAGTCAAACAAAGTATTAATTTCTATCGATGGATCAATGCTAAGTTTATGATAGATAATGACATTCGGGATCTAATCGATCTACCGAAAGGGGTTATACTTATTAATTGTAAATGGGTTTATAAAACCAAGAAAAATGTTAAAAGAAAAATTGAAAACTATAAAATCCAATTAGTCATTAAGGAGTTTATCTATATAAAAAAAGGCATTGAATTTAAGAAGATTTTCTCATCGGTCTCTAAAAATGACCTCTTCTATATTATTACGGCATAAGTAGTTTAATACAATATTAAGTTATAATAGATGCATGTAAAGATAGTATTTTTCAATGAGGAACTAAATAAGAATGTATATATGGTATAGCCAAAAGGTTTCATGATCATGAATCCGAACATCAGTGATACTTAAAATTTCATGAAGTGATTTCTTCATATGGTTTTTAAAAAATGTTATTAATTAATGTATATACATAAAAGTTATTGGGAGTAAGTTTGTAATCCTAGTGTTATATGTCGATGATGTTTTGCTACAATGCAACGATAAAGGGATGATACATAATGTCAAGAAATTTCAATCAAATTATCTTAAAGTTAAATATCTTAACACCACATCATTTATTATAAGTATAAAGATACCATGATAGAGCAAAAGGTGTTTTGGGACCATTATAGAAAATTCGCGTTAAAATGATACTTGGCAAATATAACACGCAGAGTTGTGAACTAAGAGTGGTACTTGATGTCAAAAGTGAGAAGCTTAATCTCTTACAATGTACTAAGAATGATGTTAAAAGGAAATGAATGCAGGATATCTCATATGCATGTATCTGCAATTGGAAGCATTATGTATGCACAGGTTATAATCGACTTGATATAGCATTATAATCAGAAACTTGAGATATATATGTTGAATCCAGAAACAGATCATTGGAGAGCTACAAAGAAAATGATGTGGTTCTTGCAAAGGATGAAGGATTTCAAGCTCACATACAAACTAGCTAATCGGTTGAAGCCGATTGGATATACAAACTTAAACTTTACTGAATAGCTTGACAGCAAGAAGTTCATATCAGAATATATTTTCATGATGGCCGACGAAGTTGTTTCGTAGAAGAGTGCAAAACAGACTCTTACAGTTTCATCCACCATGAAAGTAGAATTTATCGCTTGTTATGATGCTACTTGTCAGGCGATCTGATAATAGAACTTTATCTAAGGGCGTTATGTTATGGATTCAATTTTCAAAGCTTTTTAAAATCTATTGTGCAAACACTATAAATATACTCTTCTCTAACAACGATTAAAGTTTATCTAACTCGAAGCACATCAATATAAAGTTTTTTTTATCGTTAAAAAAAAAAAAAAAAAATTTCTAATCATCTAATGTATGTGAAACACTGATGCATGAAACTAATAGTTGTAAACTCACTGACTAGGTCTTACCTCTTGGGGCATTTATGGAATTAATGAATGATATGTGATTGGTAAGCATTAAATATGTATTTAATTAATAGAAGATATAGATACTCCAATTATGTGCTCATTTCAGTTTTATCCATTATAGTTGACATTTTAGTTTTTTATAGCATTATAATTTTTGTTCTTTAAAATATAATTTTTATACGCATGATTAAAGTGAATATGATACCTTAAAGTTTTCTAGGCGTAAGGCATCTCTTGTAAGAGATGATAGGACCACGTGAAAATCTACTTGAAAGGCCTCATTATGCTTAAAATTTTCATATCATACCCCCTAACTATCAAAATTCATATTGTTGAGAATATTGTTATCTGTGATAATGCATGCTCCATTACACCAATGATGAATGTTATGGTCCCATAGCAATAGTCTCGATGGAATAAATTATTCATGATACTACTTATGATATATAATAAATATCTAGTAAGGTCTTTAAGCTCGTACAGTATATACTAGATATACATAATTCATTACAAATACATGTTGATATCATAAATGGCATAAGTGAGAGAATGTTAGAAGTGGTGGGCCACACCTAACATTAGCAATTAGAGCAAACTGATGAATGGTTTAGATTATCGAAAAGAGTTCAAGTAAGGCCCATAATTATATGGCGTACTATGTCCTCTCTATGCCCATCAAAGTACTGTTCCAAAGAGAGAGATTATGTTATACTAGAATTCTCTCTCGTAAGACAAAAAAGCATGCAGGTAAACATGTCGGTGGCAAGTCGACGATGGGTAGGCTACTAACCTTGACTCTAAACAGTATAAAATATTGGTACCATGATCCCCTACTCTCCTCACGGTTGGATTTGTAGATTTCCATTGTGTAGACCTAACGAAGAGAAAGAAGATTCGGTTGTGCTATCTTCTTCAGCAAGCTCCGTTCTCCATTATTAATGGTGGACATCTCTCTCATCCTAAGTAAAAATCTAAATCCCCCTCCTTTCGATGCACAACAGACAACTTTCATATACATCTATACAAGTGGAAACAATCTCTGAGATTGTTCTAATACGAATTCCCTACAGTGCTATTTTTTCTCTCATGAACAAAGACATCTATCTTTATTGAATCATATATTTTTTACTCCAGTATGTACCAATCATCCATAATACCTGATGATTGGTATCTTCTGAATAACCTTTTAGTTTCAATAAAAATGGTAGGAAAATATCTACTCTAGTAATCATTTATTTTTTATGGTGATTAATATCTTGTTGTTAGCACTCACTATTAAGTAAGATAGAAATATAATATCCATCCATTCATATGGACAATACAATTGCTGGTTCCATACCAATCTTGTGATTTATTAAGTATCACCGAGTGATACAATTAAAGTCATTATTCTCTTCACAACCATCTAGCACTTAGATGCCTCTATTTGAATTAACCTTTAAGTTGACCTGACTTGGCTAGATATAGTCCTTGTCCAATTTTTAAGATTTTAAACCATTTATAAAATACTCAAATAACCATGGGATTTTGGGTCATTCTTTAGTCATATCTATAGCACCCGTAGTCTAGCAAATTTTCCTAAATTATACACTACTTTGGTTAGATGGGCCAATCAAAGTCAATCAATAGGTGGACCTAACATGGAAAGGTTGTGAGCAGAGGTCACCCGTTAGGATTAGCCCAAGTCCTAAATACCAATGCAAAAATAAAATTGCAGAATGACATATAAAGAATAATCCAATCGTGCATATTCAATGGAAGATATATCCCATGGTTGGATGGTTATTATCATCCAAAAAATGTCATACAGGGCCCATCTCTTAACTACGTCCAATCACCATGCACATTGCACAATTCCAAAGACCCCAGGAGTTGAGTTCCACCATGCTCATTATCTATAAGATACCTTGTACTGGTACGTCAAATATTGGCCCCATCAAGAGAAATGATCATATACAGCCATGCATGTGAATTTTCACATTAAGCACTTTATTCCCCATTTAAAATGTCACACATGTACTATATACTATTTGAACAAAAGTGATGTAGAGCGGGTCACGTACAGTTTCATGCCCAAGATGGATCAGAAAAGGTCCGATTGGAAGCAGAGGTGATCCAGACTATCTAGACCTTAAACAAACATATCTCTAGAGCTAGGCATTGGATCGAATCAAATCAGATTGGGTCCAACTCGACTCAGTCCGAGTTTTACATGGCCTGACTCGAACTCAGTCCGATCTGGAACCAAGTCCGAGTCATCTGACTCGATCCGATCCTAACTCATGCTAACTTGAACCGATCCAAGTCTAACTCGGCCAGGAAAACTGAGTCGGATCAGATTTGGCTAGGTTCAGATCGGTTGTGCTCCACAACTTTTCTAACTACTTAAGATATAAGCAAACGTGTGCACTGCACACTTAATTGAACTATTTCATGCGCCAAACAACTAGTGGTGTGGTCCACCTAAGACAAGATTTATGCATACTAATTCCATACGATAAACACCCAGTTAAGGTCTTAACAGGTATTTGCACCTACGATTAAAAAAAATTTAAAAAAAAAAAAAAACAATCCTATAGTTTAAAATTCATTCTAATTCCTCAGGAAGTTCAAGTCCATCTAACAAACGAAAAGAAAAAAAAATATCAAATTGCAAGGGAAAAATGGAAGGAAACCTAATAAGGAAAAAAAAAATTATTTAAGGGTTGATGCAAGTTGGGTGTTATTTATTAAAAAGCACAAATTTAGCATGCACAATGCAACCCGAGAGTTAGGCCTACATAAATCTACCACCTCTTGAAGACGACTGTCAGCAATGTACCAAGCATGATTTCAAAACTCACATCTTGTTAAAACACAAGTTGGTTATAGGTGTATTTACACACCAATTCATGCTTGCACATTGCACTATTAAATAGTACAGCCACCAAAAACCATTGACTAGGCACATGGCAATACATGTAAGCCAATTACTTGAATTTTTTGGTAGAAGGAAAAAAAGATAAAAATAGATAAGTGCAGGGGAATGAGGATGTGCATAAAACTATCAGGCAATTAATAAAAGATTTCCAAAGAATTTCCAAACAGTGGTAGGAAGAGAGATGGATAAAAATCATTTGAAAGAGTGTAAAAATCAGAGCTCTTAAACTGACATACCTATGTAATATAGTTCGCCAATCACCTTTCCCAAACTCATCTTCCTTTAGTTGCCTACAATTTGATTCCTTTTCCTTATATCTGAACTTTTTTGACGTAGTATCAACACCAGTCCAAAGCTATCGTAACCCTTATCAACCATCTTATTGAGTGTCTCGAGTGCCTCCTCAAACCTACCATCCTTACACAAGTCCTCAATCAAGTATTTATATGAAAATTCCTCAACATTAACCCCTCTCTATATCAAGTAAATGGTATCAGTTCCAACCAAGATCTAGCTCCAAACAGGATAAGGAGATAAACGCACTAATTCATGAAAAATGACTCTGAATGGCTGGATCGGGAGTGGCCGGAGAGTAGAGACTAGAGAGGGACAAGTAGGGTTTTAGAGGATTTAGGGTTCGGGTGTGGTCGTGCGGGTAGCGAGGGACGGGTAGGGTTTAAAAAAAAGGGTAAAAGATATATATAGGTGAGGGGTAAATTTGGAATTTCCTAGTTACTAACTACATCCAGCACCATTCGAATCTAATCGGATCGATTTCAAACGGATCGGATTTTGGATCAGTGTGGTCCAATTTGCTATTGACTCGAACCTAATCTGATTAATGGTCGGATCTACCTAATCCTACTCAAACCTCCCTGATCCAAGCCATCGGTTCTATTCGAATTGGGTAGGATCGGGTAGGTCGGATCCATCGGATCGGGTCCATCATGCCCAACCTACGTATCTCGTAAACCGAAATGACTTATTCGATGTACCATATATGATTTAGGGGTAGGATGAGCTACTTCAGCCACCCAATCCCTCTACGCCAGGTTGCGCATGCTGAATTTGTGAAATACCATCAGATCAACGGTCAAATTCTTGTTTTAATTTCATTTTTACTATTTATAGTGAGTTTTAATTTGAGAATAAATCTTCATCCGTTGGAGTTGCACCCAACATGAAAAGTGCTTAGAATAATTAGTAGAATAGCATGGTCAAGCCAAATAGGACACTATTTTTGGCCAAAAACCATGAGGTCTAGTGGAAATCATGACCGTCTATAAATAATAAGTTTACTATTTATAGTAAGTCGTGATTTCTAGGAGTTTTAGTTGTAGTTTAATTCTGAAACTTTTTTCATGACTTAATATCCCTATTTAAAGGGTTGTAAACTCATTTATTGGAATCATCGATCAATTTAAGAATTTTCTATAATTTATTTTTATTTTTATTATTTTTTCCTCATGGATTTGAGAAGTCGCTCCGTGGATTCGGAGTAGTTATCCTTAATGAAGACGGTAATCGGCCTCATCACGTTCATCCCAGCATCAAAAAGGTGGGCCACACTATGGTGATCTCCTAGTGCAAAAATCAGGCCAATCCCCTCATTGGGTGGACCTCTATAATGTCCTAAATTTTTACTATTTTGGATTTTCAAAAACCCTTTAAAAAAATTCACTATAATTAACTTGTGTTGTCACTAACTAACCCTTAATACTCGTGGTGAGCCTATACGCGAATAGTACTAATTAAGAACCGTACAAATTTGATTAATCAACCATAAAAAATTAACGAATCTGCCCAATGACTTAAACCTCAAATCTAGCCTCATGATTTGTTCATTTAGGACCTAAATCTAGCTAATCTATCACTGATTAATCAAAACAACCATAATTAAATAAAAATTTACTTAAAGCTGAAATAATTAGAGGTCAAATCTTAATTAATGAAACAGATTAACTCAATTACTCGACTAGCATAAGAACTGATGGTTTATGGTGATTATGAATAAATCATCATTTTCGCTAGTTGCGAATAGGCCACACTATGAACTTCGCTAATCCAAACTATAATCATTGCTCACAAGAAATCTTGATACTTAATTCATTCTAAAAATGCATTGATTATCCAAACGAACTCTAAATCACTCATTAGCGGACAACTAGCTCCGAAACTATAGAATAATGTCCATCTCACTGGGTTTAACACTCATTGCGGGTGGTGAACTAAGAAAGTGTCTAGAATTGCTCAACTTGGACCTGAGACAAAGTGTTTGTAACGCATGAATCTCCTAAACTGAAATCTGAAAACTTAAGTGAAATAAAAATATCACTATTTTGCAAAGTTGTGAACTTTCGACTGTTAGATTGTAACCAAACTCAGGGTACGGGTCAAGGATATTTACCCACCCGTATTCGTATAACCATTACCCCGATTGAATATCATTGATTGTTGATCAGACTTAGGCTCCCCATTGTCGATATATGAGTCTGATTGTGCCAAGGTTGTGTCCTAGCATAGATTCATTGATAGGGGACCTACCCCATGGTCTAGATGAGCCCGCAGGCCCTCTTAAGGGCCCCATTAGTTACAAATGACCTCCCATAGGCCATAGATGACAAATGAAGTGGCCCTAGGGCCAATTGTGAACCATCTAGAGCTATAAATAGCTTCCAAATTACATCTCTTTCTCCCCATCCGAATTTAGCAACCCTAAATTGGGAGAAAGGGAAAGGAGGAGAGAAAAGAGGAGAGAGATCGCAGGAGTGGCTACTAGATGTAACGTCTTGGAAAAATTCATACATAAACCCGAGTATCACCTTTCGCAGAAATCATTTAGAACCAAATTCTTTAGAAATTTAACGTGAATTAACTAGTGTTAAACTAGATTACTTCTGAATTTAGCACCAACCACTTTAAATACGTACTATAAGACCCAAAACCTATACAATTGTTAACGCTACATTACCCTGAAATATAGGATCCAACTCTAAACCCAGTTACTCTCGAGAACATTCGAAAACTTCATATTGGACCTGGACCGCACGTCGAAAGTCTGATAGCGATGAACTTAGACAATTATGAGCGCCTAGTTGGACTTGACTATCACCTCGAAAATCAACCCCAAACGATGTCCTAAGACTATTTCCTTGAGTCCGGAGTAAAGAGTATGAGAAAGTGAAGATTTTTAAGAAATTAAGTATGAATTTAAAAAATTTGAGTCGTGTCGTTTGCGCATCATTTATAAGCATTCTGACCATTGGTTTTTGATCCAAATTCACCCTCGGTTCAGGAAAGGTAGCCCACACATGTCAAAGTACTTGTGGCCCTAATCGAGTTTCGGTGACCGTTGAACTGAAACTGGTCTACCACGGTCGATCTAAAAATTTGATTGGACTGAAAACTTTAATTACTTAAGATCCTATACTAGTGAGCTTAAGTCTGACCGCATTTGATAAGAGGACCTCTAGAAGTGTTCTGTTGGATCAGCAAGAGCCCGATTTGGTTATAACTTAAGTATACCTTGACCCTATGGCTATTTCCGTCGATTTGGGGCTTATATAAAGGCCTTAAACCCTCTCTCATATATCCCATACGAATTTCCAACCCTAGCCAATATAAGAGAGAGAAAAGAGAGAGAAAGTAAGTGAGAACCTAGTATTTCATCTTGGGATTCTTCTCAGTTCTTCTACTCACCAATCCATCATATCTGAATCATTATTTCAGTGATTCTAACTCCATTTTTGGGTAAGTCAATCAAACCCAAACTTGTTTTAGAGCTTAGGATAGTTTAATTGTTGTTGTATCTAACATATTTCATGCCTTAGGTTGCTTATCCGTCGTTGACGAAGACTTATCGTCTCAATCATATTCATTTCACATTTTTCGATTTAAGGTGCAGACTATATATGTTTATGTTATGGTTTTCAAGACTTTCAATGTTAAATAATGATTTATTCTTAATATGGACGCTATTACACATGTTAAATGCGTTATCCGTTTTGATTTGTGTATATGTATAACCTATGTTATAAATAGGGTATTTTATGTATATGTGAAAATATTTGTATATGTAAGGAATTTGATGTTATGATTGCCATGATTATTTGTCATAGATATATAATTGACATGCATGCGACAACTCCTAGGTGAAGGGATTTACCCTAATATGTAATGTGGTTGACATACGTGATGTATGTTGAATAGTGTAGTCTAAGTGTTTGTATAAATGCATGAATGAGATAGCATTCAATAAAGTGTGATTTATAAGGTTGTTGAGATATGAATCTCAATTACCCTGCTTGTGTATATGATTTTCTCTATGAATTATTTAGTCTATTTTATTCATGTTAACTGTGTGTATGATTTCCTCCATATACTGAATTCGTGTTGAAGTTATATTTCATAACATATTCATATGAATGTAGAATCTGAATCAATTGCTTATGATTGAGTTTGTACGTGATTGGGACTATATTATAGTCCAGGTAATCAGTAACGGTCCTTAAACTGGTGGTTGAGCTTGTTTTCGCCACGTACGATGTGTTCAACGAATGCGAGTCGTACTTGAAATGTTCGATAGTAGTTAGGCCACACGAAGTGTTTATGCATTCCATGTTAATCAACTCAACATGCGCTTGTCCTAGTTGAACTCATCAAATAACCCGATTGACTGATGTATGTTCACCATGTTTGGTCGCTACTGTTTGAATCTAGGGTACTAAACTTATCAATGAAATCCCGTTAACCTTAATACCTCGATTCCCTAAGACTCATGAGCCGGACATGGTGGTATGGGACACCGTGGTCGAGCTGTCGTCGTACACTGGGGTGACGAGCCTCCCCGCGGTGACCAGTGAGCATCCTACACTCGTGAGCCGATTATAGTGGTATGGGACACTATATTCGCGCTGTCGGCTTACATTGATTGGTGACAAGCCCTATGTAGTGACCTCGAGCATACCTTGATACTGCAGACAGGCGACGAGCCCTTTTATAGTAACTAAGGTATACTAGGCTTGTATTGATTGGTGACGAGCCCTTTACAGCGACCTAGAACAGTAACATCGTATACGACTTATTGGGACTGACGACCCTAGAACGGATCTTTGTTTGGAAATTGATATAAGGGAGGTACCTTAGCTTCCTAATGCGGTTGTATGAAAAGGACTAATAAGAACTTTATAATCATGCTCATAACATTGCACTGCATGTGCCGTTGGCATCAGCATAGAGCATAGTGGTACCGATTCATGCCGCGATCGTTAGATGATGTCGCAAGAGGGAGATTGTGGTGAGGGCATGCATCATTTCCTCATACCATTCTTGCATTAACAAGAGTATCTAGGACATGTTTGATTGTACTGCTTTATCATTACTGCTTGATTGAACTAATAACATATTAACCTTTGTTGTATAGTTTCACTGAGTTGATCACTCACTCCCACGTTCTGGGACGGTGCTTAAACACCAACCAGACTCTGACTTAGCTGCAGGTGATGGTGATGCTTGCGAGGTGGAGCCGGAGTTTGATGAGGACGAGGAGGCTTTCTCGTTCATGCAGTTCTCAGGCGGGTTCATGTGAGCCGTGTCCTGATTGGTGAAGATTCTGAGCTATGATTGTAGCGATTGATTACATTTTGTTATATGTATTTTGAGACTTGACTTGTAACTATGACCTGGCAGAGCTTACATATCTTGGGGACTCATGTTGGTTCATATATGTATTTCAGTTTTTTGCTTGCGTTCTTAAACTATCCCTAAATTATGTTTGTTATTTTGGCTTAATCTACTTTATATTGTATGCACTAATACAGACAACATACATCCATCCATAAATATGTTGCATAAATGATGTTTTGGAACCCGGGAGCTGACTTATACTCGACCCGTGATTTTTAGGGCATTACAAGTTGGTATCAGAGCATGATCTACATTAAACTGGACCTGAGTTATGGTCACGCGATGCACACTGGCGCCACTTTAGCGTAGGAGGGTGCGAGAAAAATCTAGAAACAGGTTTAGGACTCCCTATTTTGTCATTTGGTGAAAGTTTACTGAAAATGATCATCAAGATCGAGTCCGTGCACAATCTTGATCACACACGACGACCCCAAATCACTTCTAAACCGTCAATTGATAGGTTTAGATTATGTATTATTCCATCTCAGCCGTTAAAAATCGATAAATATGCATATGTATCAGTTTTGTTCCGAAATGACCCGAGCCGAACCGGAGTAAGGGCCCAATTGGAGCTATTTTAGGGGGACCCAGGGTGGGACCCATAGCATTTTGGACCCAAGGGGGGGAGGACCTCGCCGGAGGGGCAAGGCCTTGCCGGGAGGTCTATAGACCGGCGAGGCCTCACAGACCGGCGGGCCAGGTTGGGGCGGACCGACGCCCTTATGGGTCTAGTGGGACCCACTGGTCCACGGTTCTTCGTCTAAAATCCCCCCAAACATCTCCTTCCTTCACAAAACCCACTTCTAAGCTCTCCTTTTTCCTCAAAACATCTCATTTCCCTCTCAAATCGTCCTTCCAATCCTTCTTTTTCTCATTTTTATTCAAGTCATACATCATTCAATCGTTCTCAGCAATACCCATCTTCCAACCCCCTCATTTCCTTTGATTTGAGCTCTTAAACCCCCCCCCCCCCCCCCCCCCCCCCCCTTCCAATTTGAGTCTTAAATTCATGTAAACCCTCTAACCCATCCTATTTTGTCATTTTGAATCTCTAAATCTCCTTCATTTGAGCCTTTACACCCTCTTTTGAGGCTCAAATCCGTGGAGACCCAAATATCTCATTCATTTCTTTCCTTTTCTTCACTTTTTCATGGCTTTCATAGAGGTTGTTGTGGCCCTATTCTCTATTTCCTCTATCCTTTCTTTCATGGGGAAGAAAAGAGCCCCCGTAGATGAAGCCGGGCCTAGTCGTCCAACCCGTTCTAAAAGACCGAGGGGTGCCGCCTCTAGTTCTAGCGCCACTCGTGAATTGCAGACGGAGCGAGATCTATATCCCCATGCTCCCATAGAAAGAATCTTGTTGGCAGAGTTGTCCCATGGTATTTTTGAAGGCCACAGGGTCCTTTTTGAAGCTCATATTGATGCGCGGCTATTTGGTGAGTTCTTATTGTTCGAGCGTCTAGTTGAAGCCCAGTGGGGTCCGCTATTTGAGGGTGAGCGTCATGCTAATGTGGGTACTATCCGAGCTTTCTATGCCACATCCGAGAGTCGACGTTGGAGCCCTTACAGTTTAGAATTTCAGTTGGAAGAGATCGGGTGGCCACAGTTGACGTTGCTCTGATATCTCAGATTTTGAATGTGCCACTTGGCGAGGTTCATGCAAGTGAGAAGAATTTAAATAGTGCACGTGAGAGGGATCGCCGCACACGGTTCCTTTGTGGTCGTCTGGTTGAATGGCAGCTGAACAGAAGCCTTCTAGCGACAAATATGACAAACGACTTCCATTTGCTTCACCACATATATATGTTCAACGTCTATCTCAGGTGGAGCAACCGCAGTGAGTGCACGCGCCTGATGGTGAATTTATTGTATCAGGTGGGGCAGGTAAAGAGGCTTTGTGTGCCTATGTATATCTTGCATCAGATAGTCCTTATCGCACGTTCGAATAAAAGGACTGAATCTCTCTCGTTCGGCCAACTCATATGCAAGATTGCACTTGAGTTTAGCACAGACTTGGGGCGGAATTGTCGGCACCAGTCCATTACATTACCGAGACTACTCTCAATCAGATGGAGATTGGGCCTTGACAGCGACAAGCCCTACTTGAGGAGAGTGAAGATGAGTCAGAAAGCGAAGAAGAAGAGGAGAACAATGAAGAAGGTGGAGCAGAAATAGAAGAGGAAGAAGAAGAAGAGGAGGCTCAGGATACTGATGAGAGTCCTCCTCCTACGACTCAGGAGAATGATCCTGATAGGGCTGATAAAGAAGCCCGTTTGATTAGGCTTGAGGAGGACCAGGCCGCGCTACGACAGGATATTATGGTTTTGCGGGGCTACGTGAAGCACAAGTTCAGGAAAGTAACCCGCACTTTGAAGACGATCCTGTGTTGTTTGCAAGATAAGGGTGCCCCTCCTCCATCGCCAGATTCTGAGAAATAGTCTTTTATATAGTCATTGTTTGTTTGTTGTTGCTTGTTCTTGTGTGTGGTTTGGTAGTTATTTGGTAGTCTGGTAGTTATTTAGTATTTGAAGGTTAGTGTTTGAAGCTTAGTTATTTTGCTCACATACTTTTTCTGTCACGATTCATGTAATGCTGCACATCATGTATTGTGACAATTTTATTGAATGAAGTGAATGCTGTGTGGATGGCCTGTGTGAATGCTTAATCTCACTGATTGCACCCTCTGTTGTATGTAGGGTATGCCACCTAAGGGCTCAAGGACTTCGGCCTGTCTCTCTCTGGGTGAGTCGCTCGACGGGGCCCTTCCCCTGAGCGATAGCCATATGGACCTCCATTCGGGCCCATCTCATTCTGATCCTATATCGGATCCTCAATCGGCTTCTGGCTCTGCTGTTGGTTCGATTCCTGTGACACCTTCTGTGGTGCCTCCTGTTACACCTTCAGTTTCTGAGTAGAACCGTGCGTCTGCGTCGACGCCTTATGCATCGCAGTTCGCTTCGCCTCCTGATAGGCTAGAGAAGATGATGTTATTGATGCAGCAACAGCAGCAGCAGTTCTTGTCCTCTATGGCAGGCATCTTTGCTCAGTCGATGGGGGCGACTCCACCTGCCTCGCCTTTACACCCAGCTGGAAATGCTAGTGCTAGCAGCACATTTGAGCGATTCCAGCACTTATGGCCTCCTACATTTGTAGGTACTCACAGATCTGAGGAGGCTGAGTATTGAATTAATCGCATCTCTAAGATGCTGAGACCGCTACACTATACCGAGGTGGAACAGGTTGAGCTTGCCACCTTTATGTTTGAGAAGGAGGCTAGGTTATGGTGGGATAGCATTCTCTGCACAGTTGCGGAGGGATTTGTATGGATGTGGGAGTCATTTGAGGCCCGCTTTCACGAGAAGTATTTTTCGGTCACTTACCGACACGAGAAGGAGAGTGAGTTCCTTCGCCTCCGTTAGGGAGGGATGTCAGTGACAGAGTATGAGAACTAGTTCACGGAGCTAAGCAGGTATACTCCTTTAATTCTGAGTGATCAGTCGTTGCGGATGTGGCATTTTTCTGAGGGTCTACGGCCCGAGATTCTATCGAAGATGTGATGTGCGAGCATCTCTTCCTATGCTGAGTTGGTGAGCATGTTCCTGTGAGCTGAGCAGGATGGGGATAGGTTGTCCCGTATGCGTGCACCTATGTCTCCTATGCCGCGACCTGATTTTTCGAGTAGGCCTTTCCTCGATAAGAGGCCTCATGTTAATTCACCCTCGAGGTTCTTGCCATCTCCTGCCCATGTGAGCCGACCTGATGTGTGGTGCAACTACTGCAAGAAGCTAGGCCACACTGAGGTGACTTGTTTCTCCAGGATGCGAGATAGTAGTTTCTCGCCACCCCAGAGGATCAACCGTCCGATGCCTCAGGCTATTTTTGCACTACCCCTTCGATTAGCACCAGCTCATCATTCCTTCAGACCACCAGTACATCGTTTCAGGCCACCACAATGGCCCATGGTACCTCCATCGCATCATCCACAGCAGGCTTGGGTTCATGCTCTCACAGCTGAGGCGCCCGAGATAGATTCAGCACATACATCTTTTGAGGTTTCTGCTCACATTCTAGGTACGCCTATTTTTTATTGGTGGACATCGGGTCCACTATTTCTATCATCTCTTGCGTTGCGGTTAAGCGGCTAGGTTTGGTTACGATTCCTATGAAGGGAGTGAGACTCACTGCAGCTACAGGGACCACTTCAGATATCACTCGGACCTGTGAGTCTTGCTAAGTAGATTTGGATAGCGGGACAGTGGTCGTCGACCTGATTGTCGCCCCACTGTGTCACTATGATATTATATTCGGGATGGATTGGCTCACGAAGATGAGAGCAGGGATTGATTGCGAGGCTAGAGTTGTGATAGCCTATAGATCTGAGGGCACAGTCTTTACATTTTCAGTTCAAGTCAGTTGGTCCTATCGTGTTAGCAGCTATGCTTCTTTGTTAGAGAGTTCTAATGTTCCAATGTTGGGAGTTATGCCAGTGGTTCGTGATTTCCCTGATGTGTTTGAGAAGATCCCGAGACTTCCTCCTCGGTGCGAGATTGACTTTACTATCGATCTTATACCCGATGCGACACCTATTTCCTTGCTGACGTATCGTATGCCTCCATGTGAGATGAAGGAACTGAGGAGACAGATTGATGTATTGTTAGAGGTAGGCTTTATTCGACCGAGTGTGTCACCTTAGGGAGCGCCTGTCTTGTTTCTGAAGAAGAAAGACGGTTCTCTACAGTTATGTATTGATTATCGCAGGCTAAATCAGGTGACAGTGAAGAACAAGTATCCCTTGCCCAGGATTGGTGATCTGTTTGATCAGTTGAAGGGGGCACGTTATTTCTCAAAGATAGATTTACAGTCTAGGTATCATTAGTTGCGCGTCAGGGATGAGGAAGTGTAGAAGACTGCCTTAAGGACCAGTTTTGGTCATTATGAGTGCCTTATGATGTCTTTTGGACTCACTAATGCTCCAGTCGTGTTCATGGATCTGATGAATAGAGTGTTTTGGCCATTTCTGTTCCGATTCGTCATCATCTTTATCGATGACATTTTGATATACTCCACGAGTCGGGAAGAGTATGAGGAACACCTGAGAGCGATATTGAATACTCTCAGGGAGAATCAGCTTTTTGCGCAATATAAGAAGTACGATTTCTGGAAGGAAGAAGTCAAGTTCCTGGGATATTTGGTATCTAAGGAAGGTATAGTAGTCAACCTCGCTAAGGTAGCTGCGATTCAGGATTAGAAGCAGCCTGGTTCAGTTATTGAGGTGAGGAGTTTTCTGGGTCTGGCAGGTTACTATCGATGATTCATTCGAGACTTTTTCAAGATTGTCTGACCGTTGTCTCAGTTGACACGGAAAGATTTGAAGTTTTCCTGGAATGAAAAGGTCAAAGCAGCTTTTCAGGAGCTGAAGGACAAGTTGACGTCCGCCCCTGTGCTAATATTACCAAAGCAAGGGGTTACGTATACGATATATACTGACGCGTCTCGTGTTGGTATGGGTTGTGTCCTTATGCCTCGAGACAATTGAGGAAACACAAGGAGAATTACCCTACACACGACCTAGAGTTGGCAGCTGTCATTTTTTTGCATTAAAGCTCTGGAGACATTACCTCTACGGAGAGGAGTTTGAGCTCTTTTGCGACCACAAGAGCCTTAGATATATATTCTCTCAGCGAGACTTGAATATGAGGCAGCGCCGATGGATAGAAACCTTGAAGGACTTTAAGTTCGAGGTCTCCTACCATTCGGACAAGGAAAACCTTGTAGCAGACGCGTTGAGCCGCAAGAAAACTATAGAGTTTGCGGCTCCGCTTATGATTGCAGAAGGAGATATGGTGGAGTTTGTGCGAGACTTTGAGCAGAAACTTACGGTGGAAGAGCTGTATGAAGTCGTCGCACATGTACGTGTACAGCCCCTCGTTGATGACCGGATTATCGAGGCTCAGGCAGACGATGAGCATTTGGTGAAGATGAAGGAGCGGGTTAGTACAGATGAGGACTTTGAGTGGACTGTTGGTACGGATGGGGGGTTGTGTTATCGAGGCTGCCTATGCGTCCCAGACATCCTTGACTTGACACGAGAGGTTCTCGAGTCAACCTACAGTTCGAGGCTTGCGATGCATCCAGGTAGCATGAAAATGTATCAAAACATGAAAAGATCATACTGGTGGGACAATATGAAGGTCCATATTACCGAGTTCATATCTCATTATCTCACGTGTCAGTAGGTTAAGGCAGAGCATCACCGACCTCTTAGATTGCTTCAACCCATGCCTATAGCTGAATGGAAGTGGGACTTCATTTCTATGGATTTTATTTTTGGACTGCTGAAGACGAGGAAGGGACATGACTCTATTTAGGTGATCGTTGATAGGTTGACAAAGTCAGCTCATTTTCTACCGATCAGAGTTACGAATTCTGCAGACGAGTTGGCTAGATTGTACATCAAGGAGATTGTACGTCTGCATGGAGTTCCTTTGGAGATTGTGTCAGATCGAGATACGCAATTTACATCTATCTTCTGGACTCGTATCTAGAAAGCGATGGGTGTGAAGCTAAAGTTCAGTACCGCGTTCCATCCGCAGACAGACGGGCAGACGGAGCATGTGAATCAGGTGTTGGATTTCAGGGACAGTTGGATGACTGTCTTCCTTATGCAGAGTTCGCATATAATAAAAGTTTTCAGGAAAGTATTGGTATGGCTCCCTATGAAGCACTGTATGGTCGCCCGTGTAGAGCGCCGCATTGTTGGGCAGAAGTAGGCGAGAAGACTCTTATTAGCCCAGAGTTGGTTCAGGCGACTTCAGAGAAAATCGACATTATTAGGCGTCGATTGCTCTCAGCACAGAGCAGGTAGAAGAGCTACACTGATACGAGACGGCGATCACTTGAGTTTGATGTTGGGGACCATGTATTCCTTAAGGTTTCCTCGATGAAGGGAGTTCTTCAGTTTGGTAAGAAAGGGAAGCATACGCCGAGATTTATTGGCCCATTCTAGATACTTGATCGAGTGGGGGCAGTAGTGTATCACCTTGCTTTGCCCACACCACTCGCAGGCATGCATAACGTATCCCATATGTCCATGTTGAAGAAGTACGTTCCTGATCCTTCGCATATTATCAGATAGGAGCAAGTGCAGTTGAGCGAGGATGCCACTTATGAACTGCGACCGACGCATATTTTGAATAGGAAGGAGCAGGTATTCCGTAGCAAGGTTATCCCACTTGTGAAAGTACTGTGGACGCATCATAGTGAAGAAGAGGCTACTTGGGAGACTGAAGCTGAGGTTAGGAAGAACTACCCTCAGATCCTTGAGGAGTATGAGAAGGTATGAATTTCGAGGATAAAATTTTCTTTTTAGGGGGTAGATTGTAACGTCTTGGAAAAATACGTACATAGACCCAAGTATCACCTTTCGCAGAAATCATTTAGAACCAAATCTTTTAAAAATTTAATGTGAATTAACTAGCGCTAAACTAGATTACTCGTGAATTTAGCATCAACCACTTTAAATACGTTCTGTAAGACCCAAAACCTATAGAATTGTTAATGCTACATTACCCTGAAATCTAGGATCTAACTCTAAACTCAGTTGCTCTTGAGAACATTCGAAAACTTCATATCGGACCTGGACCGCACGTCGAAAGTCTGATAGTGATGAACTTAGACAATTATGACCGCCTAGTTGGACTTGACTATCACCTCGAAAATCAAGCTCAAATGATGTCCTGAGACCATTTCCTTGAGTCCGGAGTGAAGAGTGTGAGAAAGTAAAGATTTTTAAGAAATTAAATATGAATTTAAGAAATCTGAGTCGTGTCGCTTGCGCGTCATTTATAAGCGTTCTGACCGTTGGTTTTTGACCCAAATTCACCCTCGATTCAGGAAAGGTGGCCCACACATGTCAAAGTACTTGTGGTCCTGATCGAGTTTCAGTGACCGTTAAACTGAAACTGGTCCACCACGGTTGATATGGAAATTTGATCGAACTAAAAACTTTACTTGCTTAAGATCTTATACTAGTAAGCTTAAGTCCGACCGTATTTGATAAGAGGACCTCCAGAAGTGTTCCGTTGGATCAGAAAGAGCCCGATTTGGTTATAACCTAAGTATACCTTGGCCCTAGGGCTATTTCCTTCGATTTTGGGCTTATATAAAGGCCTTAAACCCTCTCTCATGTATCTCATACGAATTTCCAACCCTAGCCAATATAAGAGAGAGAAAAGAGAGAGAAAGTAAGTGAGAACCTAGTGTTTCATCTTGAGATTCTTCCCAGTTCTTCTACACACCAATCCATCATATCTGAATTGTTATTCCGGCGATTGTAACTCCGTTTTTGGTTAAGTCAATCAAACCCTAACCTGTTTTAGAGCTTAGGATAGTTTAAGTGTTGTTGTAGCTAACCTATTTCATACCTTAGGTTGCTTATCCGCCATTGACGAAGACTTATCGTCTAAATCATATTCATTTTATATTTTTCCGTTTAAGGTGCGGACTATATACATTTAGGTTATGGTTTTCAAGACTTTCAATGTTAGATAATGATTTATTCTTGGTATGGACGTTATTACACATGCTAAATGTGCTATACGTTTTGATTTGAGTATATGTATAACCTATGTTATGAATAGGGTATTTTATGTATATGTGGAAAGATTTGTATGCGTAAGGAATTTGATGTTATGATTGTCATGATTATTTGTCATAGATATATGATTGATATGCATGTGACAAGTCCTAGGTGAAGGGATTTGCCCTAATATGTAATGTGGTTGACATACATGATGTATGTTGAATAGTGTAGTCTAAGTGTTTGTATAAATGCCTGAATGAGAAATCATTCAGTAAAGTGTGATTTATAAGGTTGTGGAGATATGATCTCAATTACCCTGCCTGTGTGTATGATTTTCTCCATGAATTATTTAGTCTATTTTATTCATGTTAACTGTGTGTAAGATTTCCTCCATGTACTGAATTCGTGTTTAAGTTATATTTCATAACATGTTCATATGAATGTAGATTTGAATCAATTGCTTATGATTGAGCTTGTACGTGATTGGGACTATATTATAGTCCAAGTAATCGGTAAGGGTCCTTAAACTGGTGGTTGAGGTTGTTTTCGCCAAAAAGGATGTGTTGAACGAATACGAGTCGTACTTGAGATGTTCGACAGTGGTTAGGCCACACGGAGTGTTTATGCATTCCATGTCAATCAACTCAATGTCGCTTGTCCTAGTTGAACTCGTCAAATAACCCGATTGACCGATGTATGTTTATCATGTTTGGTCGCTACTGTTTGAATCTAGGGTACCAAACTTATCAGTGAAATCCCGTTAACCTTAGTACCTCGATCCCCTAAGACTCATGAGCCGGATACGGTGGTATGGGACACCGTGGTCGAGCTATCGGCATACGCTAGGGCGACGAGCCTCCCCGTAATGACCAGTGAGCATCCTACACTCGTAAGCTGATTATGGTGGTATGGGACACCATATTTGCGTTGTCAGCTTACATTGATTGGTGATGGCCCTTTGTAGTGACCCCAAGCATACCTTGATACTGCAGACAAGCGACGAGCCCTTTTATAGTAACTAAGGTATACTAGGCCTGTATTGATTGGTGACGAGCCCTTTACAGCGACCTAGAACAGTAATATCGTATGCGACTTACTAGGACTGACGACCCTAGAACGGATCATTGTTTGGAAATTAATATAAGGGAGGTACCTTAGCTTCCCAATCCGGCTGCATGAAAAGGACTAATAAGAATTTGATAATCATGCTCATAACATTGCACTGCATGTGCCGTTGGCGTCGGTGTAGAGCACAGTGGTAGTGATTCATGCCGCGATCATTAGATGATGTCGCAAGAGGAAGATTGTGGTGAAAGCATGCATCATTTCCTCATACCATTCTTGCGTTAACAAGAGTATTTAGGACATGTTTGATTGTACTGCTTTATCATTACTTCTTGATTGAACTGATAACATGTTAACCTTTGATATATAGTTCCACTGAGTTGATTACTCACTCCCACATTCTGGGATGGTGCTTAAACACCAACCAGACTCTGACTTAGCTGCAGGTGATGGTGATGCCTGCGAGGCGGAGCCGAAATTTGATGAGAACGAGGAGGCTTTCTCGTTCATGCAGTTCTCCGGCGGGTTCATGTGAGTCGTGTCCTGATTAGCGAGGATTCTGGGCTATGCTTATTGCGATTGATCACATTTTGTTATATGTAATTTGAGAATTGACTTGTAACTATGACCTGACAGAGCTTACATATCTTGGGGACTCATGTTGGTTCATATATGTATTTCAGTTTTTCGCTTGCGTTCTTAGACTGTCCCTGAATTATGTTTGCTATTTTGGCTTAATCTACTTCATGTTTTATGCACTAATACAGACAACATACATCTATCTATAAATATGTTGCATAAGTGACATTTTGAAACTCGGAAGCTAAGTTATACTCGACCCCCGATTTTCAGGGCGTTACACTAGAAGAGATTTCTCCTTCTTTCCTTTGGCCCACAAGCCCAACTGCTACCACTTCCATTATCGGAACTACTCTGGCGACAATTAAGGGTAAGGTTTCTAACCTTCCTTGTAGATGTAGGTTTTTAAATAGAACTTACCTAACCCTTACAAACCCGTGTACTCATGTAGCTGGTCGGCAATCCTTCCGTGGAAACGTAACACTAGAAACGAGTTAAAGTCAGACTTAGTAGAGAGATATGCGGATCATAAGTGCTTAGGTTGCGATTTATCAATATTATTATTTTGGTTAATGATTTATAATTGTTAATGTAGAATTCGCATGATAACTTAGGTATATTTCAATTTCTGGCAATTAATTGTAAATTGTAATATAGCGATACATATGTGTTCGATAAAATGACTGAATGACTATGTTACTGAATTTAGTTATTAAATGTGAATCTTTTTATTTGTAACTGCTAGCTGAGTTGATTGGAATGAAAATGGACTAGAAGAGTAGTCTCGTTAGTCGGTAAATTTTTAAATATGGGTTGACCGAATTAGGATGGCCACCCCGGGCAAGTTTGATTATTCGGGTCGAACACTAACGACCGACAATGGTTGGGCTATGCAGGGTGCTTACGCAATCCATGTCGGTTGCACCGGTGTTCACCCGCATCAACCAAAATTGCCCAAGGAACCAACTAAGCTTATATATGTTCACCATGTATGATCACAACTGCTCGAATCTGAGACACCCTCTTTACCATTTGTGAAGGTCTACTATTAACCATTAGTATTGCAAACCTCAAGACTCGTAAGCCGAGCATGGTGGTATGAGACACCGTGTCCATGTTGTCTGCCTACGCTGGGGTGAAGAGCCTCCTCATAGTGACCACGTGCATTACTCTTACAACTTACCTTTCATATATATTTAGCTGGGAGTAATGAACTCAAATGGATCAAGGATTACAGGCATAGGGCCATTGTGGTCGTCTCGCGCCTAGTGATTCAGTTGAGATCGACGACTAAAAGGGAAGTGCCCCAGCTTCCCCAAATTACTTTATGAATAGGCTTAATTAATCACTCGGTTAACATAACCATTCACCGCATTGCACTAGAGTAGGATGTGATGAATCAGGCGTTAAAGTCGTGTGTTAAGGGACTGTTATTATTTGCAAACCAAGTATTTGGAGTCACATGTTGAGGGAGTGTTGGATTGTAAGTGTATGCGTCATTTCATAAACCTTATTACGCGCATTAATAAAAGTAATTAGGAAATGACTGTTTGCATTGTTTTATCATTCCTGTACTATTAGACTTTACAATATTTAAACTCATACGTTATGGTACCACTGAGTTGATCACTCACTCCCACTCTGGGACGATGTTTTAAAACATCAACCAAACGCCGATATATATGTAGGGACCACCGAGGCCAATACATTGAACTAGGTAAGCATGGACGAGGAGTTCTCTTACTTCTAGCTTTTGGATGGGCCAATGTAAGCTGCACACTTCTCGATAGGGAGAGTCGAGCGATCAGGCTGAGCTAGACGTCTCCTTTCACTTTTCCTTTCTTTTTTGAAATTGTATATTGGACCCATACTTTGGATAATCATACTACATGCATTTCTATTTAATTATCTACTTTAATTATGTTTATTCTAAAGTATGATACATTGTTTAGTATAACCATATACATGCTTAACTATTTAGGGCCTGTTTGATTTTTCAGTGGAATGGTAAATACTTGGAAAAATAATAATAATTATTTCCCTCCATAGTTGCCGCACTCTTCCCCGTAACTGATTTGATGGCTACTTTTCAGAGGTTAAAATGGTAAATATTATAAAACATTTGTGGGTCCCACCATGATGCGTATCATATATCCACAGCGTTCATCCATTATGTCAGATAAATTTATGGTATAAGCCAAAAAATAAGGTATATTCAATGCTCAAGTGGACCACGCAATAGAAATATGTGAATTAAATACTTACCGTTAAAAACTTCATGTGGCCATTGTTTCTTTTGGTACGGGCCAGTTGAGTGTTGGATCTAGCTCATTTTTCTTCTAATATCTCAAACAAGTAATGAAAAAATGAATGGAGGGAGTAGATATATTATATACATCAAAATGGAGTCCTAAAATGCCCACTGCTACTTTTGAACCGGTTTCCAAGAAGTGAAATCACCGTGGATATTCAAACAGGTGAAACGGTAATAATCACCCATTTCTTGGGTATTTACCATTTCCAGGTGAAACGATGAAAATCAAACAAGCCCCTTAATGTAAAAGTAACCGAAAAACTAGCTTCCATAAAACATAGGTGATACCCACAAATTCGAGAGTCAGCATTTGCTCGACCTTCCAATTTCAGAGCACTACAGCCTTACTATATAGTTGTCCACTAATTTGGACACCATGTCCTGTCTGATAAGTAGATCTTCCTTTATATTTTGTCAGGCGATGATCATGGTGGCCCACCTTTATGAGGATAGGGCATCTTACACATGCCACATGGTTAAAGGAACGAAAGGAATGTACGTGAACTTCAACATCCAGCCCTTCGTCATTCCCACCACCGTGTCACATGTGTATGATATCTAATCCGTTCAAAAGGTGGGTAATACTCTGTCGGGCCAAACCACCCATTGGAGGGAGCGGATTAGGTGAAACCACAGACTCACTCAAGACGATGCGTCCCTTACAGTAGGGCCCACATTGATGTATGTATTTTGTATCCCCACTGTACATCCATTTTTTCAGATCATTTTAGAGAATTATTTCAAAAATTAAGCAGATCCAATTATCAGGTGGACCATACAATGGAAAACAACGTTGATTGAACGCCCCACCATTAAAAATTTCTTAGGGCGCACCTTAATGTTTCCGTACTATTTATTTGCCATCCAATCCGTTGATAAGGCCACTGGCCACATAATCCTAGCTAAAAGGTTAAAATATATATATATATATATATATATATATATATATATATATATATATATATATATATATATATATATATCAGCTTGATCCAAAACTTTTGTGGCCCATTAATGGTCAATCACCACCACTCACTATGGTATAGTCCACCTGATAATGGGATCTGTTTCATTTTTGGGATAATGCCCTAAAATGATCTGGGCGTGTATACAGAATACATACAACAAGGTGGGCCCCACGGTAAGTGCCGCACCGACTTGGGTGAGTCCGGGTCTCACCTAATCCCCTCCCCCCATTGGAACCCAAGATTAACTCAAGTCTTACGGACGCGGATTGCATCGTGGTGGTCTGTTGACCTCGCAAAGTTCTGTGGACCATAATGTATGTGTTATATCCACACCGTTCATCCATTTTACGAGATCATTTTAGGCTATGAGCCCAAAAAATGAGGCAGATCCACTACAAAAAGCAGTGGGGATTGAACGCCTACCACTGAAATTTCATGTGGCGACAGAAGTTTTGAATCAAACTGACATTTGTGTTTTCCCTTCATACAGAATTGTGTGACATCATGGGAGGCCCTACTAAGGTTTCAACGGCGGGCATCATTGGCCTCACTGATTTCTGTGGTGTGGTCCACTTGCGCTTTGGATCTGCCTAATTTTTCTCATACCCTAAAATGACCTCATAAAATAGATAGACAGTTTGCATATAACAATATCCATCATGGTGGAGCCCACAGAACTTTGCCATGTCAGCACCCACCTAGGTGGGTGGCCTGTTCCAAGCCGCCCAGTCTGAGGCCCTATCCTCCTTAAAGCAAACCACGACTAAACGAAGTGAGGATGATCTTATGTCCAACATCCAGAAAATGCATCTAACACTGACACTCATCGCTACCCAACAGACTGTGATAGGTAAATGGGCCCCAAATAATTTCAACGGCTAAAAGGGTGAAAGTCAAGTGGGTCTCACCATCTATCAATGTCGTTGACTGATGGATAATAATAAGATTCCCAATAATTTTGGATTTTTTTGCCGAAGGTGTTTCCAGAAAATAAAGCGAAGGAACATTCCATAGATTGCCTCTCATATCAAAATCTATGGAATATTTAATATGAGGCAACCTTAGATGCTCCTTTGAAAGAAATGACAATTTCTGTTCCAGGGAATGGTACAGCTGAGTCCCACCCATTGCTGATCAAAGCCATTCTTGGGATGGGACATGGGCCCAACCAGATGGTGAAATCACCATATGGGGGACAAAAGCACAGACATCCACAACAGGGCCACCATATGAATGGCTTTGATAGCCAAAAGGCAGGTCACACATGTACTTTTTTTTTTTTGGGGGACCAAGCAAATTGTTTGATTGACTTTCGTATATTACCATAAAGAAATGCTGAGATTCACAGACCCAATGATATTTATAAAGCTGATGCAATGTACATGTGCCAACACAGAACACATGTATTAGATCTGGGCTACTCATCAGTTGAGACTTGGAAGGGCACTGAACCTGCCCCGGCGCAAAAATCAGGATGATCCACTCATCAGGTGGGCCAAACATCATGTTTAATAAAGACCGCTGGTTGTACCATCCTATCTTCGATTCACCTTGCATGTGTGTGGCCCACCTGATTACTGAATCAGCTCGACTGTTGGGCCAGGTTACATTCACAGGGGCCACAGCTTGATGTGACCTCACCCATGATATCTCTTGGGGTATATCATCCCCGCATTTCGCTTCATCCAGAGAAGAAGAGAGAAGAGAATGGACATGATTTTGACAAATCCAGACCCAATCAGTTTTTAATCTTAGATCATATAATCTAATGGACCATGAGATGAATGTCCACAGCTATATTGAAATGTACCTTTCTTATTTTAAAACTGAGATGCTTCTCCCCACACGTGATATTGTACAGAAACAAATACACCCTTTTTGCTGCACCCAACAAAAACAAACCCTGATATGGGAGTGGGAAGAAAAACTGCCGAATGAATGTATAACTGTAAAGTGACAACACCGTTTGAAGCTCTCTCAGCAAGTCCATGACGCAGATCTCTTGATCAGTGGCTTCATCTGCTTGTCCTCTTCCAGCGAGATCATCCCCAGATGGGATGGGTCTTCCAGCATCATCTTGGCCACCAGATACCCCGCAATCGACCACGTCTGGAACTTCCTCGCCTGCTTCCCAATGTACCTTCCTAGCTTCCCATCGTAGTACTCTGGCCAGCTGTCTTTCAAAAGACGGCTCTCAGCAAGCTCAATTGCTCGTCTGGCAATCTGTGGCCGGCCCGTCTTGATACAGGCAGCAGTTAGCAGCCACAAGAGAACTGTAGAGAAGAGAGGCAGTTAGCAGCCACAAGAGAACTGTAGAGAAGAGAGGGAAGACCGTGAATGGGAAATATAAGAATACAAAGGAAGTCGTCCATGTTCCAATAAACAACACGAGAAATGCCAACCCGCTTCTGCTGCTCCACCATGTGATGATCCAGGCCATTCGGAATAGGTCCAACAAAGACTTCTCACCATCCATAAGAAGGTGATTTAGAAACAAACAGTCCAGAAATGCAGTAACTCACCTTTCTATGGATAGAGAGGATCTTTACCAAGTGCGATTGTCTCTTTTCCATATGGCCTATCTACAGTGATACCTTCAAGACGAGCCATCCGGATTATCATTTGGTTGAGCATGGCAAGCAGCTTCACATATTTTCAACAGCAGGAAAATACAGCATTAAGGATAAAGAATTTGTAAATCATCATTAAACTAGACTTCCAGCCATGCCTCTTACTGAGGTACATTCAAGTGATACTGGGCAGATGTGGGGCCATGTGGTGTATTTATTACATCCAACCTGTCCATAAAATCAGCTTGATAAAAAACTAGTGGGCCATAGCATAGTCAACAAGGCTAGAGAGGGCACTCACTCTTTATTCTAACCAGGTCCCACCTGAATTGCAGACCATCGTGATTTTTGTTTTGATCCTTAATCCATGGAAGATTAAGCATCTGGACAGGTTGCGTTCTGTATACACAACATGGCAGGCCCTCACAAAAATCAAGGGTGAGTGCCCGATCTCAACTAGAGGTGTCAATCGGCCAGATGCACCCAATGGGTACCCAAGCCAGGCCTGACACGGGCCAAGTACAGTGTAGTTAAATAGGTGTGTATATAGGTTTGGGTGTTTTTTTAATTATTATTTAGCCTGATCAATAAATGGTTCAGGTGTGGGTATACGGTATACCCCAACCCATACCCAAACCAGTTTATATATAAATAAATAATAGATATTCCATTTATTAAAATAGTGGACCATTGGATCAAACCTACCAACTATGTACTTTGACATAGACACATGGCCCATCTGAGGTGTAGAACAGTCCATGGTAAAAGTGCCATCATGTAGGACCCGTGTAGAATTTTTATACCAAATCCAAAGTCTTCGTATAAAATTTACATAACAAATCAAGAGTCATAATAAAATAGGGAGTTATTTGATATTCAATTTGTGTCTAATGCTTGATATGTATGCACTCAGAAATTGTATACGTGGCAATCATATTGCAAATTAAACCTAGTAAACTGTGGAAATCATTGTCACCAAGTAATAGTTCCAAAATCAGATTGGTTGAACAATCCTAACCTCTGATTTGTAGACGTTTGTTATTGAGATAGGACCATTGGATTTTTATTTTATTTTTACCAATACAATAAATAGATAATCACACAAGCATAACCTTTGGTTAATTCTACATTTAAATTTGGAGTCCACAAATTCAATGGTTTATATTTCAATTACTTTTAGTCCAAGTAAGTAATTTCATTGTGATAGCTTTTAGCCTTTAGCTTTTAATCATGTGATGCATTAAAAACAACATTAAGATTTTTCTTTTTCTTTTTTTTTTTTTTAGCTTGTTTAATCCAAAATAGCATGATGTCATACTATATCTTCTTCTTCTTCTTTTTTTTACTTTCTTTTTTTCTTTTTTTATTTTAAGAAAACCCATTGTTTTTTTTAAGAGTCTTAATGATGAAATTTGATGTTTTGAGTTAATTGTCTGTGTTTTTTTTAAAAAAAATCTCAAATCATAAAAGAGTAGCTGATACCCTAATGCGTACAACATCCTAGAGAGTATGGATATGGGTGTTCGTTTTAGGCCCGACATGGGTATGGGCAAGAGTGTAGTACCTACTGGTAAGTAAGGGTAAGCATATGCCTATACCAAGTCCGAACCCAAACCCGACCCATTGACACTACTAATCTCAATTTGTGTTCTTTGTTGTGGCCCACTTGAGTTTCCGTTTGGGCTAATTTTTGGGCTTTGGGGTCACATGAGGCAGTGCATCTAATAAACGGGTCAGATTTTGTGAATACATTGCATGGCTCCACTTGTTTCTGGTACCACCATAGCAACAGAGTGCACCCCTCTCTGATTTCAGTGAGCAACAAGAAAACTGTAGAAAAGAGAGGGAATATGCAGATGCTAAATAAAAGGGTATGAAAGGAGTCTTGCATGTTCCAATAAACAGCAGATGAGAAATGCCGACCCACTGCTCATGCTCCACCACATGATGATCCAGGCCATTCAACATACGTCCAAGATTTTTCACCATCCATACAAAGGTGAGTTAGTAAAACATTGCAGAAAAGCAGTTTCTAACTCATCTTTGTATGGATGATATCCAATGATTGAGATTTTCTTTTATTTTTCTTTTCTTTTTTTCCATGAGACCCATCTACAGTGGGACCTTCAAGATGAGCAGTCTGGATGATCATGTGGTCCCGCAGGGCAAGCAGCTTTGCATATTTTCAACAACAGGAAAATACAGCACAAGGATAAAGGAAACAGCTTATTTTAAAACTAGACTCACAGCCATGCCTCTGACTGAGGTGCTTCCAGTGGCACCGGGCAGATGTGGGGCCCATGTGGTGTATTTATTACATCCATGAAATCAGCTCAATGGAAAACTATAGTAGGCCACTGATCCACCTGAATTTCCATTTGGACTAATTTTTGGGCCTTGGGGGTAATGTGAGGAAATGCACATGATGAATGGGTTGGATGTCATGTACATCATGTGGGCTCCACTTCTTGCTAGTAGACACAGGAAAAAAAAAATAGAAGAGAAGTGTAGATAGTTCTTCAAAATGCTGTCGCATGCATGATACAAGATTATTTGATTCATGAGCTAGTTATCTGGCAAATCCCTTACAACCCAAAAACAGACTGCATACCAGATTCTACAAAGAACAAGCTAGACTAATCAAACCATATTAACATGAGGAATGATGCTGGTGTGACATGGATTGTTCTCACTTTTCAAATCAGATCCATAACGTCTGGGACGAAGCTGAAGCCAAACTGAAGTATGGAAAGGCATGAGAATCTTCATCAAAAGCGAATGACCGTTATGAAGTTGAATTCCAAATTAATAGGCTAGAAATGTTAGCTGATTACAAATAGAGAACAGCAGTTTTTGCATTGTCTGAGGAATGCCAGATTTCTATGCAACTGTATAAACCTTTTTAGAGATTTTGCTAGATGAACGAAGAAGCGACGCCTGCAAACTGATAGTTGTGTGGTGCATGGCTGAGTGCTTCTGAAACAAACCATAGCTACATGATTTTGATTGAGGGACATTGTGTAGTCCTGTACATCAGCCATTCTATTGCTTGCTTAAAATGCAGAATGCCCCACATGCAGGGCCATGGTTCGAAGATCTAATGTGTCCCACCACAGATGGTGGACGTCTCAGAGACACCACGGATTGCAAGATCCCAAGAAAAACAACAACACATACACAACAGGAAAAAAGGCTAAATTTAGAAGGATTAGGATCTTCCAATCTGGAAGATTCTCTGGTATAACCCACTAGCTATCAGCCCATCAGATCAACAGTTTGGATCACCAAACGATGGGATGTACATGTGTGGAATCATAGCAAACTATACTTTTGGAGCACAGGCTCCTATAATTCCTCTTTGATAGAACCACATGCGGAGATTCGATTCAAATAAATCTTTGGTTGCGTTTGGATGTGCTATTGAATTAATTGCAATAATTGATTCAACAGAAAGATGAGACCAAATTTAGTGACATTGGCTTTCATGGTGAAAGAAGTAGCCAGCAAAACCCAAAGAATTCCTTTCCTGATAAACTCAAAAAGGACATAATTGAATGCTGAAGCATATTCCTCGATATTAGTATTGTGAAAGGTAATTCAATTCAGTCATTTCTGCTCTACTTTTACTAATTATGGCAATTCAATTCACTGTTGCATCCAAATGCAGCCTTAAGGACATTACATGCATGTGGCAAAAAGAAAATACTAAAAAATAAAGAGCATCAATCAGTATGAGGAAGCACACAAGCTTTGATGGACTAACCTGGCCAAGATCCTCCATTATGGTAGCTCCATCTAGTATTTTTGGGGTCGCAGCCTGTTACAATCCGCCAATCATGGCTCTCTATTGCCGGATAAGATATCTTAAGAGGCATTTCTCCAACCAACTCTTCCCAGCGTGCTTCGATAAGATCCATTATAGCCAACGATTGCTCTGGGGTTGCAAGGGATGATAAAATTGCCACACAATTACCAAGACAAAACCATCGAAAGTCCATCCTTGCAGGACTGACATTTCCAATGAAGTAGCCACCACGGGTAGGCATAAAATCAAATACCCAATCTGGGATTGAATCGGGAATGACATTAAACTTGTTAACTGCAGTGTGAGAGTACTCCTCAGTTTTGTAACGGTATATGTCATTTAGCTGCTGGAAATCAAGCCAAAAGTAACTCCGCATGTGAAAGCTTAAAGCGTGCAAGCGTTTCACAATGCGTTCCACAAATTCTTTCCCTTCAGCATCATGTTTGAGCATTGGCAAAGCAGACCTCAATGCCATAAAGAAAAGGGCTTGGATTTCAATAGGATAACCATAAATACCCTGTAAAATAAGTTTGTACCAAAAACACACATGTAAAACATAGTGTCAAAAGGGAAAAAACAAAACAAACCAAAAAGCAGTTAAAATACAATATGTCATTCACAGAGGCACAAGAAAACAATTTTTTAAAAAATACAAGCACGACTGAAGCTTTGGAGCAATATATATAGGATCCCTATTTCTTATCTGCAAGTAGCCCCTTCATGGGGAAAATGAAAAGAAATTTTGATTTTCCTTTCTGCATTCCTTGAGCTCAAATATTCGTTGCATGTAGCAAAGAAATCAGCAGAACGAATCACCACAGAAATAAACGAAAGAAATCCTAAATTAAGGATATAGTTAGAGACCCTTGTACCAATATGAGAGTCGTGACGAAAGATTTTTAAAGATATAGTAAGACCAAGAGCAACATGCATAGGAAGGTAAATATCAGAAAGACTTAAAACAGATTATCTGGAGAAAGTCTTCTGTCATGAGGAAAGTGAGCTGATCCAGTGCCCCTGGAGGTATATCATATTCATGCCTCCGGATCATATACCATACCCCCCCCCCCCCCCCGCTGAACGAGTTCATTTTCCTTTATCGGTGCAATGACCATATAAAACAAGTACAAGCTTTGTTGGTTCTTTTGCTCCTGTTTGGGTTATAATATTTACAGACGAGTGATGTCCAGAAAAGTTACTATTTCTTGAGATAATTAACTGCAATTTTCAATGTTTTATCAGCCAATTACTTGCTAGTTTAAACTACCAGTAATTTGTTTCTACAGGAACTATGCAAATATTCTTTCTAATTTCCTTCATATTTAATGTTTTCATTGTTTTATTTAATTTTATTTATCGAATTAAATTAGTGTTTCTTTGTGTATGGAAGTGTCCCCGTGCCTAGAATTTTGAAGCATGGCGTGCGGTACACTTTAGCATTTGGCATCCATGCCACATGTCTAGATAACACTAACCATTCCTAAAGCCATATAAACAAACAAGCCTATACATACATAGCAAGATAAACAATACATGCACCAAAGGAGACTCTTTCTTTACCTAAGAGGGGTAATAGGCTAACCACTTGCAATTCAAACTCAACAGTAAATAAACCTTATCTGAACATTCAATATAAGATTGTGTCTAGTAGGTCACCTTCATATTTTGGGTTAAACAACAAAGATGCGTACACATTAGATGGGAAGTAGATCGACAATGGGAAGGTCCAATATATTTAATTTATGGGAATGAAAGTTTTCAGTCTGACTACAAACTCTCTATTTTTATTTTTATTTTTTCTTTTTTATGAGAGATAACAAAGAATGTCTGACTACATACTTGAAAATGATGTCTTCGATAATGCAAGAAATTGAGTCGATAGAAGCAAGTAATGTTGCCCTCACGATATTGCTTAAGAGGTTTGGTCCAACTATACTTAGCAATGTGAAGGAATACAAGAGCTATGAAAGAAATAGTAGCTCGCATTCTTTTTCTTTTCTTCTCCTCTTTTTTTTTTTTTTTTTTTTTTGAATGGCAATAGCTGCATGTATTCTTTTTAATATATTTTAGCAATATACTTTTGGTTGACAAAGGAACATCAGCATTGCCAAACTTGCAGTTGCCTACTAAGAATAGTAAAAGCAGAGTGCAAGAATGTGAAAGTGACCGATAATTCTAGGACAGTTTCTGCAGGACTATGCTCAAACCTAAGCTAACTGCAACATTTTGGAGTACTGAAGGCAAAGCTTGAGGTGGGAAATCATAAACAATCAGACTTTAGCTTCCCCACTTGATAACTGCAAATGCAAACAGAGTGCAAGATGCTAGTAGTGAAATGGGATCATAAGAAAGAGTTGCTAGAATTTGATAGTGTTTCTAGAATAAGGATAACAACATGTACCTTCAAGGACAGTAAGAGTAACAATCCAGAATGCATTGTTACAAGGGGGGAGCATCATGATGGAAATGCAGTGGCATAGTAATCACAAGAATGAATGATTAGCACGAAAGGATTCTTTCAAGAACGGGTACCAACAGTTGATTTCCTTGAAGAAGTCACTTAGGACCACTACAAAGTGATCTAATGGGGATCAAATTTGCAAAAAGGAGCACTGCAAGATGAAATCTCACAGGCAATATGGGACAAACATTTCGATTAGATACAGTGTGTTTACCTTTTGCTGTTAGCATTTTTGCCGTTAACATCAGCATTATGAAGGTCTCAACCTCTTTTGACAAGGAATACATCATTCACATGGAGAAACAAGGAAAATGCAAAGTGCAAACAGAAGCAAGTGAACAAGGAAGCAAAGATATCTTCAAACTTTTGAAGCAACAATAACCCATTTGCAAAAGTGATATAGATTGCTAACCATTTCTGTCTTTTCAATGTGAGAAGCCACCATATAGTGTACAAAGGACAAGCAAAGGCTGCTATCCTAGAATCATTGTTTTGAAAACTTCACTAGCCATTAAACCAGTGAGGTAGCTGATTTGGTTTGGATTGGCCTGAACCAGGATGTATTTGGTGAAGCAGCCAAAATAATGTTTCTCAGATGAAATCAAATGAAAAAGAAATTGGAGAAATAGCAAAAAAATAAAAAACTAATAGTTGACCAAAACAAAAAAGTATGAAAGAAAGACAACATCAATAGTGTTTTTTTTTCCTCTTTTGAAAAAAAAAAACTTTTTAATTGAAGAATTTTTTTACGAAGCCTGCCAACAAAATGAAGCAGGAAAAGAATACAAAGAAGAGTGTTTCTCAGATGAAATAATGTTTCTCAGCTGAACCAGGATGTATTTGGTGAAGCAGCCAAAATAATGTTTCTCAGATGAAATCAAATGAAAAAGAAATAGGAGAAATAACAATAATAAATAAACTAATAGTTGACCAAAAAGAAAAAGAAAAAAAAAAAAAAACATGAAAGAAAGAACATCAATAGTGTTTTTTTTTTTTTTCTTTTAAAAAAAAAAAAAATTTCAAGTGAAGAATTTTATTAAGAAGCCTGCCAACAAAATGAAGCAGGAAAAGAATACGAAGAAGAGAAAAAGACCCGACTCCCCCAAAAACTGGAACCAAAGCTTAAACTATAAGGACCACTACAAAGCAGAGCATTCTAACAACATGACACTCATTTCCATGAGCACTACTTGAATGGGCCGAGTCTGGTTACAAAAGCGTCTTCCGTTCCTTTTGCCCCAAATGGACCACCAAATTGTAGGTAAAGTCAATTGCCATCTTAAAGAAAGCAACTTTCCCCCTCCTCCCCCATGTCATGCCCATAAAAGGTCCCCTCACGATGCCTGCCATTGCCCATGCCACCCCATGGACTGCTAGGAACAAATCCCATATCTTCTGAATGAACAGACAGAAAATGAAAAGGTGACCAACTGTTTCTGCATCTTGCTCGCACATGCAACATATATTCGGAATAATCAAAGATTTGTTTTGGAGATTATCAATCATTAATTTTCTCTTACGTCCTATCAGCCAAGTGAATGCTGTTACTTTAGGAGGAGCCCTGTAAAACCAGAAATGATATGGATGCCTTTCAGGAGAGTCGCTACTTTTGGGCTGAAGCATAGAATAGAAAGATTTGTCCGAAAACCTCCCCGAGCTAAGCATACGCCACACCATAGAATCAGAATCCCCAGTTGGGGTTGCAGACTGCAAGCACTGAAGAAGCGAAATGAAAGCCTCTGTCTCATCTTCTATAAGGTTCCTTCTGCACAGAGGCGTCCAAACTACCACTGAAGCATTCAAGGAGTAGCAGTCAATCACCCTCAAATCAGGCGAAGACGCAAGAGAGGCTAGAGACAGGAAATCAGTACTCAGCGACCCATCACCACACCATGTGTCCTCCCAAAATCTGGTTTTGGATCCATCCCCCACTGAAAAGGACACTTTTCTAGAAGATAGCCTTAAGCGACAACACCGATCTCCAAATAAAGGAAGCTCTATACAAAGTAGATCTGTTTGTATGCCATCCCCCCTCCTGACGCCTGTACTTTGATGCAATGATTTCACACCAGCAACTACGAACTTCCATAGCAAACCCCCATAAACATTTTCCAAGAAGAGTTAAATTAATGCTTCCAAGGACCCACAAGCCTGCCCTGCCTTGCACTACAGGTCTACAACGACCCTCCCACTTCAACAAGTGAAACTTGAAGCTTCCTGCAGCTCCCTTCCAAAGAAAATCCCTTCTTAGCTTTTCAAGTCTCACTAGCACCCTTTGAGGACATTTTAAAAAGGACATGAAGTATATTGGCATATTAGAAAAAGCTGCCTTTATCAAGGTTAGATGACCTCCTAAACAGAGGTACCGACTCCTCCATTTGGACAGTTTACTGTCAATTCTTTCTATCACCTTGTCCCATGGGTGGAGCGCAGGTTTCCCAATGCATAACGGGAGCCCCAAATAATAAGAAGAGGACCCAACCTTACAACCAAAGAAGGAAGCCAGGCTAGATATATCATCTTGAGATACATGCACTCCAAGAAGTTGAACTTTTTCCCACATTAATCTTTAGCCCAGAAACTGCCTTGAAACACAACCACTTTCCACGGATTGACAACCATAACTAGATCTACTTCTGAAAAAATAATTGTATCATCTATAAATTGGAGATGAGAGATTGGAGCCACCATAATCCAGAAATTCCCTGTACATGATCATAGGCTTTCTCCACATCTTGCTTGCAGACTATCCCTAGTTTCTTTTGTTTATAACGAGCGTTAATGCACTCATGGGCAATCAAGGCTGTATCCAAAATTCGTCTACCCCCTACGACGGCTCCTTGATTAGGAAAAATAATGTTATCCATCTCTTTCCTGAGTCTTGTAGCCAGCACCTTAGCAAGAATTTTGTATGGGCTTTCTATCAAGCTTATCGGTCTAAAATCTTTCAACCCTTCCACACCGTCTACTTTCGAGATGAGGGTGATAATAAAGGTGACAGCCAACTCGGACAAAAAGTGCCCCTTGTAAAAAAAAAAATTTAAAAAAAAAAAAAAAAAAAAGGAAGTCCTTCAAATCCCTTCTCACCACATTCTAAAAACCTTGAAGAAGGCGATTGGGAAGCCATCAAGTCCTAGAGCTTTGTTGCTTCCCAAACTATCCACAGCTTCCTTGACTTCCAAAATCAACTTCTCCAAAGAACTCGTAGCTTCTTCTAATATTTTGTTGAAAGGGAGCAAATCCAACCTTGGGCGAACCCAGCAGTCCTTGGTTAGAAGCCATTGATAGAAGCCAACTGTAGCCCCGCACACCCCTTCCTTCTTTTTTAACCTAGATGCGTCCATGACAAGACGATATATGATTGCATCTCTCTCTAGCTGAAGCAATACAATGGGAATTTTGTGCGTTTTTATCTCCTCCTTCAACCACAAGGCCCTCAAGCATTGTCTCCATGTAATTTCCTGCTCAAGAAACTTGAAATAATTTGACCCCAGCATTATCCGCCTCTCGATGTCCTCATCTGTAGCTTTGCCTCCTTCCTCCTTGAGATTAATGGCGTGGATCTCATCCAGAATTTCAGAAATCATGGCCTCTCTTATCCCAAAAATCTCTCTGTTCCATTCCCTTAATTTCTATCTGAGTTCCAACTTCTTATGAAGTCTAAACCCTTACCTTCCACCTGGAAAGAATTCCACTAATCAATGAAGAAATCTGCAAATCCTTCGAACTCCAGCCACATTAACTCAAATTGAAATAGTTTTAGGCCCCAACTTTCAACTTCGACTTGAAGCAAAATGGGTCTATGGTTTGACAAGGATCTCAGCAACCCTCTCACTTGAACCAACAGGAATTTGGCCATCCATTCTAGACCTTAATCTAACAACGTTTTCCCTAGTCCCTCAAACCCCTGACATTCTAGCTCAAAATGATCATTGGGACATTGATTGCCCCCCTCTCCCCTTGATTGGCCCCACATTTCTATTGCTATTATCGTAATTCAATAAGCTCTCAAGTCTCAACAGCTCCCTCTTAACTCCAAGAAGTGTGTCTTGCCACTTGCTTGGAAACCTCTTTGTGTCTCTATTTAATTAAATGGAATAGAGCAACAGCATCGTCATCGCATGCTTGAAATGTCATCTTAAGCTTCCTACCCATCCTGCCAATAGCATCCTTGATCTAGTTCAATTCTTCATTCGACATGACGTTGATGCTTAAGCTTCCTGCCAGGGCCTCGCAAAGCTGAGATTCTAAGCCTTCACCCTTGTCGATTCCAACAAAGGAGGTAGAATAGAGAGGGATGACATCTAGAGTCGCACCAATATCCATCCCCTCTGTAAGCTCTTTCTTTCCCACAACCGAAATAGCTAAGACCCCCTATTCCGCTTCATACCTGCCCTTTGTCTGAGCACCTTCTTCGTATGTTTTTGCCTCCCTCATCAGGGTCTGAAACCTTAATTCACACCTCAACTGTTGGGAACTCTACCATTGCACTAGAGGATAAGCTTCGTTACACCCTGCAATCATCTCCTTATCTGGATGAGACGCATCAGGAACCCAGCGAAATAAGATAAGTCTAGGGCCCCATTGACTATAAGGAAAGAAGACTTTTCTCAAAGGAGTCAAAAGGTCGAGGTTCAACTTCTCACGTACGCGAAACGAAACACGTGGTGGTGAGTCGTCACATACCGGCACAAACCGAGAGACGCTCCTCACGGGCAACAAAAGCATCACCTTTCGCTTGACACATGTCTGCATTCGACTCGTCGTTGATGATAGCATCATCACCCCTAACACATATCGAGAGAAGGTCGGCAACAATAAGGTCAATCGATCCAGGGAAACATGTGGCACTGCATTGCAACCATGCATCGATGACGAAGAGGACCTGTAAGACAATCGGCTTCGACAGATGGCCTGGATTCGCTAGAGCTCAGCCTCGTGAATCCGAGCCTCGAGCAGACTCTCCGCTTCGGATCGAGCCTTATTCGGACCCGCCAGCACGATAAGAGCATCAAGGACTCCCCCACGAATCAAAACATGCGAGGCTTCACTGCTCTCCACGTATGGGCGAAGGGGCACATCGACTCTACACCAAGCAACCGCAGAGCACGGAACATCAATCAATGAATGGGGAAAGGTCACTTGTCCACCGACCCCCTGTAGACACCCTGGGTGCTAACACAAAGCCCCTCCAAAGCACTGAGGAAGTACTCCTTGAAACCTCCCTCCATGACAATGGTGCTCCGTTGCTTCCTGGCTCTTCCAAACCTCACCCCATCCAAACAGAACTCCCCACGAAACCTTTTTCTCCACCGTCATTGGAAGAATAACCTCTCTAATAGACAAAAATACTCCGGTCGGCACTAAGAGAGCTCTTCTTCTCCTTATACAAATAGGAGTTGCGTTGATGTCTTCCCCCAGCTTAGATACCTCATCGATGATGAGAATCTCTCCCAAGCAATCACATAGTGCCTTGAAGATTTCCATATTCCATAACTCAAGGGGTGTTCCCCAGAAGAGATACCACGCAGTTTCACACCCGAGGATGGAGCTATCCTCCCATTTTCAAATAGATAGAATCGGTCCGTCGTTAAACATGGACCCCAGCCATGACCATTTGGTCAATATTCGTCCTCAGCTTCATTGAGATCCAAATATCTATTGCTAAGAGGAGCTTGATTTTGTAATCGCCTACTTCCACCGTGCAACAAGCTTTCAACCAAACGCTAATGTGAGCAAGAAGTGCTTCCTCTCATGTCACTAAGGTGTTCCGTAACAGTAACGATGGTCGTAACGGCCACCACCATTACCTTTACGATACGGGGCATAACAGCTATTACGGCCCCATAACGGCCATTATGGTCTCTCTTTTTTTTTATTAAAAAAACCTCCGAAAAACGTGTATCTGCCACGTAATGTTGATTAGAAAGTATGAAAAACCTATATATGTCTCGTAATAGACCATTACGAGACTATTATGGTCTTTATAGTATATGTAATGTGCCGTTAATGGCAATTATGGGTCTTTTTTCCATAACGATTGTTACGGCCGTTACAACCCCGTAACGTATAACAATTGCCACCGTTACTTTTACGTAACGGCCCTTATGGCCCCGTAACGACCATTACGACACACCATGCGTGTAACTACAACTACCGACCGCTAAAACAAAGAGCGCATCCTTTCCACCATCTTCGGGTCTATGCAAACCTCCATCCAGAAAGGAAAGCTTCTACTCCACACCGACCTGCCCTTAATAGTGCCATCGACACCCTTCTTCATTGGATCTTTCTCTTCCAGCTGGGGCTGGGGAAGCTCAAAGCCAGACAGGGCCTCCTTGAATGATCGAGGCTTGCCAACCTCTCTCTCTCTCTCTCTCTCTCTCTCTCTCTCTCTCACACTTCTTGGACTCCTTCAAAAGCTCCTCCCTATTTACTATATTAGGCCTAAACTTGTCCCTCTAAACCAACATCTTGTTTCCCCCGAAGCTATCACCATGTAGTTGCTTGATAACCTTTTCCACTTCCCCGTCCATCTTCATCCCAACGAACGCAAATCCTCCGGGTGTCCCTGAATTGCAAAAACGAGGGATAACCCCTTCCATTACTTCGCCCACCCTCCCAAAGACCCTGGAGAAATTGATTGGCAACCATCCCTCCGGATACCCTTTCACGAATAACATCGGCCATTCCTGTAACACACCCCCCCACCCAATCCTCATCGGATTACCTTTATTCATAAGGGTCGAAGCCATTAGCGAAACCACAGCAATCGACAGCCTTTCCTCTATTTACTACTGGGGGTCGAGACTCTCCCTCCTCGCATCCTTTCTCTAAGTTTTCACTTCTCGAGGAATCCCTTTGCCCTCCTATTAAGTCTGCTCTGCCTACCACTTGACCCCCTTCACGCTAACACCTCTCGCTGTAGATCCTACTCTTCCATCACTGCGTCGACTGCTTGCAGATTGATTCCTTGCAGACCTTCCTTCCAACCGATTTCCTTCCAATCGACTTCACAAATTAAAGTAACTTATTACAAATTGAAATTATTAATTCAAACAAATGTTTTAGTGACAAAATACACATTACCAATTTACCACATCTATATACATATCAATTAATTATTCTTGCGTCCCCTATTAGCAACACCCCAGTGGGCCCCAAGACTGGGTAAAGATGAGGTTTGATGTTAGGCAGGCAGCTGGTTGTCAAACAAGTTGGCAAAACAGGATCCATAAAATAGCTAGGACAAGGCTATGACAATGATGATGATGACACAAACAAATTTGGGAAAAGGTATTCGCAATAAGAGATATAAAATAATAAGAAGAAAAAAAAGGTTTCCAACAAGGTTTTGGTGCCTCTTTTACAACTTCAAATAGATTTGGTAGATGAGTTTCCACCTACTGTCCAAAAAGTACGAAGAAAGAACAAAAAATCAATATTTAATTGAAGTATAGAAGAAAAAAGGAGTTTGATTTTACATATGTAAATTCAATAATTTAGGCATGGATCTTGGACAATGCAGCTTCCAATTCATTTCATCCTCATTCTAGATAAGTTAAAGGGCAGAAAAGATGCAGAAAGTTTGTGATGATTAGAGTAGGTGTCATCGCCATTTACTTTCATTCAGTCCTTTATTACAGATCAATCATTTTATTAGTGTCTGAAGGAGTGACCATCGGTAACAAACCCCAAGAATTCAGAGACAAGGGACTAACCAAATGTGCAACCACATATAACTTTTCTCAAAGGGAAAAGTCATATTTGCATAAGACAATGTAAAATGTATCACATCTATTGCTAAAGATATCGAGGAAGAGTTTTGAATTTTATCCAGCTCAGCTTTCAATGATGACCCATCCAATCATTTCCCTATTATTCCACAATAACAATCAACCAAAGAAAAAAATAAATAAATAGAAATCAACTTTTTCTTTAGAATATATGCGAAACAATTCCAAGATGTGATTTATGGTTATTCATGCCCATCATTTCAATCTACTTTGCTAATGTAAAAGAAATTCACATGTGCTAACAGTTAAGCAGTTCAGTTGGACAAGAATAATCTTCCATTTAGAGCTTAATCTGAAACTTTAATAATCTACAATGCCTGGATCCAAATACTTGTTACAAATCCCATTTCCCAAAATCCATGCCAAAGATACAGATATATGCATCCCATTCATAACATGAAATTCATATGAAAACTTTACTGATTCTATTATTTTTAATTTTGTTAAAGGCAGATCTGTTTATTCCTTTCAACACGCTAACTTAAAAATATATACATTAACAGTCGCAGAGTTTATTAAATTCCTATATATACATACATAGATCTACGTATGTGTGTATAATTTGTCTTAGCACATGGAATGTAGGAACTTTGACAGGCAAGAGTATGGTATTAGTGGATACGATGAAGCAAAGGAAAGTCAACAAAGCTGATATACAAGAGACCAAGTGGAAAGAGGTAAAAGCTAAGGAAACTGATGGATATAACTTTTTGTATTTGGACATTGATAATTTATTGATGAAAGGCCAAAGCCTAAAGATACAGATGCAAAACCGAAATAATATTACAACTCACACCAACTATCCAGAAACTGAATAATGAGCTTAGAAGCTTTTGCCCACTCTATTACATTACATTTAGCCTTTTTGAATACTTCCATAACTTGGCTTTTTCGATTTTTGAAACTCCTCTCATTCCTTTCTAACCATATAAACCATAAGCCCGCTAAGAAGCTTTGGTATATTGAATATGACAACAATAGAAATGGAATTGGAATAGCGGTCAACAAATATTTAATAAAGCTTGCAAGAGAGGAGATAATCAATCTCATTAATGCAAATGCCCCCGTAGGAAGGATAAGAAAAGAGAATTAAGAGAATTTTGGAAGACATGTATGGACTAATACAAGGAATTCTGAAGGAAGAGAGAATATTTATAAGAGAGGACTTAAATGATTATACAGGAAAAGATAGCAGAAGATGTGAACGGGTAGATGAAGGATATAGTTTTGGTCATGGAAATGAGATGAGAGATGCTATCCTTGATTTTGTTCCTTCTTTTTTTTTTTTTTTTTTTTTTGATTGAAAGATGCTATCCTTGATTTTGTTATGATAGCTAATACATACTTTAAAAAGAGAGATTATCATTTAATAACCTCTAAAAGTGTATCCCGTACAAGCTCGATGGACTTCTTTTTACTTAGAAATACAGAAAAGAACGGCACTATGTAAAGAATGCAAGGTTATGCTGGAATAGAGTTTGACTACACGACACAACATAGGCAAATGATCATAGATATTTACATCAAGAGATTAAGTGTTCAAGAAAAGGTTGGCGGAATTAAAAAGGAGAGAAAAGTAGTGTTATTTAGGAATCATCATCATCATTATCTAACCCTTATCCCAATTAATTGGGGTGGGCTACATGACTCTTGTTCCTCCATTCCACTCTATCAAGGGTCAGACCTTCAATTAGACCATAGGTCATCAAGTCTTTTCTTATGACCTACATCCATGTCCTTTTGGACATTCCCCTTGCCCTTTTAGAGCCTTCAACTTAATAAAAGAAAGTGGAACGTTGATAAAAGATACTGTTATTTGGGAATAAATTGATAAAAGAAAGAAAGTGGAATATTGAGGAAGAAGTTAATATTATGTAGAATGCAGCAATGAGCACATTAAAAAAATGGCCGAAGACATTTTAGGAGAAGCTAGAGGGAAAGCTACTCTTATAAGGAAACTTGGTGGTGGAATATTAAGGTCCAAAGGCTATTATTAGCAAAAGGCGATCATGTTATGAGGTTTGGCAAGAGACTAGAAACAAGGAAAACATAGAAGAACATAAAAAAGTGTAAGGATGTAGATCATGTTATATGCATTAAGAGCGATGACCAAAGTCTATTGATTCAAGATGGCTAGATCATTGGAAGGTGGGAAGTTATTTACAAAACCTATAAAATGATTACCAATCTAAAAGTGTAGGGAAAGAAGGAATTATAAACTCAAATGAAGCAAAAGATCATTGATACTTGCGTAGATCTCAAATGAAAGAAGCTTTAAGAAAGATGGAGACAGAGAAGGCCCTATGAGCAGATGATATACTGATAGAGGTTGCAAGTGCACAAGAGATTGGCTTATTTTGGTTGACTAAAGTTGTTTGGCAAGATTGTAAACATGAAGAAAATGCTGAACAAGTAGAAAGAAATGTGGTGCCTATTTACAGAATAAAGCGACATACATGGATGTGACATTTAATCACTTTGGTGGTGTTGATAACTTTCCCATGAAGGTGGGGATGTTAGCATTCCTCTATATGTGGCTGTGTGTGTGAGTGGAGAGATAGAGATAGAGAGAGAGAGAGAGAGAGAGAGAGAGAGAGGTTTGACTGCATGGTATCAACATTACCACAAGTTACAATGGTGTCAAGCACAAAGTGGGGCCCCACTGTGAGTATGAAATCCACTCCGTCGGCCCCTCATGTTCACCATACAGACTGAAAACCAGGTTGATCAAAATATCAGGTGAACCACAATAGAGGAAACAACGTAAAATCATGCCGAAAACCTCTAAATTCACATGGTGTGGCCCAACTGAGTTTTGGAATGGCCGGATTATTGGGATGTCCCTTGATCCTGGTGAGAAGCCTCTAATGACTGGAGAGAGTAGCCTTTATAAATCTTGGTGGGCGCCACGAACAATCTGGAAGGTTTTAATGGGTGGGCATTCCCTCCAACTGTTCCCTATTGTGTGGCCCCCTTGAGTTTTGGATCGACCTTATTTTTGGGCTCCAGGCCAATCTTGGAAGGGCGCACCTGATAGTCAAAGTGGATGTCATGCATACATCATGATGAGCCCCATTTTGCTCAACAATATTGTAACTATGGTAGTGTCGACACTTTGTGATCAACCGTCACACAATGACAGATGTAATGAAAATAATAGAAAAGGATTTAGTTTGGAAGAAATTCTTCTAGTAACCGATTACCGATAGAATAGGATTTAGTTGAGAAGAAATCCTTCAAGTAACCAATACAGAACCCGTATTGCATCATGTCGAGAGCAGTACAGATGCAAGCATCTGAGTATCTCAGTTGAGAATTCACAGTTATGGATTGTATGGCAAAGAACTTCACAAGAAGCAGATTCTGATAAATGAATACAAATATATAACAACCGAGAGGTATATCAGGATAATTTTACCATTCTTCGATCAATCATGGAGCATCCATCAGCACAGAGCAGGGTTGGGAAAGTGTCAAATCCCTCTGAGAGACATAATGTTAGTATGAGCCGCATTCCCTTTTGGCATTCAGGTGTTTCAGCAAGAGACAAATCCCCAGTAGATTTTGTGTAGGCACGGAGAAGAATAATCCACCAGAATCCAGAGTCAACAGGAGCCACTCTTCCAATTGCACTCTCCCCAAAATCTGCAATTAAAGTATCTGTTTTCCGAACAGGATCATGAAGCACTTTGAAGCTGGCTGGCATTGCACCTTCTCCAAGCTTGAAACGGTCAACCCGCTTCTCCCAACCTTGAAGGTAGAGAGTCTTCAGAAGAAAATTTTTAACAATCTCTGGCTCACCATTCATCAGAAAAGCCAGAGCACTCGGTACAAAGTCCCGGACAAACACCTGTACAATAGATGAATAGTCAGTGAGAAGATCCAGCTAACTGGTGTTTTTCAACTTCAAGCAGAATGTGACCAAACACAGATTATTACAGATGCTGCCAACTAAAAAAGATGTGTTTTGACTCGTACTGGTCCAAAAAATACAGAAGATATTTCCTTGTTTCATCACCAATTATGGAAGGTCCTAGCTATTTTTGAGGTAGGAAGGAAAAAAGTGCCTGATAAAGCATAATCAAGAGATGCATAAAGAATAATAAGAGAAGCTTAAATATGAGACACCTGGCATGCTTGGACACATAAAATCAGGGAACTATGAAATCAACAATCATCAGGACCAAAATCCCAGATGACTTACCTAAAACAATCACAAATTCAGCACCAAGTAACACAAAATCGGTAGCACGTGGATCCTAGTCAAACAAATGGAGACTTGAACTATTCAATCCATAAGAGAGTGATTAAAAAGAAATCCATTTCTCAAAGGATCAAATGCCAAAAAGTAACCTATGATTCCAATCTAGAAAAGAAAGTAAGTCCAAGGAGGAACAGAAGATAAGATTTCTCCTCTAGTTTCCTACACGTACGCTCCAAAGATCACACATTCTATGAAAACAAGCAGTTAAATATTAACCAAACAAACCAAAGATATCAAATTTAAAAAGAAAAGGGACAAGAACAAGCAACAGTCACCAGTGGATATATACCTGATCATAATTTAGAACCTCCTCAGAGGCATGATCAAACGCAGCGATCGTACCCACAGGCTGTCCCCGGAAGAACACCAACGACCGCCTCAGTGCTTCCCACGCATCAGCAACCATCGGATGCGGCTCAAACGAGTTGCGAGCCGATGATGCCGGGGTGTTCAACCCTGACCGTCCCCCGGGTGAGCACATATTCTCAAAATTCTCCAACCCTCTGGTGTTCTCTGCAGCTCGAGTGGAGAACCGAGGCGAGACGCCGATTGACATCTCGCTGAGAGACCGCTCATCAAATGATCTCTGCCGCTCAATGTTCAATCTCGGCTTATCGAGAAGCCGTGAAAGATCATAGTCATCCGCTTCGGAGATTGAGCAGTGTGAACCGACATTCCGAAGGCTGAGCTCACGTGGTCCATCCATCCAGGTATAATATGTAGATACTTACAAGTTAGAAGAGATGGTCTGCATCAACAGAAGCGATACAAATCAAACGATCAAAAATTATTTAAAAAAAAATCAAATCAAATCAATGCCAATGGACAAAATTACATGATATTTTGATTCGACAGATGAGATTGACTCATTGAATCAACATATCAACGACATGATAAAAGCTCAGATTTTCATCAGATGAACTACATTATCACATCAATAGACACCAAACCTTTGATTGGACGAAATGGACGGCAATCAACGGTCGTGATCCAGCCAAAAATAGAGCTAAAATGAAAGAACTTAGTCAGAAACATTCAAAATTCCCAAAAGAAAGCCACAAATTCCTTCATTCCGACACGAAATTCCTCCAAAACGCTGTAGCTTTCGAAACAGAACCGGATCTCATGAAAACAACAGCAAAATGAGGGAAAAGAAGAGATGTTCCACAGATCTGAACAAGAAAACTCACCTCGGGAAGATCTAACCGCGGAAACGAGCTGCTTCAACCGAACCGACGGTCAGATTCCGTCGATTTGTAAGGAATCTGAAGGAGAACAGGATTCAGAAGGGAGCGGAGGAGAGAAAAAAAAGATCCAAGTTGCGGAAAGGGTTATTTATAGGCAGAGGAATGGTCCTCCGTCGCTGTCTGTTCTATCTACCCCTCATTCTCTCTCCTCAACAGTAACAGGGAATAGCCAGTGGAAGGGAGGTGTGTTTCCCGTCCATAGCGGGAAATCACAGGGCATGACTAACCGGGAATAGCCGGTTCGAGCACGCGGGGTTTACCGGCTGCAGACGTGGAGAAAACAACAGAACCCGACGGCCCTTGCGATCTCGCATGTGACAGGAGGGCGTGCTATTGGATTTTCCACTGGCAGAGTTTATTCTTTTATCAGTTTCGTACTTTCCGCTAATTAATTGTAATTAAGAAAAGTTAATCATTTTTGACCGTACAACTTTCGGTACTCTGGCGGAGTATGAGAGTTCACGTACATCACCTAGAAATTGCATAAACGGATTGTGTCGAACTCAAGTTAAATGGTTTATATCATGGGCCAGACTTCAAATTAGTCAATTTACATATTTACATTAAAATCCAACAGGTTTGTTGACAAATAAGGGACGATTATACTTTAATAGTTATAATTCAACAAATGAATGTCCACTAATCAGATGCTAGAATCATCTAATCAAATCCTATTTTGGAAGATGACCTATCTACAGTATTACCATTGATTTGGACGGTTTTATTTGAGTTATCAATATGTCCATTTTACAATTTTGAGTGCTGATGTACCATCACACACTCTTTAGTTGTATCAGGTAATTCCACTTCGGAACGGATAAGGTTGCCCAAACCATTTTTCATCTTTTTACGCTAAAAGTGGAAGAGAATTACTTTGATACTCTGGCAGTGTGGTGGACAATACATGGGCAGTTAGAAACTGCTTACCTGGCATGCAACTAACTCAAATAAACCGTCCAACTTATCTGTGTTAGTTTAGACGTATAATGAACAAATTATCATTCTTATATGGTTATCTAATTAATAGATTACTGGACATTTGTTGGATGGATAAAAATTAGAAATATCCAATGGTGTTATTTCAGAAAAAACAAGCGTCCACTAATCAGAGGTTAGGATTGTTGTAACAATCTAATTTTCAGACTGTAATTTAGCAACAGTGAGTTCTGTTTAATTTGAGTTTATATATGCCATGTATCATTTCTAAGTGCCCGAGTATCAAGCCTCGCATGCAGCCACAGTATCAAAAAATTGGAAATGCGTGTCCTGATTAGGTGTGGCCCCGCCCTCACCAAACACCGTGCGGCTCTGAGTCTGGGGCCTACCTTGATGTATGTATTGTATATCCACGCCGTCCATCATTTTTTGCAGCTCATTTCAGGTATTGATACCAAAAATGAAGCAGATCCAAATGACAGATGGATCACACAACATGAAAAAGTTGGTGATTGGCCATTAAAAACTTATTATGGGCTAGAAATGTTTTGGACATCAAGATGATATTTTTTTTTCCCCTCATCCAGGTCAATGATACATTATCAACAGTTTGGATGGAAAATAAACATTAAGCTGGGACTTAGAAAGTTTTTAACAGTGTGGGCTCAACCACCACTGTTTCTTATGGTGTGGTCCAAATGAGATTTGAATCTGCTTCGTTATTTTTCTTTTACCGCATAATTATCTTAAAAAGAGGAAGGACGGCATGGATATATAATAAATTCATCAATGTGGGCCCCACAGTCGTATAGGTGCAAATGATTGTGCTGATTGGGAAGTACCTGCGTATAGAAATTTAAATCCATCCCATTAGACTCGTGTACTTGGTACGGTTGTGTTTGGGCCTCGAGAACAGTGGGATCCACCAGATGGACGACCTGGATCATCTTAAATGTACGTCATGTGTCCGGTTAAGATGAGAGTGTACGTATCATACTGCGTGCCATCTACACAAATAGATTTCTCCTTTATTAATCGTACAAAAAGTGTAGCTTGCCGAAGGCGCATCCAACCGCACATTATCTCTTTTCCCAATGTGTGATACGCGTGATAGTTGAACGGCTTCGCAAGAATATCTATGCAGTGGGCCCACCAGATACAAGGTACACGTCCGACATGTGTAACACGTTGGCATGTCACGTGTGGCTGCGTGTGGAGGGGGACGCGAATCGCCTGTAATCCCGAGCTCTATCTGGCCCACCTTGTATCCACTCCGTCCATAGGTTTCGCCAGCTCATGTTAGAGCGCAATCTAAAAATTCAGGAAGATTCTAAACTCAAGTGGGCCATACTTCAAGAAACAATGGTGATTGAACGGTCACCATTGAAGAACTTCTTCAGAAAATAGAATTTTTGGATCAGGCTTATATTTGTATTTTCCCTTCATGACGGTGAGAATCACTTTATGAATGGGTTGGATGACTTGTAAACATCTCAGCGGTTTCCAAAAAGGTTTTAACGGTGGGTGTTTCTTTTCCCACGTTTCCTGTAATGTGGCCCACTTAGGTTTTGGATCTGCCGTATTTTTTTCCATACGTACTAAAATGATCTTGAAAAACGGATGGATAGATTGGATATAACAAACATGACGGTGGGCCTCACAGAACTAGGTGTTACAGAGTAGCAAGTCGCATCCGTGCGTGCCGTACCAACAACCCATTTCCATAAATAGGGGAGATTTGATACCATGGCAGAGCATCATGGTTGCTACACCGGCGCTCATCAATTGCACACGTGGCATATAATAACTCAAATCAAACCGTCCAAGTTGTGTTACCAATGTCCAGAATTCAATTATATACATCGATCACAGCCTCTATTTAGTGGTAATTTGTTTCTTAAATAGGGACCATTGAATGTTATCCAACTCCACCGTAAATTAAACGCTTACCAATCAACCGTTAAGAAATCAAATAATTATCTATTTTTTTCCTTTTACAATACATCTAAGAAACCCACGATTTGGACGGTGGAATTCAAGTTTTCATATATGCCAACTATAGAAATTATAAGTGCCTGCGTACTAACTATCACACTCTGCCAGAGCATCCAATTTTTTTCTTCCTTGAGTTACGATGCTACAACCAATCTCTCTATTAAAGAATAAAAATGTCAAGTGGATGTTTAATGCTTTCTACCATCAACAATTCTCAACTACCTATTGGTCTCCATAACTTCAATACAATGTTCCCACATCATATGATTATAACCCTTCGATCAGAGGCCGACAAATAAACGGTAACGCACAAAACACGTCAACGTTTCGATATAACATGAGATGAGTAGAATCATCCAATTCCAAAAACAAAAAAACAAAAAATGTTTGGGACGTGTTTCATTCATGATGATTCATACTATATCGAGGGTCCAGATCACTGGATCATGGCCCCATTTGTACACTATAGAAGTGGTGGGGACGCGACTTAGCTGCAATCCGGGAACCAACGGTGAGGGTAAGACCTGACCGTGAGGATCACCCAGATGTATGCGTTGTATATCTATAGCGTCTATTGGTTTCGTCATATCATTTTATGATATGTTCCAAAAAATGATGGATATCTAAGTATCAGGTGGACCACACCGTTAAAATATTTTTGTGAGCCATAAAAGTTTTGTATCAAGCGACATTTGTGTTTTCCCTTCATCCATATCAGCGTTACCTTATCAACAGGTTGATACTTGTGTTTTCCCTTCATTCAGGTCAGCCAGGTTCAATGGAAAATAAACATTGTAGGACACCGACCTTAGGAAGTTTTTAATGGCTGGCATTCAATGACCACTGTTTCCTATTATTTGTTCCACTGAGATTTGGATTTACTTTGTTTTTTAGCCCATGCCTAAAATGATATGGTGAAAAAGATAGACGGAATAGATATATAACACATTCATCAAGGTGGGCCTCACGCCCACATCACTGGTTCAGGTTGCAGGCCCTGTCCCCTTTAAGCAAATTTGGTTTAGATGTCCATTTGTTTCAAATAATGTGGCCCACCTAATGAAAATACTGACATGAAATTTTGGTCAGGGCATCTTAGCTGTGAACCCTACTCGATGGACTGCTCGGATCTAACACAATCCCCTCATCTTGACACGGGATTGCATGTAGTTTGGTTGGGTCATGCAAGCATATGTTTAGAAAAAGGTGGGCCTGTCAGCCAGCGTAGAACCACCACAGGAATAAACGGATGACTCATAGACATGGGCAACCTAATGAGTGTATTGATCTAAAATTTTAGATGGGTCACACCTCATGATGGGCCCGATTTTGCACGGCAAGGATGCAACTTCGAACCAGTGATGTGGCTGAGACCTTGACCTTTATGTCTACATCCATATATTCATTGTATATCCACGCCGACCATCTACTTTTTCGGCTTATTTTAATATATGGCTCCAAAAATGAAGCGAATAATAATTTCAGGTAGACCTCACCGCAGGAAATAGTAGGCATTGGACACCCACCATTAAAAACTCCTTAGCATCCATGATATCAGCTTGATCCAAAACTATTTTAGCCCATGAAAATTTTTAATGGTTAATAACCACTGTTTCTCATGGCATGGTCCACCTGAAATTTGTATTGGGTTTCTCAAGCATGACCTGAAAATAAAAAATTGAAAAACATGTGGATATACAATGCATACATGGAGGTGGGACCTAGTACCGGGGTTGCAGACTTGCAGGCTTGCAGTCAAGTCACGCTGAGAAGGATAGGGTTGCATGCTGAGTCAGCATGTGGCTGGCTGAAGGCGAAATATTTTCAGAACGATTAAAGTAAAAAACATTAAATGTTCTTGGTAGGTCTGTCTAGCCACATGTATTAGGTGGACCTTACCTACCACAAAAGAAATTATAAACTTAGACTAGGTGCTTATTGGTCAAGGTGGTACACAGCATTAATAAATCCGACCCTTCTTTTGAAGTCATCGGCAAAGGATGGTCGTCCCATTATTCTAGAAACCATAGCCAACCAAACTTCCCTCCTATACACGCACTTTGCTCATGCGGGGCCCATGGTTTGGATGGATCATGCCTCCAAAATTCCGAAAGATCCAAGCTTTCTCTTTGGCCTTTTTCTTGATTGAATATGGATCGTTAGTGTCTTTTTATCTTAATCATGTAGCCTGTTGTCAAAATATCAAAGGCTAGAGTTGTCCAATCATGGAGATTTTTTAAGTGAGAACTGATCACCTACAGGACATGCACCACTCCTTGTGGTCTAAATCATAAAAACAATTTTTATGATGCCGTGAGGAGTGGTGCAGGTACATGCAGGTGATAAGTTTGCTTTTTATGTGGGGTCCACAGATCATGAGATTAATGACTTGGATCATCAAAGCAAGTGGTGACACAAGTTGCCTCTGCCCAGGTCAAAAGCTATGTGGGACCCAAAGAGATGCCGTGAGTATGAGCTTGTGAACATTGAAATCCTCTAAGTAGTGATATCATGTAGGGAAGATTGCGGCTTGTTTGGATACCACCAAAAGTAACTATTTTGAAATAATTAAATTACCACCAAAAGTAACTTATTTGAGATAATTAAATTTGGTTTTTGATGGATTATAAGTAACCCTTTTAATTTTGAAGTTAATCACTATAGTTTAACAAGTAAAAATCCATATAAGCTACTTAAGGCATATGCTTGCTTATCTTAACTAACTTAAGAATTAGATGCTCGTGTAGATGGCTCGTATGCATGTGTTGCATCCTTTTTGATGAAGGTGATTGGTTGAGGTAAGGTGATTTGCTCTAGAATTACCTAAAGGCCTCGTGATGTGCCATGGAACAAGAAACTGCATGGATTGAATGCCTATCATTGAAAATTTTGTAGGGCCATGGAAGTTTTGAATTAGGATGATATTTGTGCCTATAGTTTATCTTAGTGCTAATAACATTATGAATGGTTTGGATGGCATATAAGCATCTTGGGGGGCTCTAAGAAGTTTTTTGTGATTGATATTTCCATTCTCATTGTTTCCCACTTATGTGGCCCACATGAGTTTTGGATCTGTTTGATTTTTGGAGTCTTATCATATTGCGAGGTTGAGAAACTACGGGATAGAATGGATTTCTAATGGGCATCTCTATAGACCGCACATAGCTTCCAACCACAAGAACTTTCTTTGCTAGGAACACAAGTAATCCGCATCTTCTCATGCTTCACTATAGAAAGGTCTACCTCAATGCAATGAAACACCATCATTCTCCAAAAATGAAGATAAGCCATAAAAGAGAAATGACCAATGTAATTTACTTTGAACCTTGTATATGAATACCAGGTAAAAGAAAATAAATATTGATCATTTTTCACTCTATTACTTTATTATATAGATAACTACAAATCCAATTTTATAGTGCATCCAAACAAACCCTAAGTTGTCATTTTAGTGTACAACTGAAGCATGGTTTGCGAGCCGACCGGTGAGCATACATTGCTTGGTATTTTGTATAGTACTAACAGCATAACCGACGAGGATTTTTTTTACCTAAATTTGTGTGCTTTTTGTGTGCGTTGTTGTGTTTGATTTTTTTCATGTTTGATTCAAATTTGGATTTGCTTCCGTGATTCCCCAACACAACAGCAGTGCCCAAATTAAATTATCAGAAGTTGAATTTATGACCAATTGTAAAATGGATGCATGGATGCGAGTCGTGTGGGCATGCGCACACACAAATTCATAATAGAAAAGGAAGTCGCGATGTTTATAAGAGATGAATTGAAATGTCCGACCTTAGTTGCAATACCCTTCGAAGATGATGCTCTGGTACTCTCACTTCAGAATCTTCTCTTGCTTTTGCTACTAGATCTGCCTGTGTTGAAGTTTTTATATCAAATTCGCCTATTATTCAATTGATTTTGTCTATTTGCAGCACTTGTCATTCTTCCAAGAATATTATAGAAGAAGAATTAAGAACCTTATCCAAAGCGAAAGGCATCTGAATTGAAAATTGGACATGATCCACCAAAGTGGGGTCCATGTTGATTTTCTACTTCATCAGAAATGATACGTTCTGTGCCCCAGCCCCACTTCTATTGACTTGATAAATACACAATTTCTTTCTACTTTTTGAATGACAAGGTGTATTTATCAATGGGTCTCGATCCAATGGCCATGCATATCCTCATGAGAGGTGATAGAAATGTATCAGAGATCCATGTGTACGGTGCACGTGTTAGAAAATGCATATCCATGGAAATGTATCAGAGATCCATGTGTACGGTGCACGTGTCAGAAAATGGAGCTATCTAGTAGGGTATACCTTAACATGACATGGACCAAAAATAGCTTTGATTCATTTCAAGCAATTTGAACTCTTATAACCAAAAATAAGCAACTAGGGATTTAAAAAGGCCCGACAAAAAAAAAAATTCAACATATATGTGTGGCTCACTTGATAAGTGCACTCTTTGATTTTTGGTATACGATATGTTCGTAGTACATGTGCCCTAAGTGATGAATGGTTGGATCTTTGACACATTTCATCCCCTCACACGAGGAGCCACTCATTGAATCATGACTGTTCAGGACTTGCAGAAGCACATAGATATGAATCAAGCAGAGTGTTCCAATCACACAAATAAACCCAATCATAAAGACTCTGAAATTAACGTGGAAAAATTCTTGCAGGAAAAAACAACAACACAAAGCAACAATAATCACTATAAAAACCAAAAATTTCAAGAAATAAAGAAAATCCTTTATTCGAACAAACATCAAATCTCTCCTTATAGCCTTTTGAAACCCTAGGAACGAATTAGAAAGCTTTAGATACCATTTGATCCCGATTGCACCCTTATATATAGCTTTTAGGAGAATCATAATCAAAATCAGAAACAAATCACGAAGATACGCAATTCTGCGTAACTATGTGCTTACGTTCAATGGCACATTCGATGGGATTGACAGATCGTCAATGGCATCAAACTAATGCCAAAGCGTTCCAGAGACTAAACATGAAAATTTCATATTTTATTGATGGCATCGAACAAGGCACCAAAAGTGTCCAACAACTCATTCGATATTAAATTCTTAATTTTTTCGATGACATCAATCTTATCATTGACAGATTGTTGAATTTACAAATTTAAGACATATATCAATAATCTCTACCATATCTTCAATCGTCATTCTTCATACCTTCTTTTTCTCTATCTATAATTCTACTTTACATCATAGTTCAACCAATGCTTCCCGTACATCCTGTCTATCTTTACGTCTTCGTCAAGCCCAGAGAAGTTGCACAAAACTTAAACTTCTCTGTGAGAACCACCTTAGTGAGCATATTCACTGGATTTACGCTCTGTGTGAATCTTCTCTAGAGTCATGCTTCCTTCCTCAAGCACTTTCATGCCCTGCTCGCTCATGTGGCCCAGACGTGCATGTTACATACATGCCGACGTGGAATTTGCTACAATCAATGCAGCTCCACCCAATGAAGTGCTCCCGATTAACCTTTAAATGTTTTCGCTCCTCTGTGCCTTCATAACAACGAGTGACTCCTTTTGAAACTTTAAGAACACAGTTAAAGCTGGTGAATTTACACTTAAGTGCCTCAAGTGCTCTAAGAGATACCAAGCTCTTCCTCATGTTAAAAATGTGTCTTACCTTGATCAAGGTATGCTCCATGCCATCAAACATCTTGATATGCACTAATCTAACACCCACCAAATTACAGGCATTGTCGTTGCCCATAAATACATGTCCACCATCACACTCTCTATAACTAATGAACCAACTCCAATGAGGAGTCATGTGATATGATGCCCTAGTATCCAAAATCTACTCATCCCTACGATCATTGTATAAGTGTCCGACCATAGATATTGACAACACATCACTTCCACTCGTACCTTTATCAAACTCGGCAGTGTTGGCTTCTCTGAAATAAGCCGTCGAGTTCTCTTTTCTTACATTAAGATTTGTACAATCCTTCTTTATGTGCCCAAACATCCCACAATTTCAACACTTCAACTTTTCATTACCCTTACCCTTAGATTTGGATCTTAATCGAGAAAATTCACTATCCAATTCAGAATTTTACCCCCTCGTAACCAATGCATCGGTAGAGGCATCCATGTCACCGCTCAACATGATACATGTCTGATCCTCATTTTTAATCGTTTCCTCCAATTTAGCAATTTGCATATCATCTTATTAAAGTTACTTATGTGGGCCTCAACATCCCCTCCCTTTGTTATTTTCATGTTGAACAACTGAAGCTTCAAGTATAGACGATTTTCAAGAAATTTCTTTACATAAATATCTTCTAACTACGCCCATAAACTCGTTATAGTTTTCTCTCTCATGACGTTGTCAAGGTCCTCTTCCGTTAGGTACAATTGGATAGATGTTCTCGCTTTCTTATCCAACTTATTCCATTCATTATCTACCATAGATTCTAGTCGCTTATCAAGGACCTCATCCAATTATTATTGAATCAATAGACCAATCATCTTGACCTTCCATAATTCAAAGTCATTTTACATGGAATACTTCTCAATATCGAACTTAGGATTTGTTGTCATTAATACTCTACTTTCATATTCAAATTGTGTCCCAATGTTTCGCTTTGATACCACTTGTTGGGAACTTGTGGAAGCACACAGAGATGAATTAAGTAAAGTATTCCAATCGCACAAACAAGCCCTCTTTAACGTGGAAAAATTTTTACGGAAAAAAATCATGGCACAAAGCGACAACAATAACTATGAAAGTAGAAAATTGCAAGAGATAAAGAAAATACCCAATTCGAAAAAGCCTCAAATCTCCCCTTACAAGCCCTTTGAAACCCTAGGAAGGAATTAGAAAGCCTTAGATATCCTTTAATCATGATTACACCCATATATATAGCCTATAGGAGAATCACAATCAAAATCAGAAATAAATCTCGTAGATACACAACTTTGTGTAACTCTACGCATACGTTTGATGGCACCTTCGATGGAACTTGATGGCCTCCATAGACCGTCGATGGCATCAAACTAATAACAAAATGTTCCAACAACTAAACATGAAAATCTCGGATTTTACAGATGGCATCAACCAGGCCTTTGATGGTATCAAGTAGCCTTCGATAGCATCGAACAGGGCACCAAAAGTGTCCAGCAACCAATTCGATGAATTTCAAATTTTTCTGATTGTATTGAGCCGACTTCGATGGCATCGAAGTCTATTTGATAGCATCAATCATGACATTAACAGATTATTGAATTTACAGATTTAAGAGATATATCAACTACGACCCCTTATTAATTAGGGTAGGTATAGGATGTCAGTTCCCTAACATTCTTATCATATATGAACCAAATCTCTATTATACATAATGTGAATATTAAAGAACAATTATATCCAAACCATTAGTTTTGAAAGAGCTAAAACTCTAATTTTATCAAACATGGATGTTAAGGTGGTGACATTGTAAAGGCATTTTTGCATGCCTACATGTCTCATACCTCTCTCTCTCCCCTCCTGCATTTTCACATACGAAGCTTAGTTAGGATAGGCTTATGCATGTGCTCCCCTCTAGCGTTGTATACATAAGAGGAAGAAAATGATATGCATCTTCCAAGAGATTTCTAGTGTTATGGTGGTGAGAGTCTCTCACCAGGACACATTTCTTGGTGAGATCTCTCTCTCTCTCTCTCTCTCTCTCTCTCTCTCTCTCTCTCTCTCTCTCTGCATACATGAGTATGTACATTCGTACGATGAAGGTTTATTTCCTCTAGGTTGTCACAGGATCTCTATTATAGTCAATATTAAGAGGAGCTCATGTTTAGAGAGATGTATTCCATTAATTTATTTTCTTGAGTGTTCCTTGGTGTGGGATTCCTTATAAGAGTGGGTGAAAGGTAAGCTTTGTATTTTTTTCTCTTGTTTCTAGTGAAGAAAAAATATCTATTATTGTCCCATGGATTAGGCATATTACGAAAAGGTTCACTAAATTCTCGAGTTCCAAATATAATTTGTAACAAGGAAAATTTCATAATATATAAAAAAGACTTAAAAACTAATTAAATTACCTAAAGAGATGAAGGCTACTGTGTCATGCCTCAAACTTAGTGAACGGGCTCACTAAATTCTCTAGTTCAAAATTTAGTTTGTAACAAGGAAAATTTCATAATATATACATACATATATGGAAAATTGAAAACACTTTACTATTGCAAACCATGTTTGGAGTTTGAGAATTTAGTGAGCTTGATCACCAAATTCAAGGCGTAATAACATTGTGCACAAAAAGATAACCAAATTCAAAGCTAAATTTTGATCACCAAATTCAAAGCTAAATTTGGGAGTCGAAAAGTGACATTTTCGATTTCTAGATTTGAGGATTAACATATTAGGTATAGATGGGATTACAAGCTAAAGAAATATATCAATGGAAATGTTAAAAGATACAGATCCCAATTAGTGAAAATTGTGCTAAAAAAATCAGGTATTGACTATAATGAGATTATTTTCTCTCATTTATATATTTAATTTCTATTTGTACTGTATCGAGTATGACAACGGTTCTTGGCTTTGATCTTGAGTAGTTGGATGTAAAAAAAAATTACATTTTTACATGTGAATCTTGATGAAGAAATTTATGTTACTTAATTTGAAGGATTTATTTAAGAAAAAAGAAGAAAAATCTTATTTTTCGATTAAAAAAATCATTTTATATTTAAAGCTGACGCCAATGTGTTAATATAAGTAGTTTAATTCATTCATTGTGAGTATATGATATTAAAATATGATACAAGTCTTAATATAAAACTTTGAATCGATCCACTAATTTAAGCATTGTAATCGTGATTTGATATACGGAATTTCCAAAGGACCTCGTTGTGCATTGGATATGGAGATTAGAAGAGGGAGATGGTCGCTACATATTTGTGACACCATAATTGAAGATGATATAGGAATCTTCCTTTCCTTTTCGTCCTTTTGAGAAGACAAGATGGGGTTGTTGCTTCTATCGATGGTGGTTGATTGGGGACTCAGTTCTAATTTATATTTGAGAAGTTAAGAGGAGTTTGAAACCCATCAAAACTCCTTTCCTTAAAAGCCTCCACATGAATTGGTTATCTCAACTCTATCAGGACACCGTGTGCATATCACAATAATAGCACACCACCCCTTACAAGAATTCTGGATGTATCACAACTTAGTGGGGCCCGCTGGTGCATCCGATCACATTATCCAACCTATAGGATAATCTAGACCGTTGATCAATAAGACCCACTATATACAATTCTTACAAGCATCCTATAGGTCTAGTAATGAAACCATATTCATGATGGTATAAACCTTTCATCCCTACTTATTATTAATCTCCTCACACAATATAATTATATAAAAATAATCACAGGTTTGTCCTAAAACCTATTTATTGGTCATGTACTAATAAAGGACAGATCTATAAAACATAATTCTCCTTCAACTTGTGGTTGTCATGCCAAGTCAAGTTCCCATTGACAACAAGAAAAGCCTCTACATGAACTCATGTTCATATATATATATATATATATATATATATATATATATATATATAAGGTAAAACCCACGTATTAATTACTACATTAATAACATACCCACATTGGACTCATCACGACCAATGGTTAAGATATCAATATCAATGGTTAACATTTGCATTGCGTTTGATACCATCCAAATGGAAAAATATATGCCTTCATGTCGTAAGGACGCGAATTGTGTCTTACCCCGCCTAAACGGTAATCCATCCGAGCAGGGCTCTGTGGGGCCCACCGTGATGTAAGTGTTTTATCCACGCAGTTCAATACTTTTTTCAGATAATTTTAATACGTAAACCAAAAAATGAGGTAGGTCCAAAGCTTACATGGACCACAAAGTTGGGATTGAACGTCCACCATTAAAAACTTCTTGGGAGCCGGGGATGAAGCTGATATTTGTGTTTTCACTTCATCCATGTCTACATGACCTTATGAATAGGTTGTATGGTAAAAAAGAATCATATTCGCCTTTAGAAAGGTTTCAACGGTGGGTGTCATTATCAGTGTAGGTTCCTTTGGCATGGTCCACTTAAGATTTGGACCTGCCTCATTTTTTGGTTCACATATTAAAATTATCTGAAAAAAGCGTTGAACTGCGTGGATAAAACACTTACATCATGGTGGGCCCCATAGAGCCCTGCCCAGATGGATTACTGTCTGGGCGGGGGTAGGACGCAATCTGCATCCCATGTCATAGAGGGGTGATGCCAGGCGACAGGACCTGCATTGATGGTGATGGAAATGGTAGGCCAAAACCGATTTATAGACCGTTATTTAAAGCCGGAACCACAATTTGAATTGTTTAATTTGAGTTACTTGTATGCTAAGTATGCAATTTTCAATTAATTTTTAAATATGCGTGTATCATCCATCACATTATGTTGAATATCAAAGATCTTTTCTCCATATTCTAAGTGAAAGATTACTTGTTTTTGTGGTGTGCTTAAAGAGCCCGTGCACACATCTCCACCATCCATTGACAGTGGACAATGGGCATGATTCAACACTTGTTTCGAAATGATATTTGATCACATTTTGATATAGGATAGTGATTAAAATACAACATTGATAATAAACAATCTTGACTTGGGTGTGTTCGTGTGCACCAAGTTTTATGAAATATTATGAAATTTAGTACCCAATTTGAAATTTCATGACATTTAGTGTAACCAAATGTGGCCTTATATATACTTATAATTAACTAAAATGTGACAAGGTCCTATGTAGAGGAGCGGATTAGGTGTTATCTTAGGGGGTGTTACCCTTACCATGGGGCCCACCTTGATGATGTGTTGTATGTCCACGCGCCATTCATTCGTTTTAGCAGAGTATTTTACGACGCGATTGTTGGGGATTTTGATCTGCGGAATCACACAGATCTAGATCTAGGATAGCAATCCAATGACACGAAGCACACACAAGAGAACTCAGATTTAACGTGGAAAAACCCTTGCGGGAAAAAATCACGGCACAAAGCGACAGATCTCCACTATGAAAACAGAAATTATAAAGAGAGATGACTTACCCGATTCGAACAACCTCGAATCTCACCCTTATTACACCCTTTAATTTTTCTAAAACCCCTTTAGAAAGCTTTCTCATACCCTAAAAAAACCCTAGCAATACCTATTTATAGTTTAGGCAACTTTCCTTCCGCATCCCAGTTGTGAAAGGACCCAGATTTGCGTAATCCACAACATTGCGGAACAAATCTGGGTAACCTACGACTGGTCGAAGGAGAGCTAAGACTGGTCGTACTATGACTGGTCGAACAATCCCTACGATTGGTCGAAGAGCCCTTTCGACCGGTCATGCAGTCCCTACGACCGATCGAAGGCAATGAAGGCTTTTTTCTCAACAATCTCCACCAAGTCTTCACCCTTCAACCGTGTAGCACCTTGACCTCTTCTCTTATTTATGTATCACATCATAGCTTCTTGTGCACACTCCGTCCTTCTTTTATGTCATCACCAAGTTTAGAGAAGTTTCACAGAACTTGAACTTCTCTACAGGAATAATCTTGTTAATCATGTGTACCGGATATAAATCCACATGCCCAACCACCTTTGCTCCTTTCTTCTCAAAAAAAAGACGTAGCCTTCTTACCATCTTACCGCTACCCAATATTGTGTGTCGGGGTACTTGCTTACAACACTGATAGCCTGTGAAATAACCAGTCTAATCCAGACTCTGGCATACACTGTCAACTGCATTCAAATAAGGTTCATGAGATATCCTGCTTTTTCTCATATATTTTCGGACATATCCTGAAGAAAACTTGAGGAGAGATACGTAGGGAACGCTCTTCAGCTTTACCCGGCCCATCACATCTTTAATCAATACCTACACACAAGGTATTCCTCCTGTGATTACCAAAGCTTACTCCTCCTTCAGTCTCGATGCCAAGAACTATCTTTACAGCCCCCAATCCTTCATCCTGAATGTTCCACTTAACCGAATCTTCAGTACATTGATTTCAGACATGTCATAATTGGAGATCTACATGTCACCAATTCCTGACTCACTATGAAGGAATCAAATCACTGCCTAGGCGACAGGTTGAACCACGACCTCGTACAAAGTCTTTTCTCAGCCCCTTTAACTTCGAACCGCTCTGGTTGCTTCATGTAGATCTGCTTTTCACTTTCCCTTACAGAAATGCAAGCTCCACATCCATCCTTTCAGCTCAAGATTACATTGGCCAACCAACGCCAATCACGGATCTAATAGACACCTGTTATACCGTCGACGCGAATATCTCTAAAAAGTCGATCCCTTCTCTCTGAGCATAACCCTTTGCTACCAACTTCGCTCTATATCTATGTTGTATCCTCCTAAAGATTCACCTACATCCAACTGCTTTCCGACCCACTGGAAGCTCCACCCGCTCCCATATATCGGTCTAGTACAACGAATCCATCACATCGCATATAGTCACCTTTCACTTATCAGCACCAGGCTCACCTAGAGCCATCTGAATAGAAGATGAATCCTCTTGCGATATTGGAGTCATCCATGTACCTTACCAATATCCTGCGATTATGTCGTGTGATTCTTCTCACAGGTGGTTGCTTCACCTGCTCTGTATCCCTGTCCGCCCGTCTCAGCCTTCCTGCCCTGCTCACTTATGTGGTCATACCCAACATGCTACATAGAGCAAAGGTGGAATCCGCTACATCCATTGCAGCTCTACCTTTTGAAGTGCTCCCAATCAACCTGTACAAGTTACCGAGTCATCGCGCTTTCATGATTACCCGTGCCCCCTTGGATACTTTAAGAGCACCATCAATACCTGTGTACTTACATCCTTTTGCCTCAAGCACACCAAGAGAAATCAGATTCTGCTTCAAATCAGGAACGTGTCTCACATCTGTCAAGGTACGCTCCACCCTATCAAACATCTTGATGCGCACAAAACCAACAGCCACAACATTACAGGCAATGTCATTACCCATAAATACCTGTCCACCATCGCACTCTCTGTAGCTGGTGAACCAACTCCGATGAGGAGTCATATGAAAAGATGCCCCTGTGTCTAGCATCCACTTGTCCTTATGATCATCGTATGACCATCTGAGCGAAAACACAGATAAAACATCACCATCACATCCATCTAACGTGACAGTATTGGCCTCCCTATATGAAGCCTCAGAATCTTTCCTTTTCGATTCAGGATTTTCATAATCCTTCTTCACATGTCTTTCCTTCCCACAGTTCCAGCACTTTACCTTTCCTTTGCCCTTGTCCTTGGATTTGGATCTAGAACCTAAAGAACCTGTATCTTCTTTAGAATTCCTACCCACTGTAAACAGTGCATCAGAAGATGTCCCCATGTCGCTGTTCATTTATCTCATAGCCTCCCCTTAAATGGCTAAGATAACAATGTCGACACTCAAAGTTTTATTCATGCTGCACATAGTGTCCTTGAATGACTCATAAGACGCTGGAAGATAATTCAGTAACATACATGCTTGTTCTTCATCTTTCATTACTTCCTCCATATCCAGCAATTTATAAACTAATTTATTAAAGTTGTTAATGTGAACCTCCAGATCTCCACCCTCTGCCATCTTGAAGTTATACCACTGCCGCTTCAAGTGCAGACAATTTTCAGAGGATTTTTTCGCATAAACATCATCTAACTCCGTCCATAACTTAGCCGCAGTTTTCTCCCTCATAACATTGGATTTGGATCTAGAACCTGAAGAACCCGTACCTTGTCTAGAATTCCTACCCACTGTAAACAGTGCATCAGAAGATGTCTCCATGTCGTTGTTCAATTATCTCATAACATTCCCTTAAAGGGCTGAGATAACAATGTCGATACTCAGGGTTTTATTCATGCTGCACATAGTGTCTTTGAATGACTCATAAGACGCCGGAAGAGAATTCAGCAACATACATGCTTGTTCTTCATCTTTCATTACTTCTTCCATATCCATCAATTTGCAAACTAATTTATTAAAGTTGTTAATGTGAGCCTCCAGATCTCCACCCTCTACCATCTTGAAGTTATACCACTGCTGCTTCAAGTGCAGAGGATTTTTTCACATAAACATCCTCTAACTTCGCCCATAACTTAGCCGCAATTTTCTCCCTCATAACATTGTAGAGAACCTCATCCGTGAGACATAAACGGATCGATGATAAAACTTTCTTATCAAGAGTATTCCAATCAGCATCAGTCATAGTAGACTTCCGCTCCTCAAGAGTACCACCTTCGCCTTACTTGATTAAGGAACTCATCATCTTGATTTTCTATAACTCAAGATTATTTTTCCCTGAGTACTTCTCAATCTCATACTTAGCGCTCGCCATTATTACTAGTCCCTTAGATTCAGATCTGTGCCTCAACGATCACTCTGATACCAGTTGTTGGGGATTTTGACCTGCAGAATCACACAGATCTAGATCTAGGATAGCAATCCAATGGCACCAAACACACACAAGAGAACTCAGAATTAACATGAAAAAACCCTTGCGAAAAAAAACTACGGCACAAAGCGATAGATCTCCACTATGAAAACAGAAATTACAAAGAGAGAGGACTTACCCGATTCGAACAACCTCGAATCTCACCCTTGTTACACCCTTTAATTTTCCTAAAACCCCTTTAGAAAGCTTTCCCATACCCTAGAAAAATCCTAGGAACACCTATTTTTAGTTTAGGCAACTTTCCTTCCGCATCCCAGTTGCGAAAGGATCCAAATTTACGTAATCCCAACATTGCGAAACGAATCTGCGTAATCTACGACTGGTTGAAGGAGAGCTACGACTGGTCGAACAATCCCTACGACTAGTCGAAGGGCCCCTTCAACCGGTCGTGCAGTCCCTACGACCGGTCGAAGACAGTGAAAGATTTTTTTCTCAACAGCGATCACAAAAAATCAAGTAAATTCAATTCTCACAAGAAATAGTGGTGATTAAACCCCTTCTCATTAAAAACTTCCTAGGGTCAACTGTAATGTTTTCTTAAAATTTATTTTCCATCCAACCTGTTACTAAGGTTAAGAAGAGCTTGACGAAATAAATATACAAAAATCAGATTGATCCAAAACTTTTTTGGCTCACAAAAAGTTTTTAATCATCATCCACCACTAATTCAACTTGGTGTGGTCCACCTGATATTTAAATCTGCTTAAGTTTTGCTATCGTGTCCTAAAATAATACGAAAAAATGGATAAATAATATGGATATACAACACATTCATCAAGGTAGGCCCCACACGGTCAGGTTAACATCAGCTAAGGTGTTATTACCCGGTAACAGTGGTGATTGAGTGCCTCGCCATTAAAATTTCATAAGGACTTCGTAATGTTTATTTGCAAATTGCAATCCAATATGACATATTGATCATGTCAAGAATATCAGGACAAAAGGAAAATAAAAATATAAGCTTAGATTCAAAACTTATGTAGCCCATAAAAACTTTTTATGGTCATTCAACAATTTTTCTAATGGTATGCTCCACCTGAGATTTGAACTTTCTTAAGGTTTGGAATATGAAAGGGAAAAAAGATGGACGGCGTGGATATATAATAAATACATCAAGGTGGGCCCCACACGGTTAGCGATGGGTGTTACCCGGGTAACAGCTAATCCGCTCCCAGATCCAGACTACACCACATGAGCATGAGGTAAGTGGACAGTAAATAACAATGAACGGACTGTAATCAGCTTGCAATTGCAACTCATCAGCTCGAATTTTGGTCCAAAGTATTTCACATGTGGGCCCATCTGATGAATGGTTCGGATTTCTCATTTGTGTGCCACATGGTCAAGCGGATATCTCTTCCAAACGCTGATTGCACTCGCTCGAGTGACTCGCAAGTGAAATCCGGTGTACCATGTGTAGGATCCAATCGGTTCTTCAGGAAATCCTCAACGTTTAGATTCAGTGCATCTAAAATTAGTGAGGTTGAATGACAGATAGGGTCCAACAACCATTGGTCAATTACTCTTAACCGTTCATTCATTTTCACACCTACGGTCCATCTGATGATCATATGGGCCTAAATTTTTAGATATAAGATCTATATAATCGAGATCACTTGATGAGTGGCTCTGATCTTCGCACATGTGCATCTCGTTTCTCTTCAATCCAGACATTACTGATGCCTAAACTGACTTTTTCTCTTTCTTCAGCGATACGCGTCTGAGAGCACCAGGCATGAGGAGTAGAAATATGACGTCATGCTCGAGACGTACCCGCCAGCCTGGCTTGAGTCACGTGCCCAGCTGCTCCCAAAACCTCGAACCCGCCGAGCGGGTCTCACGAAGCCCACCGCGCACGTGCAAAATGCGATTTTTACGGACGGTACAATCACGCGCTAGGAGCCCGGCACCTGCTTTTTGTAGCGTACTTTGCGCTGATGTTACTTGCAATCTTACCCGAAAGCCACGTAGACCGAAATTTCATCGTCAGATCCACCCTGTCCATTGACCATCGGACCCGGAACGTGGATTAGTTAGTGAGGTGGTCACCAGTCTCAGCTGTCATGCAGTGACGTGCTAAAAGTTGATTGGTGGGGCAGTATGTTATAGGAGGTGGACCTAGAATGCACCGGGAGCGGATTACGTGAGACCCGACTCAACCAAGACAGGGCAACCTTTACCGTGGGGCCCACTTGATTTATTTATACTGTATCCACGCCGTTCATCCGTTTTTCTTGATCATTTTAGGTATTACTTAAAAAATGATGTAGATTCAATTAACAGGACCATGACATAGGAAACAGTGGTGATCGGTCTTTAATGGAACACGTGTTTTGGAATAATCTGATATTTGTTATTTACTTTTATCTAGGCTTACGTGATCTTATCAACAGATTGGATGGAAAATAAAAACTACATGGGTATTAAGATGTTCCCTAATAAGTTTTTAATATGTGGTGTTCAATCACCACTGTTTCTCATGGCATGGTCCATATAAGGATTAGGTCTACTTCAGTTTGTGTGGATAATGCTCTAAAAATATTCCAAAAGGAAAAAGAGAAAAGAAGAGAAGGATGGACATGGAAACAAAATTCATACATCAAGGTGGGCCACAAGGTACGGCTGCACTGTCCTGATCCTCTCCCGTATGCACGGCAATTCCCAGTTCACCGAGGTGGGTGGGATCACCCTGATGTATGTTCTTTACATTTTCACGAAAACCCATTTTAGGATATATGATAAAAAATAAGTAGATCCAAATATAAGGTGGACCATAGGAGAGGAAATATTAGTAAATGATCATTAAAACCTTTCTATGGGCCATTAAAGTTTTCAATTAGGATTATATTTTTGTGGACTCTTGGTTTATGTCTTTGTGACCTTATCAATAGATGGGTGGAAAATACATATTCCGGTCATGAAGCTTTTAATGGTGGGGTTCATGTTTTTTGTACTATAGTCTACCTGAGATTTGGATTTGCTTCATTTTTTGGATCATGGCCTTTGATGAGTTTTCAGTGCGAATGAATGGTGTGGATTTCAGGCACGTACATGATGGTGGACCCCACTATCAGGGATCCCACCCCTAATCCCCCTGCGCGGATTGGGTACTAATCTCGACAGGGCATAGCTAGAAACAGACGGTAACGTCAGGAGCTCTATAGGGCCATCCTGATCATTTATGTTTTAACCACGCTGTCCATGTATATTTTAGGATTATTTTAGGGCATGAAAAAGGAGGCAGCCTAAGGCTCAAGTGGAACAGACTGTTACAGTTTGAGTCCTCCCTTTGTTTTGGAGAGTTTCGATACGAGGTCTTGGGTTCGGGTTCCCAAAAGTGGTGGAATCCCATTGCAGCGTGAGTAGGATTTGGATAATACCTAATCCATGCCTGAATGCATTGGGCAAACAACATACCAACCCACCGATCAAATCTTACCATACCACCACTCATGGCGGTGCCCTCTTCACCACCTAATATCTATCTTGGAATGGTCATCATGGATATATTTGGTGATATGGGGTGGTGGGATTTAATCAGGTCATGTGCCTTTGTCAAAGATGTAAATACTTCAGCGGACAACTTTCAAATATGTTTTCATCACAAGTGAACTTTTAAATATGTTTTGGGTGGCCTCATCTCAAGTAGCAGCATATGGCCTAATCAAATCCCTCACATCTACCCCATGACTAAATCACCAAGCAATTTATATCTTTGTCCATTAGGTATGTTTCCTATTTTAAACATCAAAGTAAAAACATCATGATGATCCAACACTTAGGTGGACCACACTATAGGAAACCATTGGGATGGGTTGCTCACCAATGATATTTTTAGTTGTCACTCCATTGTTTCTCAAGTTTCTAATCCATTCATCTGATGTGCTTTACAGGATAAAGGAAAAATTGGCCAAAAATCACAATATTTCGAAACTTAGGCCATGCCATATGAATGTTTAGGTAAAACCTTATAAGGTGGCTCTAGTTGAGTGTTAATTCAGTATTATCTTTGGGATAAGGCCAAACAAGGGATGATGTATGTAAGGTATAGTGTGGGTTTCAGGATTTCATGGTCACCATGCTAGAGAAAGTAACTTCGAAAGATATATATATATATATATATATATATATATATATATATATATATATATATATATATATACACACACACACACACACACACACACACACACACACACACACACACACATACACACACACACACACACACAGAAACACTCACCTACGAACCAGTTCGTACGTAATACATACGAACTTTTTTGAGAACCCATCACACGTGATGTGGATTCAAAATCTGAACCGTTCATGTGAAGAAGCACCTCGTAAAACCCCCCGGGCCCAAGTTTAACTTTGATAAGCCATGAAAAATGAAAACAGTTTCCTCCCTTGATTTGCATTTCTCTTTGCTATGGCCCACCAGAATTTTAGATTAGGGTGAAAATTTGTCACATGAGGTTTCATGGGATTCCCTATCACATGGACCGTTCAGATTAGACACCCATGGCACGTGTGCAAAGGTGCGCACGTGCGTAGGTGCGCAGGGGAACATGACTCTCTCTCTCTCTCTCTCTCTCTCTCTCTCTCTCTCTCTCTCTCTCTCTCTCTCTCTCTCTCTCTCTATATATATATATATATATATATATATATATATATATATATATATATATATATACTATTCTGACTCACCACCCGCGATGTTACCTGTGCAAATGTCTTATGTGATAACCTAGGATTTAAGTGAAAGTAGTCATTTACTCCTTTGCGAAGTTGTAACTTTTAGACCGCTGGTTTAGACGAATTTAAGGGCCTGTTTGATTTTCTAAGGTAAACGTAATTGCATTGTAAATAGGTAATAGTTATTTTCATAGGTAATTACCGCATTGTTTTCGATGATTGATCTGACTCTTACTTTTTGCTTCGCTAAAATTGAGGATGCTGCCAAATATTTGTGGGGCCCACCGTGATGTGTATGGATTATCCACACTGTCCATCCATTATGCCAACTGAATTTAGAGCTACACTCAATGAGCCAGATTTAAATTTCAAGTGGACCGCACCACAGGAAAAAGGGAATCGAACACCCACCATTAAAAACTTCTTAGGGCCACTGTTTACTTTGGTGTGGACCACTTCAATGTTGGATCTGCCTCATTTTTCAGCTCATACCTCAAAATGTCATGGTAAAGTAGATGGACGACGCAAATATGTCATATACATCATGGTGAGGCCCACAAATTTAAGTTAATCCTTTTGGACCGTTTTCCTAAGCAGAAGTACCTGCTTATTTCCAAACATGGTGAAGTTGTAATAAGCTAGTATTTACAGGGCATTTACAATGAATTTAAAAAATCAAACAAGCCCTAAGTGAAAGCAGTCATTTACTCCTTCGTAAAGTTGTAACTTTCGGACCGCTGGTTTAGGACCAAACTCGGGGTGGGGGTTAAGGACATTTTCCCACACTTATTCGTATAACCGCGGCCCTAATCGATTATCAGTGACTATTGATCTAAGCTATGGCCTTCTGCGATTATCGATATACCCGATCATTGGATAATTATGTCAATTGTAAGATCTCTTAGTAGGGCACCTATCCCTCGACGTAGATCCACTCGTATGCCCTTCGTAAGGTCTCGTTAGTTGGATACAACCTCCATTAGGATTGATATGATGGACAAATGAGCATTAGGGCCATTTTGTGCATATTCACCCCCATTCTACCATACGAATTTGAGCCCTAGGATTGAGAGAGAGAGAGAGAGAGAGAGAGAGAGAGAGAGAGAGAGATCGGTTAGAAGAGGTTACCCTTCTTCTACCCTTTGATCCGCAATCTAGCTATGACTAAGTCCTTCATCAGAGTCTTTTCGACAATGATTGGAGGTAATTGGTGAATCACACTTGTAGGTTTAGGTCTTATAGTTGATTGCATCCAAATCTCATAAGCTCATGTGTTTTCTTAGGTTGTCGGCGATTTTTCCCTAAAACCCTAATCCTAAGTTCAAGTCAAACGAGCTAGTGAAACATGTGGATCATTATTCTTAGGTTGCCGTTTATCGAGTCTTAAGTTTCAGGTAATGATTTATGCCTGTGGATATTCAAATTCTTGCTAACTTGTGTATATTTGATTTTATTTTATATAATATTATTTCTATTATAATGATGCTTACATGTTCGATGAAATGCCTGAATAAGTAAATTGTTAGATTTAAGGTTCATGTTATATCTCGTTGTTACTGTTTACCAGATAGCTACTTTTGCCTAATATTTAAGACTACTTAAGTAGTCGGGTTAGTCAAGAAATTACTAAATATGGGAGCGGGCCAGGTTAGGTTAGCGACCTTAGGCTTGTCCGATTAATATGAGCCGAATATGAATGACCGACACTAGAAGGACTATGTGAGATACTTGCACTCAATGCTGGTTACACCGATGTTCGCTCAAGTCAATCGAGCTCATTTAATGGCCAACTAATCGTGTATGTTCACCATATATGATCACGAATGCTTGAATCTAGAATACCTCACACCTTTTGAAAAGTCCATCAATAACCATTAGTGATATGATCCACAAGTCTAATGAACTAAACATATTAGTATGGGATACCATGTTCGTGTTGTCAGCCTATGTTGGGGTGACGAGCTCCCTATAGTGATCATGAGCGATGTCAATTACAACTTACCTATCATATGTGTTCAACTGGGAATGACGAACCCAGACGAATCAAGAGACACAGGCAAGGAGCTGCTACGGCCGTTCCGCACCTAGTGATCCGAATGAGACTAATAATTAAAATAGGGGTACTCTAACTTCCCCAATATGTTGGACGAATATGACTGATTAACTACTCGACTAAACGTAAACATCCACCGTATCACATTAGCCAATATTGTGGTAATTTGGGGTTGTGGTCATGTGACGAGGAAGTATTGGTATTCACGAAATAGGCGTCGAAGTTACTTATGAGGGAGTGTTGGATTGTAAGTACACGCATCATCTCATAATCTCATTTATGCATATTAAGAAGAGTACTTAGGAAATTGATATTTATATGTTTTGTTACTATATATACTAGTAGAGTTGATAACATGTGTAACTTAGAACTAATAGAACCACTGAATTGATCACTCACGTTTTAAAACACCAACTAGATGATACTGTAAATGCAGGCGTGATCAAGGCCAAAGCATTGGAGGAGGCATACATGGACTCGGAGGAAGAGTTTGTGTATTTCCAGCTATCGAACGGACCGATGTAACTAATGCATTGCCTAACTAGGAGTGTCAGATATTCTAATTTAGATGGACATTATGCTAACACATTTATTTACTTTTTAAAATTTTGGGTGTTACATACTAAGGATATGTAAAACTTATAATGGAGTTGTTCTTGGTCCTCCATGGGAGAATATATTAATGAGGTATATTTGTTGCTCCAAAGATCCGAACACAAGACCTACTTTAATATCATATCAAATAATCAATTTCTCTAAAAGCTTGAGCTGTAAAGAGATGGTGTATCAATTTATATCAAGGGACTTAACACTCTAATAAAAATGAATAGTAAAGATTGATCATCGGACATCCCACGTGTCACTTTATACATATAGTCATGGATAGTCAATCACCATATTAACAATTCAAAAAAAAAAAAGCTAGAGGAAATTAGATTTGATTGCATTTGCACCAAAAACCTAACAGAAGAATCAAATGCATACAAGGTGAAATTCAACAGTTATATGAATGTTCACCACCAATTACAAGGAAAGACAGACCCCAAATCATGAAATAAGACGGATACAAGAAATTCAGTTCCAATAATGCTCAGTCTTGAGAGCAAAAGTTGATTAGAAGAATCAAAACCAAATTCGAAGTAAAGGAGTATAATTCAAATTTCAACAAGTCGGGCCGCTTCCACAAAAAATTACAGAACAAGAACTGAACCCTATGCATACGAGAGTGGAGTTAGATTTTGGAGTGAAATCCAACAAAAGAATCAAAACCCAATTCAATAAATAAACAAACAAGATAATTTGAAGGATTTCACCGGCTTCTCCAGACAATTTCAAAAAAGGTAGCAAACACGTTTGGTAATGAGAAAAAGGAGAATTAGACAACCCAACATTTTTAGCTAAAATCCAACCCCTTAGGGTCAGAACCCAATCCAATATACAATCATACGGAGCTAACCTTGACATTTTTATAGACTTCCTCAATAGATTTCGAGATAATTGCTAAAAACCAATTCATGAAATGATAAATAAATAAAAATTTATTATATGTGCTTGACCAAAAGCTAATGCATCTGCATAAATATGAAATTTGCATTTGTAGAGAGTATGTAGAAATCCAAATCAATTGCACTCCAAATAAACAAATAAAAGCTTAAGACATGAAAATTATTGGCTGGGGTATATAGTAAAAACATCCATGAGTGGGTGACACGGATTGGATTGCCTGGTGCAACAGGGTGTTGCTGGAAAGTTCTTGTGCTCAAGGTAAGCGGGACCCACCTTGATGTTTACGAGAGATCTAACCGGTTCATCTATCTTCGCAGATATTAATACATAAACCCAAAAAAAAAGAGATAGACCTGAAACTCAAGTCGGCCGCACAAAAGGAATCATTGAGGATCGAACGTCCATAGTTGAAACATTCGTGGGGCCATGAAAGTTTTGGATCAGACTAATATTATTGTATTTTCAGTTCATCCCAGTAATAATGACCTCATGAAGTAGATCCTAATGAGGTTTCATCCGTAGGCATTTCCCTACCCACTTTTTCCTGCTGTGCAACCCACTTGAGTTTTTGATTTGTCTCATTTTTGGGTTCATGTCCCGAAATAGCAGGGACAATACAGAAGAACAGGCAAACATCAAGGTAGCCCCACCCAGCTTCTCAAGTAAGAATTTCATGTGATAGGCTATCAACGTCCGTGCCAGCAAACCACTTGCGTATGAAATGAAAACCAATAAGCCCCACAATGAAGATCACCCTTTCTGGAAATCAGGCCACTCATTAGGTGGGCCACACTTGATTCAATCAGACCATTAGTTGTCCATTGATTCCAATGGTGTGGTCCACCTGGTGAATGAATTAGACTCAATTTTATGTCATGTAAGCTTCGTGGCGGGTCCCATCATTTATATGGTCCCGATGTCCTATACAAGACACATGCAGGAAAATGATACGGTAGCATAAGTTGTGATGCATTATTGCATGTAGGCATCCGTTCTCATTCTGATATCCGCATTCTGCGGCGCGGATTGGGTACTACCCACATCAGGATGGCTAGAGACGGCCGCTCCAATCAGGGGATCTTTGGAGCTCACCCTGATATGTATGTTTGGTCTACGCCGTCCATTCATTTTAACAGATTATTTTACTGCATGAACCTAAAAAGAAAGCAGATTGAATGCTCAATTGAACCCACCACAGGGATTGGTGGGGATTAAATTCCTTCAGTTGAAAATTTCCAATGGGCCATGGTAATATTTGTTTGCCAGCTAATATTTTCATAAGGTCACGTGGGCTTATATGAAGAGAAAATATAAACATACGGCTATCCAAAACTTCCGTGCCTTCGATAAGTTTTCAACGGTGAGCTTTCAATCCTCACTGCTTCCTTTGGTGTGGTCCACTTGAGTCTTTAAACTGCCTCCTTTTTTAGGTCCTGTCCTAAAATGATCAGTAAAAATGAATGGACAGCTTGGATAAACTTACACATCACAGTGGGCCCTAAAAAGCCCCTGACAGGACTATTGTCCTGGTGGGGGTAGTACCTATTCCGCACCCCGCATTATGGGATGTTAGGGGACCAATGGTCCCAATTCCCTGGAAAGTCAGATGCACGGATGTACTGGATCTGGGACACATCCAAACAGGCCCACAACATCTAATGTGGCCGGTGGATGATACGACAAGCACGCTTTTGTTTTGCTACGTTATTTTAAGTTTGGCGTGCATCACATGTCATGGCATGGATAAGGACTTTTGAAATCCACGCTCATAAACAACCCATTTTCCTGATTATTATATCATTTAAGACTTTGAGGATTAGAGAGCTGAGTTACACGTGGCACAATCTCATTTGCTAGGACACGTATGTATGTCGTGGCATGAGTAGGCAGGCAGTCATGCCATAACCAGAATTAAGCAGCTAGATTATATTTTTTTAAGTGCCACATTCACCTGGGCCTTTTGTCAGGGAAGGTGGCACGTACCTTATTATGGTACGTAGCCATGATAGAAAATATTTGTTGAACGGGTGTGATCATGCCTAAAGATAAATAATTAAAGGCTCATATTCAAAATCATGGATGAGGGGGTCAGGATCTCCAATGAAGCATGATTATAAGATTAGAGTTCCATATATGTTGTTGGCTTACGGTTCGGTTTTGGTCACCTATTGTGTATGCCAGTGTTATAACTGATTATGCGGGCTAAATTCAAACTCATCAACTTAGACCCCAATTCTCAAGATGGGCATATACTCATCAACAAAAATAATACACAACCAAGGTATGAGAAGATCAACCTCCAAATTCAACCACTTGCAAAGTGGTTATAAAATGATCAAACAATGGTTGGAGCGTGGTATTCTTCCTTCCGAAGAGAGGTTGTACCTTACTTTCATTCCAAAGCATTTTTATAAATAAAAATAGATCAATAAAAAATAAATACTTATTCAATAATGAAATGCATTTATGAATGATGGAGTGATTGTATTGATACTAGAAATAATCCAATGCAAAAGCATATACCTAAATTACAATTAAAGATTACGGTTACTAGATTATCGTTACTCTTAAAATATAGTTAAGCCATGATAATGATAAGAAAAGATAAATTTGATTTGTTTGTTGGATTGATATGAGACGATTTACTTTATTAAATTTCTTGCTCTATATATATATATATATATATATATATATATATATATATATATATATATATATATATATATATATATTTCTTTTGGCATTTCTCTTCTTTATTTCAAAGGTTATAGTAACTGAATTGTTGTCATGTCGGTCTTCCAGATCCTCTTGTCTCTTCGCGTTCCTTTAATTGTCCTTTTTCGCTCGACTACTTTCTGTCTCTTGGACTTCTTGGTCATGCTTCATCATCAACTGACGTGTATTGTGTAACATAATGCCAACTGTGATTCCGTGGAAGGAATCTAAATATCTTTAAAGATCTTTTGCATACTATTCATTTCTCATGCAAGGACACATATCCTTTTTTCATTGTTTATTTAAAAAATAATAAAAAATATGATACAAATTTGCCCTCAACGTACTTCACATTTGGATAAAAGGTAAAAGTGATGGTGGCTCATTGCTCAATGCAATATATGCGGCTGATCGAGTGGGCAAAAACAACAAATTCGATCATCTTGGTTGAACTCAGTCATCTCAGTTGAAAAATATCAAATTCTCTCGTCTTAGTCAAAAAATATCAAATTCAACCATCTTAATCGAAATCGACCATCTTATCGAAAAATATTAAAGTCATCCATCTTGGTCGACTGTCTTGGTAGAAAAACATCAAATTAGGCTGCAATAATGGATATTCTCGATTAATCCATTCTAGATAAGATTATGATAGACTAGGGTAATAGTATGACCAATAATTTAGCCTACTACCTCTTGGACCACACCATAAAACTTGGTAACATTCCAAATGGTCAGGTTCAGCCACAAGAGGTGATTGAGGACTTATCAAGTATTGTTTTCTCTTGTGAGGGATATTTCTAGTTAAAAGTTGACCCCAAGCATTTCCTGATTTTTAACATATGGAATCAAATTCATGTTCTGTCATTTGACTTGTTTGAACTTTATCGGTAGTGGAATATTTCGCACTTCCCGTACCAAGATGTGTATTGCGTTGTGGAATAAGCATGTTGGCGGTGCTAGCGCTAGGTTTCTAACAGAACTAGTCTCAACAATTTACTGAGGAACTTTGGGTGCACTTTCAACAAAAATAACAATCATCTGATTCAATCTATGCTTGACTTGTTATCCAACTGTTGAAAGTTTTAGCTTGAATTCGAGACCGCTTGACCTGAGCTTGTGACTGTTCTGTAACATATTGAATCCTCATTTGCATATCAAGTACTCCAGTTGACATTATCTCAAGTGGATCTCTCCAAGATGATGATGCACTGTCTTAGTTTGGAGATTTGGGTATCAGGTTAGTTGACATTATCTCAAGTGGATCTATCCAAGATGATGATGCACTGTCCTAGTTTGGAGAATTGGGTATCAGGTTCAGCAACAACTCAGATGTTGGCTGCACCTACATCTCCCCCTCTGGTGTAAGAGGTTCATTAGCACCAAAAGTGTTATAAGTTCTTCGGCTCAGACTTTCATAAGATTATTCCACCGGTATCTATACTCAAATTCTTGAGTGCCACCAAGTGTGCCAAATTTTGTTGACTTTCGGTTTGATTTTGGTCACGTGTGGTGTGTGTAAGTGTGCTAGAATTGATTGTATGACTCAATTCAAACTGAATAACTTGACCCCAGCGTTAAGATACGCAGATACACTAATTGTGATCATATATAACAAAGGTCTGAGAAGATAAGTCACCTATTCAACTGCGATCGTATATATATAACTAAGGACTGAGAAGATCGGTTGCCTATTCAACCACTCACAAACTAATTGTAAGATAAGCAGGCAATAGTAAGATGGTGGGCCTTACATCACCTAACACATCACACACCACTGCCTGCCAAATAATCATACTAAATGAGGAGAAAATTAAAGCATGACTTTGGACTAGGGAAACGGAATGGCTACTCCCCTTGGCACCAGCCCCGTAGCTGGTGGTCAGTGCTCTGTGAACCCCACCATGATGTATGTGTTTCATCTATTTTTACAGATCATTTTAGGACTTCATCCCAAAAATGAGAGGGATATAAGTCTCAAGTAGACCACACAACAGAAAAACAATAGTGATTGGATATCCACCATTAAAATCCTCCTAGGGCCCGCTATACTGTTTATTTGACATCCAATCTGTTGATTAGGTCATACTGACCCATATGAGAGGTAAAAAAAAAATCATCTTGATCCAAAACCTTTATGCCCCCAAAAAGATTTTAATGTTCAACACTTTTTCCTGTAATGTGGTCCATTTGAGATTGGAATATACCTCATTTTTGGTCTCACATCATAAAATGATCTAGAAAAATAGATGGACGGCATGGATGAAACACATACATCATGGTGGGGCCCACAGAGCACCGACTATCAGCCGTTGGCTGGTGGCAGGGAAAGTAGCCAATCCGTTTCCTTGGACCAGAGAGTATGCACGGTATGTTGTCAGAACCAGTTCCCGAGTGGTCCAACCTTGGTTTTTTTTTTTTTTTCCTGAAAAGACTCACTGATTGGATGATCCTATCCACCAGATTTATGGACATTTTTTATTCTACGGTGGCTCGTAACATCCGATGATTTTCAAAACTGGTTCACTGATTGGACGGTTGTGAACACTTCTTTGGTCCGATTTTCGTCCCATGTCGATGGCCGATATCAGAGGTCACACAGGATGAAGTGGTAGGTAGCGTTTATGGACAGAATTTCAGGAATTTTTAATACCGCTGTAGAGCATGTTGTTCCATACTCATGCACATAGAATTGTAAATGCGGTATGCCCGATCCATGGAAGATAAACCGCCAAAATAGTGAAAACCAGTGTTAATGCCATGTAGCCTTGAAATGAGAATAATTAAAGAATCCCGTTCCATTGATAGATATTTATTTGAGTTTGGTCCGTTGACTACTTTTAACCGTTCATTATGTCCATTTATCATCCAGTGAGGGTCGTACCATTCATTATAGCCCTTGTATGATAGGCCCACTAATTGGACAGTTTGATTTAATGCACATATACACCACATGCAATTTACGAGCGGTGCATCATATGGAGCATCGAGCAGTGCCAGAGTATCGTAGTTTTTCTCTTAAAATAAAGAGAAATTTAGGACTGTGGAACCCACCTTTAATCCAGCCGAGTTTTGTGAAAGAAGACCAACTTTGTTTTGCAACTTAGACCTGTTCGTACGGACAGCAAATTTGAGGACAAAAATAACCTTCCTATCGAAGACGAGCGCTGACGCTCCTCCAGCCGAGAGTTGTACGAACGGCTCAAAAGAGATCAAAGTTACATGGCCCCACAGCTATGTATTTATTATATCCACAACGTTCATCCATATTTTGAGATTATTTCGGATTATTACCCAAAAATAAATAAATTCATATCCAAATATCAACTGGACCACACCACAAAGCAACTGGAAAACTGATTTTCACCCTTAAAAATTTTGTAGGGCCCACCATAACATTTATTTTCCATCCAATCTATTCATGAGGTTACAAAGGCCAGGATGAAGAGGAAAAAAAAGTTTTCATAATGATCTAAAACTTTCGTAATCCCTAAAAGGGTTTCAATGGTAGACGTTCAATTCTTTGTTGAGGAGAAGCCTTCAATCTTCAAGTTTTCATGTTGCTCGACCGGTCGTGGGAGGTGCTCGACCGGTCGTACGTTCGAACCCTGGCTCGACTCGAAGTCCAGCGAGTTGTGCTGTTTTTTTTTCAGGGCCTAGGACTGGTCGTAGGGACTGTAAGACCGGTCGTAGTACGACCGGTCGTAGCTCTCCTAGGACTGGTCGTAGGTTACGCAGTTTGTTCGGCGATTTTGCGCGAAACTGCGGATTTGAGTCCTTTCGCAACTGGAATGCGGAAGGGAAGTTGCCTAAACTATAAATAGGTGTTCTTAGGGTTTTTCTAGGTATGACAAAAGCTTTCTAAAGGAGTTCTAGGGAAATTAAAGGGTGTAGCAAGGGTGAGATTCGAGGTTGTTCGAATCGGGTAAGTCCTTTTCTCTTTGTAATTTCTGTTTTTATAGTAGAGTTCTGCCGCTTCGTGCCGTGATTTTTTCCCGAAAGAGTTTTCCACGTTAAATATGAGTGTTCTCTGTGTTCTCTTGTGTGCTTGGTGCCATTGGATTGCTATCCTAGATCTAGATCTGTGTGATTCCGCAGGTTCAAAATCCCCAACATTCTTGCCTTTTACAGTGTGGTCCATTTGATAGTTAGATCTATCTTATTTTTCGTCCCAAGCCTTAATATGAGCTCTTCAAATAGATGGACGGTTTGGATATAACACAGACATCATGATGGGACTCACAAAAACAACATAGCAAAAAAAAAAAAGATGGCCGCGGCACTGCCTGTCCGCTATGGTTTTAGCTACGGTTATAATTCGTAGCTAAAGTGTATCGTAAATTCTAGATTTTTAAGGTAAACTCGCTGGACGGTTCTGAACTTTTTCGATAATATCGACATATCGTCGATATATCGACACAATTATAGCTACGGTTATAATCCGTAGCTAAAGTGTATCAAAAATTGTTATCTATGACTAACGTCGATATATCGATGATATGTAGATAATATCTACAACTTACGTCGATATATCGATAATATGTAGATAATATCTACAACTTATGTCGATAATATCTACGATATGTAGATAATATCGATGTTTGCATCTTTTGCAAAAAAAAAAAAAATGTGTTTTTTTTTTTTTTTTTTTTTTTGAGATTTAGGTTTAGGGATTTGAGAATACATTTAGGTTTTAGGTTTAGGTTATAGGTTATAAGTGTCGATTATATGTTAAGGTTTAAGGAACTGAGAATAGGTTAAGGCTTAGGTTTAGAAAATCGAGTTTGGGACCAGGTTTAGGTTTGAGTTTTCAAATTTAGGTTTAGGTTTAGGTTAAAGAGTTGATATTAGGATTAGGTGTAGGTTTAGGTTTAGAGATTTGAGAATACGTTTAGGTTATAGGTTTAGGTTTAGGTTATAGATGTCAGTTATATGTTAAGGTTTAGGGAACTGAGAATAAGTTAAGGTTTAGGTTTAGGAAATCGGGTTCGGGATCGGGTTTAGGTTTGGGTTTTCAAGTTTAGGTTTAGGTTAAGGAGTTGATATTAGGATTAGGTGTAGGTTTAGGTTTACGGATTTGAGAATACATTTAGGTTTTATGTTTAAGTTATAAGTTTATGTTTAGGTTATAAGTGTCGGTTATATGTTAAGGTTTAGGGAACTAAGAATAGGTTAAGGTTTACGTTTAGGAAATCGGGTTCGGGACCGGGTTTAGGTTTGGGTTTTCAAGTTTAGATTTAGGTTAAGGAGTTGATATTAGGATTAGGTGTAGGTTTAGGTTTACGAATTTGAGAATACATTTAGGTTTTACGTTATAAGTGTAGGTTATAGGTTTAGGTTTAAGTTAGGTTTAAGTTAGGTTATAGGTTAAGGTTTAGGGAATTGAGAATAGGTTAAGGTTTAGCTTTAGGGATTTGAGAATACATTTAGCTTTTAGGTTACAAGTGTACGATATAGGTTTTGGTTTAAGTTAGATTATACGTTAAGGTTTAAGAAATTGAGAATAAGTTATGGTTTAAGTTTAGGGATTTGAGAATACATTTAGGTTTTAGGTTACAAGTGTACGATATAGGTTTTGGTTTAAGTTAGATTATAGGTTAAGGTTTAGGAAATTAAGAATAAGTTAAGGTTTAGGTTTAGGGATTTGAGAATACATTTAGCCCTAAAAGGATTTTAATGGTAGACGTTCAATTCCCCACTGGCTTTTACAGTGTGGTCCACTTGATAGTTAGATCTATCTTATATTTCGTCTCAAGCCTTAATATAAGCTCGTAATATATGGACGGTTTGGATATAACACATACATCATGATGGGACCCACAAAAATAAAAAAAATAATAATTTCAGTTTGCCCCGCTCAATTTCTAGTTTGCCCCGCTCAATTTTCAGTTTGCCCCGCTCAATTTTATTTTTTTGAGCGGGGCAAACTGGAAATTGAGCGGGGCAAACTAGAAATTGAGCGGGGCAAACTGAAATTATTATTTTTTTGCTACGTTGCTTTTGTGGGTCCCATCATGATGCATGTGTTATATCCAAACCATCCATATATGAGCGGGGCAAACTGGAAATTGAGCGGGGCGAACTAAATTATTTTTTTTTGCTATGTTACTTTTGTGGGTCCCATCATGATATATGTGTTATATCCAAACCGTCCATATATGAGCAGGGAAAATTGAAAATTGAGCAGGGCAAACTGAAAATTAAGCAGGGCAAATTAGAAATTGAGCGGGGCAAATTGAAAATTGAGCGGGGCAAACTAGAAATTGAGCGGGGCAAACTAGAAATTGAGTGGGGCAAACTGAAATTATTATTATTTTTGCTATGTTGCTTTTGTGGGTCCCATCATGATGTATGTGTTATATCCAAACCGTCCATATATGAGCGGGGCAAATTGAAAATTGAGCGGGGCAAACTGAAAATTAAGCGGGGCAAACTAGAAATTGAGCGGGGCAAACTTAATTTTTTTTTGGGATATGATAATGGGTTCGGGTTTAGGTTATAGGTTTAGGTTTAGGTTTTGGTTTAAGTTATATGTTATAGGTTTTGGGATTTGAGAATGGGTTCGGGTTTAGGTTATAGGTTTTGGTATTGGTTTAGGTTATACGTTTTGGTTAAGGTTACAGGTTATAGTTTTAGGTTTAGGTTAAGGTTAGGTTTAGGTTATAGGTTTTGGGATTTGATAATGGGTTCGGATTTAGGTTATAGGTTTTGGTTTTGGTTTAGGTTATTGGTTATAGGTTTAGGATAAGGTTTAGGTTTAGGTTTAGGTTTAGGTTTAGGTTTAGGTTTAGGTTATAGGTTTTGGGATTTGAGAATGGGATCGGATTTAGGTTATAGGTTTTGGTATTGGTTTAGGTTATAGGTTTTGGTTAAGGTTATAGGTTATAGGTTTATGTTTAGGTTTAGGTTATAGGTTTTGGGATTTGATAATGGGTTTGGGTTTAGGTTATAGGTTTTGGTTTTGGTTTAGGTTATAGGTTATAGGTTTAGGATAAGGTGTAGGTTTAGGTTTAGGTTATAGGTTTTGGGATTTGAGAATGGGTTCGGGTTTAGGTCATAGGTTTTGGTTTTGGTTTAGGTTATAGGTTTTGGGATTTGGGAATGGGTTCAGGTTTAGGTTATAGGTTTTGGTTTTAGTTTTGGTTTAAGTTTTGGTTAAGGTTATAGGTTATAGGTTTAGGTTTAGGTTTAGGTTAGGTTTAGGTTATAGGTTTTGAGATTTTGAAATAGTTTTAGGTTATAAGTATAGAACTCCCAATTTCCTAACAAATACGACCATTTTGATCATTTCTTCACATGTACACTTCCGAAAAGGACATTATGTGGACTAGGTTAGAAGGATCAGTCATCCTAAATTAGGATGCATTTTTTGTCTCAGATATTCACTTGCAGCATACCATTTCTCAACGGATTGACGTAACTTTTTTTACCGTGTGTACATTCCCATAGTGATGGTGCTTTTCTAAAATCAAACTTCATTGTTCAACATCTATTTCATAACCATTTTTGCTAGGGACCACATGTTCTTTACTTACCTCTGCTTCACATTTTGTCACTTGAAGCACGAAGGAGAAGAAGTCTACAAGCAGAAGTAGAGAGCAGCCACAACTCTACTTTCATTTGACGATGATGGTAAGGAAAGAGGGGAGGAGGGATTATGTGCCTCGTTCTCATTCTTATTATTACTAAAATTTCACTCCTTATACTCTATTTTAGTCTTGATCAGGTTTAGGTTTTCAAGTTTTGGCTTAGGTTAAGGAGTTGATATTAGAATTAAGTGTAGGTTTAGGTTTACGGATTTGAGAATACATTTAGGTTTTAGGTTATAAGTGTAGGTTATAGGTTTAGGTTTAAGTTAGGTTATAGGTTAAGGTTTAGGGAATTGAGATTAGGTTAAGGTTTAGGTTTAGAGATTTGAAAATACATTTAGGTTTTAGGTTACAAGTGTACAATATAGGTTTTGATTTAAGTTAGATTATAGGTTAAGGTTTAAAGAATTGAGAATAAGTTAAGGTTTCGGTTTAGGGATTTGAGAATACATTTAGGTTTTAGGTTTAGGTTTAAGTTTAAGGTTTAGGTTTAGGTTTAAGTTTTGAGCAGGGGCAAACATGAAATTGAGTGGGGGTAAACTAGAAAATCAGCGGGGCGAACATGAAATTGAGCGGGGAAAACATGAAATTGAGTGGGGCAAACTAGAAATTGAGCGGGGGGAACATGAAAATGAGTGGTGCTTGTTTAATTTTGTGACGCTATTTATCATACCATTGAGCGAAGGGAGCATTATTAGTTTGAGCGAGGCACACATGAAATTCAGCAGGACAACCTGAAAATTGAGCGGGTCAAAATAAAAATTCTGTGGGGCAAACAAGAAATTCAGCAGGACAACCTGAAAATTGAGTGGGTCAAAATAGAAATTCAGTGAGGCAAATAAGAAATTCAGCAGGAGTAACATGAAATTGAGCGGGGCAAACTAGAAAACGAGCGGGGTAAGCATGAAATTGAGTGGAGAAAACCAGGAAACGAGCAGGGTAAGCATGAAATTAAGCGGGGCAACTAGGAAATGAGCAGGTCAAGCATGAAATTGACCGGGGCAAACATGAAATTGAGCAGGGCAGACTAGAAAATGAGCGGGGGAAACTTGAATTGATGGATTTAAATGATGGATATCCAATCACTATTGTTTTCTTGTAGCATGGTACATCTAAGATTTATATCCCTCTTATTTTTAGGATGAAGCCCTGAAATGATCTTTACAAATGGATGAACGAAATGGAAGAAACACATACATCATGGTGGGGCCCACAGAGCACTGACCACTAGCCACGGGGCTGGTGTCAGGGGGAGTAGCCAATCCGTTTCCTTTACTACATACATTTAATGTGGGCCCAACTAATGAGTGATTTCTTCCCTAGACTGACCATTTTCGAAAGAAGACAAAATGCTGATAAGGGGGGCCCGCAAAATGAGTTTTTTTCTTCTTTCTCGTGGAACCGGAGGGTGAAAAGGGAGATGAAAATCAAACAGTGAAAATGGAGAGAAAAAGTGGACAGTAGTGAAAAGGAGGAGTATATTCATCCTGAAATTGGGTCTCCGCACGTGGAGGTCTAAGTTGCAAAAGTAATTTTGTATTCTTTCATAAAAACAGCTGGATAAAAGGTGGGCAAACTAGATTTTGACAGTGGGGTCAATTTCATGTTTGCCCTGCTCAATTTCCAGTTTGCCCTGCTCAATTTTCAGTTTGCCCCGCTTAATTTTCAGTTTGCCCCGCTCAATTTTCAGTTTGCCCCGCTCATATATGGACGGTTTGGATATAACACATACATCATGATGGGACCCACAAAAGCAACATAGCAAAAAAAAAATATTTCAGTTTGCCCCGCTCAATTTCTAGTTTGCCCCGCTCAATTTTCAGTGTGCCTCGCTCAATTTCTAGTTTGTCCCGCTCAATTTTGAGTTTGCCTCGCTCAATTTCTAATTTGCTCGCTCAATTTTCGGGGCAAACTAGAAATTGAGCGGGGCAAACTGAAATTATTATTATTTTTGTATTTGTGGGTCCTATCATGATGTATGTGTTATATCCAAATCGTCCATATATTTTACAAGCTCATATTAAGGCTTGAGACGAAAAATAAGATAGATCTAACTATCAAGTGGACCACACTGTAAAAGGCAGTGGGGAATTGAACATCTACCATTGAAACCCTTTTAGGGGTTACAGAAGTTTTGGATCATTATGAAATTTTTTTCCCTCTTCATCCAGGTCTTTTTAACCCTATGAATGAACTTAGATGGGGAGGATTTCTCACAAACATCACAGTGAGCCCCCTAAAGGTTTTTAATGGTTGACGCTCATTCAAAACTGTTTCCTGTAATGTGATACACTTGAGATTTGGATATATCTCATTTTTGGTCTCATACCATAAAATGATCTCGAAAAATATATGGACGGCATGGATGAAAAGCACACATCAAGGTGGGGCCCACATATGGACGACTGCTGGCAGGCAGAGTACCCAATCCGTTTCCTTGAAAGGAGGGGTATTTTCGTCCTGAAATTCTGAATCCACACGTGCAGGTCTAAGTTGCAAAACAAAGTTTATATTCCTCCATAAAAACAGCTGGTTAAAAGGTGGGGTCCACGGTCCTAAATTTCTCTAAAATAAAAACATGTCCTTGGAAGTGTGCAAAAGAAGACCTTACACGTGTAAAACGTGGATCACACGATTTGCTTTACCCGACACTCCGACATTTTTACAGATTAGCTCAGAATATAAAAGTTCTACAATCTAATTTTTAAATGGTGTAATAATAGAATTTTTAGAGATATTATCAAATTATGAATTCAGAATAAAATGATTTTAATTATAATTTAAAATCCACAAGTCCCCTTGTTAAGTAAAAATATAATGGTTATAAATAATGTAAAATTATTTTACCTTTAGTCTCATGCATTGTGGTCTACCTAGCCATGTATGTCCATGCAGGATATTCAATTCATCCAAAAGGTGCGACCTATTAAGTTGATCAGATACCTCGAAAATTAAGAATGAGATGATCAGATAACCCAAAAGTCAAGTCAATCTTGACAATAAGTGGGCTACACATGAATTCAGAGGTTTCTCGGTGGCGTATATTGTTTTCTATGGTGTGCAGCTTTTGGATAGGTGGGATGTAACATGCACGTTGCATGGCCCCCACTATGCCGAATATATATATATATATATATATATATATATATATATATATATATATATATATATATATATATATATATATATATACACACACCCACAGGAGAGAAATGGTCAAATATGCACCGGTTTATTTGTCATTACGTGGAAACTTTATTATCAACCGTCGAATAAGGTAGACGGTTTGGATGAAGGCAATCTTACGCTCAAATTTGAGAGAACTGCATGTCATGTTTTAAACCGAATTCCATCTAAGAAAACCAATACCTCTCCATACGAAATATAGAAAGGGAGAAAACCAAACATAAGGTATCTTAGAGTTTGGGGCTGTCTTGCATACTGTAGAACACCAGATATTAAAAGAACTAAATTAAGACCAAGAGCTATCAAGTGCGTCCTTGTAGGATATGCACAACATAATATGGCCTATAGACTTTTAGACTTAGAAACTAATGTAATAATAGAGTCTAGAGATGTAGAGTTCTTTGAGAATTCTATATACATGGAGAAAAAGAATGCTGAGATTCAATCTCCTAATAAAACTATAAAAGAAACACATATAGAAGAGAATACACCAAGTGAACCCCGTAGGAGTCAAAGAACTAGAGTAGAAAAAAGTCTTGATCCTGATTAAATAGACTCTCAACGACTCTCTTTTCATCCAGTTGAAGGTGATAGAGAAAATGTGATTAGAAAAATACCTCTGGTTTTAACTATAAAAGATGAACCTAAAACCTTTAGTGAAGCAGTCTTTAAGAGACTCCGCTTTTTGAAAAGAAGCCATTAATGATGAAATGGATTCCATAATGTCTAACCAAACATGAGAATTAGTAGATCTACCTCTAGGTTCTAAACCAATGGGATGTAAGTGGGTATTTAAGAAAAAATATCACACAGATGGTACAATTCAAACCTTTAAGGTAAGATTAGTTGTTAAGGGTTTCTGACAGAAGGAAGGAATCGAATATTTTGATACTTATTCACCAGTAGTTTGAATAACATCGATTAGGATCTTATTCGCTCTGACATCCATACATCATCTTCATATCCATCAAATGGATGTGAAGACAACATTCCTGAATGGTGATCTCGATGAGGAGGTCTACATGGAACAACCAGAAGGGTTTGTCCTACCAGGAAATGAAAGAAAAATGTGTAGACTTGTTAAGTCTTTGAATGGATTAAAACAAGCACCAAAACAGTGGCATGATAAATTTAATTCTAAAGTTGTCTTATGGTTTTGAACATAATATTGCTGATAAATGCATATATTCAAAAGTATGTAATGATTATATTGTAATCATATGCTAGTATATAGATGATATGTTAATAATCAGTAACAAAATGGAAGGTGTAACTGAAATCAAAAAGTTTCTCTCTTCAGTTTTTAAAATGAAGGATCTTAAACAAGTGGATACCATATTAGGTATCAAAGTTAAAAAATATAGTGGGAGTTTTGCATTATGTCAGTCTCATTATATTGAGAAAATAATAAACAAGTTCAATCACTTGAAAATTAAAGAGACAAAAACCCCGTTTGATCCAAGTATCGAGTTAAAACAAAACAGTGGAAGAGCAGTTGCACAACTAGAGTATGCTAGTGCTGTAGGCAGTCTTATGTATGCAATGCAATGCACAAAACTGGATATAACATACGCTGTGAGTAAACTAAGAAGGTTTACGAGTAATCCAAGTGTTGAACACCGGAAAGCAATAAGTAGAGTTTTAGGTTATCTTAAAGAAACCAAAGAACTAGGGTTATTTTACTCAGAATTTTCGGCAGTGTTGGAAGGATATACCGATGCAAGTTGGATATCGAGTGCAGGGGACAACAAGTCCACTACAGGGTGGATATTCACCCTAGGAGGTGCAGTTATATCTTGGGGATCAAAGAAACAAACTTGCATAACGCACTCAACTATGAAATCTGAGTTTATAGTTCTAACTGCTACAGACAACGAGGCTGAGTGGTTAAGGGATCTTCTATTAGAAATCTCATTCTATGTGAAGCTTATACCGGCTGTTTCACTTCATTGTGACAGTGAAGCCACTCTAGCGAAAGCCTATAGCGGTACCTATAATGGAAAGTCCAGACACATAAGTTTGAGACATGACTATATAAGGTAATTGATTCAAGATGGAATCATTGCGATCTTATATGTAAAGTCGAGTAATAACTTGGTTGATTCTTTTACTAAATCTCTGACGAGAGAAGTAGTAAGGACAACATCTAGAGGGATGAGATTGAAACTCTTTACTCAAAGTTTCACTAATGAAAGAAACCCAACCTAAAATTAGAAAATCTCTAAATATTGGGTTTAATGGGTAATAACAATTCACTGATAAGTAAAAATTTTCAGCACTAAATAAATCAATAACTCCATCTAGGATGAGTGCTGGCCGTTATAAAAGAGAGATGAGTATTAAACTCTTAATGAAATACAGTCAAACAGGATAAGTGTTTTAACGGAAACACTCGAAAGATTTCACCTATTTGAACGTAGAAGTGGTGCCGCTTCTCATGAGAGCTAGAGTTATCTCGGAATCGTTCATGAAACAGGATAAGCACATGGCCATTAAAAGTGCTAAGCAAGATTATGAAGAAACACCGAACGTAGGAGCTATTATGTATGTGGCATTTTCGGTTATATCATACAGGAATAACTGGTTCAATGCTGCGGCAACCAAAAATTTCTAAATAACTTTAAAATACTTACACTAAGGAAAGATTCAAATCACAAGATATCTTTCTTTATGCATAATAACTATTATTATTTAGAAAACCAGTGGGGGATTGTTGAAAATCAATGGTTTTTCAAAAAAAATAAAAAATAAAAAATTCAATTTTTTTAAAATTTCAGGATTTTCCCGCCAAAACTCTTTTGAAATTTTTTGAATTAAAAAGTGCGGTGTGCTTTGTCCCACATCGGAAATGGTTGAAATCTTTTTGAGGTTTATATGAGATGTTGAGAAAAGTATTCTTACTTGGAGCTTTTGGAGGAGATGAAACCAGGTTACGCACTGAAACACACGCATGCACAAGCGTGCGCGCTCTAGCTCGAGCACGAGCATGGGTGAGGGCGTGGGCAGTGAGGCAATGTGGCTGTAGTGGCGCTAGATGGCACACTTTGCATGTGCTCATCGTGTCGCAGAGTAGTTGCTCCTTCGCGACCTTACGCGAACCGGCGCGAGACGGTGCGACCTCGGTGCGATGCGTCTGGTCAATGTCTTAGGGCGGTGTGAATCTAAAATGAGCCTGAGTTTTTATAGGTGACTGAGAATGGTCAGATATTAAATCTGAAACGTCCATCCGTTTCTAACAATGGATAACTACCTTAAAACCACAACGATCTAAAAATGGACGGACCATGATGATCCAATGGTCAGATCCTTTGATCCGACGACTAGAAACGACTGAGATTAATGGACAATGGCCACAAACATTTTTCAAACATTTTAGACCATTGATAGCGTCTGACAACGGTCCACTATAGGATGCTTATATAAACTGGACCATTCCAGTACGATTTCATCATCTCAACACAACCATCTCTCCCATCATCAGATACGATCCATAGCTCCAACATAAAATACTTAGAACATCTCCACCGTCAGTGTCTGCCAGAAGAAATCCACTGCGTTAAAATTGTTCCACAGTGGACCTATCGTGATTGCTGCACGCTGGATCCAGAAGGCTTGTCTTATCCTGGAAGCAATTCGCCTGTAACCCATCAGCAGTAGATAATTGGGCGAATCACGATTTAAGGACAATGTATTTGATACGTGATTCAGCCTAGTGAAACATTTGATTTTAGAATTAATTTATTTTTATTTTCAGTGTATCCAAACTTATATTTCCAACACATCTTAGCACGCCTCTTCTACCTATTCTCTAACTCTTCTGAAGCCTTTTACAGGAAGCTCTTCTGCTCGGAAGCTAGGTGGGTCCCACCAAGATATTAGTGATAAATCTATACTATTCATTCGTTTTGAGAGGTCATTTTTAAGACATGCAATAAAAAAGGGAGCATATCCAAAACTGAAGTGGTCTGTATGAGAGGAAACGGTGTATATTTAATGACCACCATTTAAATATTCATGGTGCAACGGAAGTTTTAAATCAGGCTAATATTTGTGTTCTCAGTTCATCTAGTACAAATAACATTATGAACCATATGGATGGCACGTAAACATCACTGTCGAACCCAAGGAGATTTCAATGGTAGGAATTTCCCTATGCCTTTAGTGAGGCCCACCTGAGTGTGGGAAATTGTTTTATATTTATGGAAATGGTTATGCGCCTCATGGGAACTTCCCATGAGGTCAAGATGTGTGGGTCCATCGTGATGCGTGTTGAAAATCTACCCCATTAGTCGAATGAACAATTCCATGGTGGGCCTCGAGCTTAAAAATCAAGTCAATTAAGGACTTGGGTTGGCCACACCATGCACAAAAGTTGAGAGGGGTTACCCTCCCATTAAAACATTCATAATCATTTGTTGGACCCACCGAGATGTGGTTCACAAATCCAGCCCATCCATTATGTGTGTCCCACTTGGATGAGGGGTTGGACCACATTTCAGATGCATACAAATTTTAGGTGGGCTCCATCAATACTTTTCTATGTTTTAGGCATGTATTTACTAGATTTTAGATGGTATGACCCACCTAAGTTCCGTATACGGTTGATTTTTGAGATATCCAATAATTTAAAGGGGACCCATTAAATGTATAGTGTTGATGTTCAACACACATCATGGTAGGGTCCACACAACATATAACCATTTCATACATACATATATATATATATATATATATATATATATATATATATATATATATATATATATATGGAAAAAGTACTATGCGCCCGACCTCAAGATAAGCTTATTGTGAGGTTGAGCTGTGTGGGCCCCACCGTGATGCATGTCTACCATCAACACCGTGCATTTGATGAGTCCCCTTTAAATTATAGGATATCCCAAAAATCAGCCGTATACGGAACTCAGGTGAGCCATGCCATCTAAAATCATGTGAAGACACCGTTAAAACCTATAAAAGCACTTGGTGGGGCCCAAATAAGTTTTGAATGCTGTTGAAACTTGGTATGACCCCTAATCCTAGTGGGACACACATAATGGATGGCCTGGATTTGAAAACCACATCTCGGTGGGACCCAAAAAAAGATTATGAATGTTTTAATGGTGCACGGCCCCTCTCCACTTCTGTATGTGGTGTGGCCCACACAAGTCATGGATTGACTTGATTTTTGAGACCTACATCTATCATGGAATGGTGCATCTGACTAATGGGGTAGATGTTCGAAACGCATCATGGTGGCGCCCACACAGCTCGACTTCATGGGACCGACCCGTGAGGTCAAGCGCATAGTGTGTGTGTATATATATATATATATATATATATATATATATATATAATGCTCACACACAATGGACCGTCTAACTAGTCTGAATTAATGCTAATTAATGTTAATTAACGCAACACCCGGTTATACGCCACTGGGTTTGACCCACGATACAACGCCTAGGCTGTAATGTGTTGACGTGGCAAATTCTGTGGGCCCACCATGACGTGTGTTATATCCACACCATTCATCCATTTTTTTCATATTATTTTAAGGCATGAAGCCAAGAATGAGGTAGATCAAAGCTCAATTGGACCACACCACATAAAGCGGTTAGGACAATCACTCATCGTTGAAACCTTCCCACGGCTGACCATGATGTTTATTGCCATCTTACCTATGGTCTAACGTCCAACGTTTTATATGTACATGACATCCAATCCGGCTAAGGTGGATTACACGGTCAAACGTCCGAAATTAGATTGCCTGCTCAGTTACTCCGTTAGTTGGTCCACCTTAAATGTATGTGGTCTATCCACACCGTCCATCCTTTTTTCCATCTAATTTAAGGGGTTAATCTCAAAATTGAAGTATATCCAAAGATCAAGTGGATCATACCATTGGAAAAGGTAGGGATAATGATTTCCACCGCTGAAACATTTCTAAGCTCCTAGCAATGTTTATTTGTCATCCAATCTGTTTATGAGATCACACCGGCTTATACGAAGGAAAAACAAAAATATAAGCTTATCCAAAACTCACGAAGCCCCCTGGAATTTTTGAACTGCAGACGTACAATTCAATTATTTCCTGTGGTGTGGTCCATTTGACCATTATATATATATATATATATATATATATATATATATATATATATATATATAGAAAAAGTACTATGCGATTGAACTCACTGTATAAGCTCCTATGAGGTCGAGTTGTGTGGGCCCACCGTGATACATTTTGAACATCAACACCGTGCATTTGATGGGTACCCTTTAAATTATGGGATATCCCAAAAATCAGCTGTATACAGAACTCAAGTGGGCCATATCATCTAAAATCATCTGAAGGCACCGTTAATACATATAAAAGCACTTGGTGGGGCCCACTTGAGTTTTGAATGCTGCTGAAACTTGGTATGACCTCTCAGCCTAGTGGGACACACATAATGGATGGGCTGGATTTGCAAACCGCATCTCGGTGGGCCATTAAAATGATTATGATTTTTTTAATGGTGCACGGCCCCTCTCCACTTCTGTATGTGGTGTGGTCCACACAAGTCACGGATTGACTTGATTTTTGAGACCTAGGCCCACGATGGAATGGCACATCTGACTGATGGAGTAAATGTTCTAAACGCATCATGGTGGGGCCCACACAGCTCGACCTCATGGGACGAACCGACCGCATAGTACCTTTTCCACATACACACACCCACATATATATATATATATATATATATATATATATATATATATATATATATATAATGTTTACACATGCACACACCCCCACACACTCGCGCGCAGTGGGATTTCACCACCTATAATACTCGAACCCTTCCCTGGGTATTGAAACTCCTGAGATCTACCACCCAAGCAAGAGTAAGGATCCAACGTTGTATATACCTTAATTTTGAGCTCAAACCCTAGAATTATCTTTTAAATTGGATGGACAGTGTGGGTAAAGTATATAAATCACGGTGGAACTCAAAAAGTTTACTCTACATGGTAAGTCAATCCGCTTCCCTAACGTCCATCATTTCGGATTACTTACCCCCCTTAAATTACGCTGCTTCTCCGCCATCAATGACGCGGATTAGCTAACAGTAACGACTCCGGCTCCTGAAGTGATGTCACTACGTTCTATTGGCACATCCTAATGTATGTGTTGTATCAACACCGTTCATCTATTTGTAGAGATCGTTTTATGTCATGAGACAAAGAATGAGTGAGATCCAAATCCCAACTGGACCCACCACAGAAAACAGTAGGAATTGAATCCCTACCCTTGAAAACATCTTCAGGCCACATAAGTTTTTGATCAAGCTTATATTTATGTTTTCCCCTTTTGCATGTCTGTGTTAACTTATAAACAGGTTGGATCTCAAGTAGACATCATGGTGAGCCCTATAAAGGTTTCAACAGTGGGTGTCATTGTTTCCTCTGTTTCATGTGGTGGGGTTCACTTGAGCTTTGGATCTATGTAATTCTTTCAATCATGTTTTAAAATGGTATCTCCAGATGAATGAACGGTGTGGATATAACACATACATCATGATGGGGCCACAGAAGGTAGTGACATCACTTCAGCAGCTAATGGACGACCGCCAGCATTACAAGCATTAACTACCGCCTTAAATTACGCCTAATGGTAGTGTGTTGGAAACAGACACGACATGGACTCCCACCCCTAATTTTTTTATAGGCCTACCCTGACATGGCATGTACGTGAGATCCACTCCAACCATGAGATGTATAATGAAATAATAGGCCCGGTGCCAATAATTCAGGCCAACCCATGATTCAGATGGACTATACACCAATGAGAATAATTAGGAGAGAGACATCTACCCTTGATTTTTACATGGCTCATCACGACGAAACTGTGAAATCTAGTCCAACCATTAGATGTCACACCCAAAGTAAGTATAGGTCCCAAAAATTAGGTTCATACATGATTCATTTGAGACACACTAAGGGAAACTATTTGGAGGGTGAACCTTTTCATGTACACTGATTCCAATCATGTGGTCATCTTGAACTATGGATGGACATTAATTTTGAGAGCTTAATCTAACATGGAGTGACGTACATGATGGTTGGGGTTGATTTTACATTAACAACATGGTGGGCTCACCCAAGCCATGGCCACTTTTCCATGCTAAAATGAAATTAGTCCGCAATGGAAACATTTACTTGCATTAATTAACAAGAAATTTTTCATTACATACATAGCTAGTTGGACGAAAATGAAATGCTCAACTAATTATGTGTGAGCATTACTCTCTCTCTCTCTCTCTCTCTCTCTCTCTCTCTCTCTCTCTCTCTCTCTCTCTCTCTCTCTCTCTCTCTCTCTCTCTCTATATATATATATATATATATATAACCGAATACTCGGCTCCACACCAATTCCCACGGAACTTGTGGAATTTTTGTTGAGAACTCATCATACATGTATATATACTTGTATGTCTAATTAGTTGCCGCTTAGGGCCCACAATGGAATTTGTACGATATCTTGCCTGTACAGTAAGAGTATTCCATAATAAAAATGAGATGCTAAAAATTAGAGGACAAAATTTTGTGGTAAAATTTTAACATTTTCTGGTCAGAGATTCAGATTCCACGGAATAATGCTTCGGTGAATCCCATTGCATAGCAAGTGCTCTTCAAAGGAGATAATTACCAAAATACTTTGACTAGTTTTTTTCTTTCTTTCTTTAAAATCAATAGAATTGATGATTGTAGGGCCCACATGGTACCTGTGGGACATCCAACGTGAGTAACATTTACATCCTAACATAATGATCACCCAGATAAAAATTGGGCCTACCAAATCATGGTATTTATCATAAGTGAATTTAGGTATTTCTAGGTTGTATATATATTTTTTTAAGGGTGCAGTTCATCCAAAGATTGGATCCACCATATTCTTTGTTCTTTTGATCATATTGATGGGGTTCATTTGTTAGACGCCTGATGCAGGGAAGGATGTGAGGTCGAGCACCCTCCTCCTCAGGGGAAACTGTTGTGAATCCACAGAACTTTTCTAGATTCACTGGTTTCTCTAATCTACGAGGAGAACAAAACAAAAATAATTTTAAGAAATTCGAACTAATTTAATTGATAGATTGTCTGACATGTATGTCTTTGTTAAAAAAAAAAAACTCAAAATTTGTAATTACAAAAATTAGCAAAATTCTATTTGAAATAAAAATCTTGATTCGAATAAAACTCTTTTAAAGTCTAATTTTTAAAATTAAAAATTACAAACAAACGTTTTAAAGCTTGATTTCTAAAACTAAAAATTCCAAATAAACTTTTGCTAAAAGAGTCCTATCATCATTAAAAGTTAATTTCCAAAAAATAAGAAAATTTAAAACTCTAAAAATAAAAAATTTTAAAAATCAAAATTATTAAAAATAATATTTTTTTCCTAAATTTTTGTTTTTGAGTTGAAAGCACGCATTTTTTGGCGAAGCGGACAAATGTGACCCACAATGTGAGTTTGTTCACCTCAAATGGCTTGTTTCAGTAAAGATTGATAAGTTGTGTGTCCCATAACAATACTCGGATCAAAAGTTATGGCTAATTCACGGTTTACTTTCTTTTAGTCCAACCATGTTAGGAATGTATCTGTGCCACGTAATAGATCAGATCCCTTCACTTGAAAAAAATTCATCCTTGAGTTACTCAAGAGACTTGGCTCATGATTATCAAATGACTTCTTACGCCGATGTTTATTAGCCTTTCTCTTATACTTGTCATTAGGCTCTTGAGCTAACATAGCACATGTACTCATTCAATGTAGAGCTTCTCAAGCTGAGATGATGTGACACAATGATGTTGTCGGATGAATGGGGGCCCATTTGGGATAAGTACCAAAATTCATGTATTAACGGCCCATGATGCTACAAGAGGCAATGAGGATGACCCGATGACAAGAGGAGAAGCTTGTGTGGTTACAATGGGTAAATAGGTCATTGCCCAATCGACACTCCCCCTCATTCTTGGGGACTAACTCAGTGGGTGAATCAAATCTATTGCCTCTGGCCATGCACCTACCACTTATTAATCCAAGGGTCCATCGGATATCATCACGACATCCACTAAGAGAATTTCGATGCATGAGATGAAAGCCCAACGTGAAAAAGGGATTATTTATTACTACGACAACCATTACCCACCTGACCATCTTGTAAAATAATGCAAATCTATTTGCTTAAGAATAATTAGAAGACGTGAGTGGCTCGGAAGGTATCATGAACATGTAACTCCTATTGAGTTCTCTCTAAATGCCTTATAGGGTTATAAGGGTGTAAATCATGTACTTGTTAGGGCATGTAAAAATAAAATAAAATGCCAAAGTCGGTCTATTAGTGTACTTAGAAAGTTCTAAAAAATTCTTAGCCGATACTGCTGCTTGCCAACTAGGCTACTCAATCCAATAAAATAAGGCATTCAACGTACTTGTGGTTTATCGAAACAAGCTCCATTATGGAAGGACATGTTGTTATGTTTGAACTCCTTTACGACCTCTTATCATTATCACAAATTTGCACGTCTTGGCCTTATACAGGTTCGATATTATTTTGAGAACTTAATGCTTTCATACTTTAGGATCGATCACTTGGAACTGTAATGATTTCATTATAGCCTTCTAATATCGTGACCATTCATATGTTTTAAGTAGCATCAAAACTCATGGGTTGAATCCATTGACCAAGATGAAATGCACTTAATATTGAGGCATAACCCTTGAGCTATTATAGCTTAATTGACTGTCGAGGCTAAAAATGAAATAGATGATACCTTAAATGAAGATCTGGATGCCCTGTTAAGATAATATAATAAGGTGTTTAAGCCACCTAAGGCATTACCTCCTCATCATTCATAGGATTACTGTTGTGAGTGAACCCGCTTTGTATTACATCACAATGATGTAAACCTGAGCCAACAACAAACCCAGATCAAACCCTAGGTGTTAGAAATTTGAATTTAATACCACCGCCAATTTGTGCACTTTGCAGAAGCACGATAAACGAAAATAGAACAATATAATGATGCAAGATAATAAAACTAAAAGAAAACATTCAGAAACATGATGATATTTTATATAGAAAAAATCTTACAGGAAAAAAGCATGGCACAAAGTGACAAAGATCCACTATAATTAAAAAATCCTTAAAGTTGTACAGGCTCATCTTCTTCGATTACAGACATACTCGACATATCCTTATGATGCGCACCTATAGAAAACCCTTAGATCCCTTGAAAAATCCTTCCCAAGTTCCTTTATAAGTGTAAAAAACCCACTCTCTTGGCCAACCCTCGCCCTTTGAGAAAACACTTGTATTAGTTTTCTATTAACTTAAGCCCCAATGACAAAATTGGGCTTAAATACATTATTTTATGCATAATTGTAAAACCCAACGGTTGCACTAACGGTCGACCGTGAATCATCACAGAGAGTCACGGTCAACCATGAACATCACAGTGAGTTATGGTCGACCATGAATCCTTATGATCGACCATGACCTACATAATGCAAGGCATCTGCACTACAATTACAAAACTACCTTGAAATTTGAAACTCAACTACCAAATGTCATACCATATCAATACCCTTACATGTAAAAAAAGAGATTGAACATCTCATTAAGGATATGTTGGAAGCAAGCATTATTCAGTCTAGCACTAGTTCATAATCATCTTGTCTGCTCTTGGTTAAAAAGGACGAGTCATGGTATATGTGATAGCTTATCAGGCTATAAATTATTCCACCATCAAAGACAAGTTTCCAATTCTCCTTATTGACAAATTGATATATGAGCTACACAACACATTATTTCTCTAAATTAAATTAAAATTCCGATTAGGTTATCATCAAATTTGTGTCCACGGGCTCGAGATTCCAAAAATAGACTTCCAAACTCATGAAGGGCACTATGAATTCTTAGTGATGCACTTTGGCTTCACCCATGCACCCTCGGCCTATAAGAGCATAGTGAATGGCATTTTTAGTCCCTATATTCCTCAATTTGTATTGGCCATCTTTGATAACACATTCATCTATAATAAGAATTAGGACGTCCATTTGGTACACATTGCAATAATAGTGGAAGTATTATATATAAATCAATTCTACGTCAAACAATCTAAATGTTCATTTAGTCATGGCTAAGTAGAATACTCGAGATGCATCATCTTAGTTAAAGGGGTGACTGCCGATCTTGACAAAATTAAGGTCATGATGTAAAGGCTAAATAAAAAAATATTAAAGCATTACGAGAGTTTCTCAGTTTAACATGTTACTATCAAAAGTTTATCATAGGGTACAGACAACTATGCACTCCTCTCACTAACTTGTTGAAAATAGATGGTTTCTCTTGAAATGAGAATGTTGATGCATCATTTGAAAGGTTTAATATCGCCATGATTTTCACTCTCATTGAATTCCTCAAAAGTGACCGCAACCATTCACCGCATCACACTAAAATAAGATGTGGCGAATCAAGCGTTAAAGTTGTGTGTTGAGGGAGTATTGTCATTTGTGAACCACGTGGTTAGAGTCACGTATTGAGGGAGTGTTGGATTGTAAGTACATGCATCATTTCATAAACCTTATTTCAAGACTAAACACTAAATCAATTAGTCTTACTTTTTATTCTAATCGACTCAACTAGCATTTAAGACTAAAAATATTCACATTTGATAATTAAATTCAGTAATATACTCATTCAGGCATTTCATCGAACACATAGGTATCGCTATAATACAATTTGTAATTTATTGAATAGAAATTGAAATACACCTAAGTTAACATGTAAATTCCACATTAGCAATCATAAATCATTAACTGGAACAATAACATTGATAAACCGCAACCTAAGCACTTATGGTCTACACCTCTCGTTAGCTTGATCGACTCAGACTCAATTATAGGATTCAGTTTCTAGGGAGGACTCGTCGATCACCTACAAGAGTGCATAAGCTTATTAGGATTGTGCAGAAATTAACTAGAAGAACTATACAAAAGGGAGGAAATCCGTGGTTTCACTTCGAGTCGTTGACGGAGAAGTTTCAACTACGGGAATGACTACAGTTAGGCCGTTGTTCATGGGGAATGAAGAGCAACCTATTCTAGCAGCCACTCCTTCAATCCTTCTCCTCTTCTCTTCTCTCTTCTCTCTTCTCCCTTCCCTTTCTCCCAAGCTTAGGGTTAAAAATTTCAGATGGAGAGAAAGGGGTGCAATTTGAGAGCTATTTATAGCTTCAGTTGGTGTGCCAATGGCCCTAGGGTTACTTTGTTTGTCATACATACCCTAAGGGAGGTCATTTCTATCTAATGGGGCCCCCCGGAGGGCCTGTGGGCTCATCTACACCATGTGGTATGCCCCCTACCAATGGATCTATGTTAGGATACTGCCTTGGTATGATCGGATGCGCAAATCAGCCATGGGGAGCCTGAGTTAGATCAACGGTCAGCGATGTTCAAGGTCGTGTGTAAGACCCGTATCCTAATCCTTACTGTTCCGTCACTTTCTACGATCCTTCTCGTCGAATTCTGGCAATTCTCGACCTGTAATTGACGTTGCGCACGACTGTAAGACGTATCCTATAAATTTGAGCCGGCTTAATCCGAGACTTGTATCATTGAGACCGCACCGTCGCCGCGGTTCCAACGCCACGACTCATGCACCGATCCGATACCCTGACTAAGAGATGTGGGTCGGCGTTTATTTCGAGAAAACGCCGCTCGTTTACATTTCCAAGAGAATCTCTATAAGGTGTCAAATCAATCACATCAATTAATCCCATCAATCACCTCTCATGTCAAATACAAGGCAACCATGCTTTCTTTCTCCACAAGCCAAGTAACCCCAAAGTCAACCAATCACTCACCTCACCCATCACTCACTTCACATCACTCCATCACTCTCACATCTCCCTACAACCCTCTCTCTCTCCCTCATTTCCCAACACTATTTCCAAGAAAAGGAGAGCATCCCACGTCCAAGTTTTTTTCAAGAGAAAGTGTGATTTTGGTGGCCCACTTTTCATCCCAAATCTCTCATCTTAGCCATCCATTTCTCATCTCCACCATCAAAGTGAAGCTCTAGGAGTGTAGCTTTCCAACGGACCAAAAAGATCAAGTGGTGGGTGTTTTTTTAGACTTCTTTTTATGTTTTTAAGATGGGCCAGTGAGGCCAGCCGATGGCCCATCTTGATCATCAAATCATTCCATGATGGGGCCATTCTCCATGGACCCCATCATGATGTTTACTTTTCTTGCACTAAGAGGTCATCTAGACCATCCATTTTTAGTGGAGAGGGATCTCCACCGTTGATCTTTTGTTTGAATGACCCATATACAATGGGACCCTTTGATGTATGATTGGATGATTGAAACGGAGGGCCTATAGTGCTGGGGTCCCTCCATCACGCATGTCACCCTATCTCTCTCTCTCCCTCTCTTTCCAATTATTTTATTTCTTTGTGTGTGATGAAATGGCCATATGGCCCACTTGAATGGACCCCACCATGAGGCTTGTATCCTACCCAAGCCATTTATAAGTGGGGCCCACCTTAAATGTGTTCATCCATCAGTGGTGGCCCACCTCAGCAGGGTCCACCTCAACGTACAAACCGTCCAGCGTCCCCTGGACGCTGGACGTCAAAAGGGAAACACAAATATAAGCTTTGTTTCAAAGCTTGGGGAAGGGTTGTTCATGTAGGCCCCACCTTAATGTATGTTTCTAATCCATGCCGTTCATCCTCTTTCCCGACTCATTTTAGGCGTTGAGCTGAAAAATGGTGTCAATCCGACATTCAGGCGGGGCATAGCTTAACAAACATCGTCCTTACCGTTAAAAGTTAGTTAGGGCCCACCTTGAGTCCAAAAAATTCCGTATATTAGACTCGTTTGGTTTGTATTGAGCCATGCAATCCACTGGCTGGAGTGGATCCATCACAAGCGGGCCCCACACCTGAAAAACCTTGAAAAAACAGTTTTTCAAAAAAAATATATATACAAAGAGGCAGCAGACGCTGCTGCTGCAGAGGGTGGACGCAGGGGGTCCCACGGCTGACGGTGTGAACCCCACGTTGATGTTTATTTACCATCCGACCTGTTCATAAGGTGGCCCACCCTCTGAGGAGGGCCCCCTCCAAATATGAGGATCATCTAAATCTCAGGTGGTCCACACCATAAGAAACAGTAAGATTGGACGTCTACCACTGAAATCCTTTTTGGGCCCCACAGAAGTTCTGGATCAAGATGAAATTTATTTTTACCCTTCATTCAGGTCTGTGTGACCTAATGGACGGGTTGGATGGCATAAAAACATTATGGTGGGCCCCACATGGGACTCACAGTGTTGTATGCACTTTATGTACACCGTCCACGTGGTGGCGCCCACTGTGATGTGTGTTTGATTCCACCGTTCGCTTGGACGGTGGGGTCCATCGTGATGTATGTTTTTTACCATGTCGTCCAACCATTTTTGGGCTGCTGGATGGCTGGTGGGACCCACTATGATGCAGGTGTGCATCCAAACCGTCCATCCTAATTTGAAAGCTCATTTTATGAGCTATGGAATCAGCCAGATCCTCAGCTCAGTGGACCCCATCCTTGATGCATGTGTTGCATCCCAACCATCCAACTTTCATGTGGACCCCTACCATGGTGCATGTGATGCATCCAAACCGTTCATTTATTTTGTAAAAAAATCGTTTTATGGCTTAAGCTAAAAATGAGTTAGATCTATGATTCAAGTAAGGCCCACCTTGGTATGTGTAAAGGGCCCATGTTAGCCTATTTGTAACCATTTATTAACGCCTACCTTGGTGCACATCTAAGGCCATGGGATTAAGCCTATTTGGCATATGTAATGCCCATGGGTTTCGGCCCATTTGGCATATGTAATGCCCATGGGATCCGGCCCATTTATTCTATAGAAGGCCCATGGGATTTAAGCCCATTTGATACATATTAAAGCCCATGGGATCAAGCCCATTTGATGTGCATGGGGCACAAATGGAGTGGCCCATTTGATATATTTAGAGCTCATGTGTGTAGGCCCATCTAATATATTTAAGGCCTAAGTTGTGAGGCCCACTTTGATGTATTCCAAGGCCCATGGATCATGGACTATTGTAATGTACATAAGGCTCATTGGTAAGGCCCATTAACGCAGCCCATTTGATGTATCTAAGGCCCATGGGTCGAGGCCCAACGGAATAACCTTAGGGTCCATTGCAATGTGTGACTTTCCATGTTCATGTAATGATATATATGGCGGGCCGTACCTAGGAAACAATGTTGGTTTGACGTCCATATTGTATGTACAATGTTGGTTAAATGTCCGCATTGTAACTCCTCTTAGGGCCCATTGATAGGCCTATGCTCGTTGTTACCCATCACTTTATAACATGCTTAGTATAATCTCATGACTCATGCCTATACGCATCATATGTATGCTTGGTTTGAGTAGTGACTGATCATAGCATATGCCATTGGACAGACCACTTATGGGACCCGTTATGAGACGGAGTGCCCCACCTGATCGCGCAGTACGCGCTGGATTTCTGCATGATTTGACAGCGTGATTCATGCATCTCGCATATGTGTGATTTGATCACTGCACGCCCTAGCGACATCAGGGCCGTGGCTCCACAGGTACATCGTGGATGACCGTATCGGATACTAAAAATACTTGATTCTAGCACTGTGGGCACTTAGGATGGCCTTGGGTGAGAGTCCCAGAACCTTTTTGGTAGCAAGAGATGCTCCAACGTCTAGACCGAGTGGATACACGAGCGCCCGAGTGCCGAATACCAGTAAGCCGCGTCTCCCACTGTGTCTTGGTCGGTTGGAAGGGGGTGTGACCTTATCCGCCTGAGTGAGGGGGCTATAAGTTAAGCTGAGTTTGACCAGCTCACAAATGAGTCTGCTATCTACGAGCCGGATAGGTATTGGCATACTACTTGTCAGGCGGATAGCGAGGTCTTTTTCGCTTGCTTGACTGTGCAGCTAGGGAGGTGGCAGTCACTGCGAAGTGTATTAGACCCCGGTGATATCCAGAGAGGAACTGTACTGATATGTGTACATGATGAGTACCGACTTGCTTGGATTGCATTTTGCATATGACATTCGGCTATGTAGGCCTTGCATTGCATCGGTGTGGCCGATGACATTCATATCTCGCATCATGCCTTGCATTACATAGCCTTGGTGTATTCATGTACTTACCGCATACTTTCGCATTACCTGATCTTGTACACTCGACGTTTGCCCTCCGCACACACTTACACCACCCTTTAAGCTTTTGTGAGCTTATGCACGACAGTTGCGTGCAGGTAGCGTTGGACAGCAGCAACGCTGAGGCAGGAGTGCATATCAGGAGCTTTTTGATCACCTTGTATTTCCCTTTCTACATTGTACTTAAAGATTTTGATATAGTGGATATGTGGTGATGTTGTTTTGTGACTTGGTTATGCTTGTGGTTATGCTCCATTATGAAAAAAAATTTATTCTGAAAATCCTCTTTGTAGGATCCCAGGATCTAAATCTGGCATTTGATTATCAGAAGCCGAGAATGGGGTACTACGGAGGCTGTCGACACCGGATTCGGCAATCGAGATTCGTGTGAATCCGATTTTCGAATTTGGGGCGTGACATCGTGGTTATACGGATACGGGCAGAGAAATATTCTTGACTCATACCATAGGTTTGGCTACAATCTAACGGTCAAAAATTCACAACTTTGTGAAACAATGATTGTCTATTTCACGTAAAGTTTCAAATTTCAGCCTAGGGGATTCGCGCATTGTAAGAACTTGGCCTCCTGTCCAAGTTGGGCAGTTCTGAGCACTTTCTTGATTCACCACCTGCGATGAGCGTCAAGTCCAGTGAGAAAGACATTATTCTATTTTTTTTAAAACTAATAGTATACTAACAAGTGGTCTAGAGCTTGTTTGAATAATCAAAGCATTTTCAGAATGAATTTCGTATCAAGATTTCTTGAGCGCAATGATTATGGTTTGGATTAGCTAAGCTCATAGTGTGGCCTATTCTTAACTAGCGGAAATGATGATTTTCACCATAAACCATTGATTTTTATGCTAGTCGAGTAACTGAGTCAATTTGGCTCATTAATTAGGATTTGACTTATAATTGTCCTAGTTTTAAGTAGATCTTTATTTAATTATGGTTGTCTTGTTTAGTCAGTGATAAGTCAACTAAATTTAAGCCCTAAATGAACAAATCATGAGGCTAGAGTTGATGTTTAAGTGATCGGGCGAATTCATTGACTTTCTATGGTTGATTTATCGAATTTGTACGGTTTTTTACCAGTACCACCCGTGTATAGGCTCACCTCGAGTATTAAGGTTTAGTTAGTGACCCCGTGAGCTAACTATAGCAATAAAATTTCAAGGGTTTTTGAAAATAAAAAATAGTGAAATTTTGGGATATTACAAATTACCACCTTGTTAAATACACCTCATTTTCCATATTTCTTAACTTAAGAAGAAGCCGGTTGCTCGAACTCAACCTCAAGTAGGATTACTTCGACTAAGAGAAGATGTAATCTTCAACTAGAACTATTTGTTGTTTTAGATTATTAGATCTTTAAACACCATAATTGTGCGGTTACCGAATTGCTTATCTAATGACAATAGATGCCAAAAGAAGAAGACACATGGGAGCCTTGGTTCATTTTGCACATGAGATTCCCTTCGTTTTAGCTAAGAGGGCATGACGACACTTCAGGAGGGAGCATTGTTACGTACACAGTTCATGTGTCATTCACTCATGGGCCATGCACATACATGAATCGTGTGCCATGCAGGTATCTTTCTTTCTCAATTCTCCTCTTTAATTTGAGTTTTATTTAATTATCCTTCTTTATTAGAGATTGCTAACTTTAAAATTAGGAGGATTATTAGCATATATATTATATAGGACACTAATTCTTATATTTTAGTGAATGGATAATGTTGATGCAAAAAATTGGTGCGTCCTTCCCCATCCCACCACCTGCACAAGAAAGAGGCAAAGGAGATCCTAGCTAGAGCCAGGGACCCTCCGATGCTTAAGTCAGTGATAGGGCAATGAGAAAGATGCTTTTAGAAGGGTTTCTTTGTGTACCTTTAAGCTTGAAGGTCTCTTGTATTTATAGAAATGGGAGGATCCTAGCGTGCAGGGATTCTCTTCCGCATATCTTGGAGCTACGATTTAGTTGCAATCTATTCATGGATTTTGCTCGATCCCGAGATCTTCGGGGTCGAGAATCCTTTTACAAGATTTTCAGGACGGTATTTGCATTTACACCGTCTCTCCCTTGCTTGGCTTGGCCTTAACCGACTTTGTTAATAACTGAGTCTCGGTTGGCTGAAAGAATAAGCTTTTTGTCTTCTGTTGGATGAAATAAATTCGGCCCATAGCCGATATCCTTTCTTAATCCGATAGCCATCTATAATCAACCTAAATGGGGCAGTTTTATAATCAGCCTGGTGGCTTCTAGCGTTCGGACTCTAATCAGTCCTTTTAGACGTTTCTGGCTTGGTATCCGAGTCAACTTTATGCATCTCATGTGTTTCACCTATGTCTCATGACTCTACAGACCTCAGTCGGAATTTATTTCTAGCAATCCGAGCTAAGTCTCTCCTTAGGCATTTGACTCTTTTACCTCGGTCGGGCTCATTGCCTCGGAATCATGGGTAGAGTTAATAGAGTTAGTCCATTCCATATCTGGGTCTCTGGACTTGTCATATTTTTTTCCAACAGTAAGCCCCCTTACTCCTTGTGCCAACCGTGTTAATGTAGAGGAGTAACAAATTTTTTGGGTCAACTTGACTTCGAGACTAAGGTTATGATGGAGCATTTAATGCTTCTTGCGTTGTCCGTAACGTGTGTCGGTTCATTAATTGAGGTCACATGAGCAGACAACCGTCAGAATGTGTTTCCGACTTATGAGCACTGGACACGTGGCGGGAGTGGTTTCTTCGTCAATCGGCATGTGCCACATGTCGGGCTGGGGATTCGAAACATACATTGATACGACTGCTCCTTAAATGTTCTTGCCACGTGGTGGGCTATTTAAGGAGGGGCGAGATGCCCATTCCCCACTTTCACGCGTCCCCTCCATTCTCTCTCAATTCCTATTTCCCCAATTCGATTTCCTCTGCCATTTCTGCCTCCATTTTTATTTTTACGTCCACATTTGCGTACTCTTCGCCTCTCCAATGAGTCTTAACTCTCTCCCTCCCCTTCGTTTTATTTTTCTCAGCAATGCAAGGTTCTCAGAGCCCCCGGGAGGGAGCCTCCGGTGATGAGGGCAAAACAAGACATTTTTAGAATGTCTCGAAATCACCCTCCTTACTGGTGGAGATGGCGATTGATGTCAATGAAGCATTTCAGTTTTCTGAAAGAATGTCTGAGACTTTAGCGGAGCGTCCTGCTTCGACAGATCCTTTTTAGGGAGGTATGTCGCTGGTGACTGCCCCTAGGAGACCCAACCCTCCTGGGGAAGATATGGAGGAGGAGGATGAGGAAATTGAGGGAACCACTGGGTCGGTTCCTGCTAGTAGATTAACCCAGGTTGCTAACTCGGTTGCCAAGGGGGAAAGGCTGGAGACGAGCAGAGAGGTCCGATCCCTTCGGTCTTAACTGAGGCGGACTTGGACAGAATTCGGGTCAGGTATCATGTCCCAGACTCGGTTATTATTCGTCTTCCTCTGCCGAGTGAATTACCCGACCATCCCCCTGCTGGGATGGTCACGATTTTTTAAGTCGCCTTGCAGTGTGGGTTGCGTCTGCCCCTCCAAAACATTGAACGAGATTTACTTTTCTAACTCCAAATTGCACCAGGGCAGATAGTTCTGAACGGATGGAGGAACTTATTCGGATGCTCAGTGTTGTGGGCTGAGACAGAGCAGCCCCCACTTACTATCGATGGGTTTCTCCATCTGTATGAAGTAGGGCCGAATACATAGCAGCCTGGCTGGCTCCTTCTGTGTGCTTGGCAAAACAAGGGCGGTCCTTTGATAACCGACCCTCCTTCCTCGAACAAACATTGGAGAGATAGATGGTTCTGGGCATGTGGCAGCGGGAGACTGTCGAGCCAAGACTCTTCTAACTTCGCGTACCCCAAGCGTTCTCGGAAGCAGGTGACTCGGCATATCCTTTCCCTGTCTTTTCTTATTGCGGTATTTCTGAGTCTGACTAAATTTTCCTTTTAGATATCCCTAAGAAAAGGGTGAAGTTATGAACCAACGTCCTAGAGCGGATCAAGGATCTGAGGGCACTAAGTCCGGAGGATCGGTCTTGGAAGACACTTCTTCAGCCGGAGCGTCTTCTTCTTGCAGGTTTAGACTCAGCCATAACAGGTAACTTCTGAAAATCCCACTACATTTTATTTTTTTTTGAACTGTTTCTAACTCGTCTTGCTTTTCTTGAAGCAGATATGGCAGATGCAAGGCTTATTCTCTGTCCACCCTCTAAAATGAAAGCTCCTCCAAGGTCAGAGATTAGTCCTTCAAAGAGACCGAAAACAGTCTCGAAGGCTAAGGGGCAGGCCACATCGGCTGTCTCGACCGAGGTCCCGACTATAAATTTAGAAGAAGGGACGAAAGTGGTTGACGCAATGGCGGAAGTGGCCACTTCCAACTATCAGGCTCAAACGGCTCCCGAGCCAGGACCTATTACTGAGCAGATCCCGGAATAGTGGGAGATGCAGAGAGGGGAGTCTTCTGGAGGGAAGATGACTCAACGGGAGATATCAGTCTTTCGACGAGCCATGTTCTACATGGTCCCTTGGGCCATTTCTCATGGGAGCGAGAAAGAGTTCGCTTCCCTCTTTGAAGCTTTCGGGAGTCAGATTCTCTCTCATGCTGCGAAAATCTTGCTTGACGTAAGACTTAAATTTCTCTTTCATTTTGTTGCCTCCTCCTGTCTTGATCTAACTTCATCTCTTTCTTTTGCAGTTTGCCCCTTGCCTGCTTAGGGCTAGCATAAATCTGACCAAGTCACAGAGAGGAGTGGCAGATGTTGAAGCAGCTCGGAAACAGGCAGTGGAGGCAGAAACACAACTCGAAGTCACTATGGCTCGAGTCGGCTGGCTGACTGGCGAGCTGAGGCTTGCTTGGAAGGCCGCTAAGGATGTCAAGGCCGAGTGTGCTCACGTGGCCTCGTTATTGAAAGAGGCCCAGGAAGAGAGTCGGCTGCACCGCTTAGACCGTAACTCTTTTGAGGAGAAGTTGGCTTAGCTTAAGGCGGAGACTCGAGGCGTCCTTGAGGCGGCCAAGAAAGAGGCTGGGGATAAGGCTATAAAGGCCTTTCTTGAGTCCCAAGAATATCTAGATGAACGAGATTGCTTGTTCCAGGATGGCTTCACCAAGTGTGTCGTGTTGATGAAGGAAGCCTTCCCCGATCTTGATCTCTAGGGATTCAATGAATGTGCCTCGGGGTCTGAACGTCCAGAGGCTGAGCCAACTGGGCCTGCTGACGTGGCGGCTAGTATCGAGGTCAAGACTGAAGCAGCTCCTGAGACAGCACTAGAGGTCGCTCCAAGCAGGGGCAGCAGTTGAATCTAAGCCACCTCTTGTGTTAGTTCTTAGTGAACCTTGGGGCTTAGTATGATGTCAAGTACTCCAAGCACACTAAGTTTCAAACACTTTAAGCACACCAGGCGGGCTCGAGAACATCTGAAACCGAGTGAGGATTCATTGTATTTCGGTTGACTCTTTTTGCTTTTAACCATCGATGTAATTCACAAGAGATAATCATGTAACCTGATGTAAAAGTCATTTGATGAATGAATATACAGTCTTTTCGCTTATTTGATTCAATTTACAAACTTTTCATCGTTCATTTTTTTGTAAAAAAGCTTCTGCGACCAACCTAAGGATAATAGATCTTTAGATGCTCGACATTCTAAGGATGGGACAATATTTGTTCGGTTAGGTTTTTCAACCGATATGTTCTGAGTCAGATGGTGCTCGAGACAACATAGGGTCCCTCCTAATTGGAGTCCAGTGTGCTCGCACCAACTTCCTTCATGTTTACGAACATTTTTCGGAGGACCATGTCTCCTACTCCGAAATGTCGAACCTTGACTTGGGCATTGTTGAACCGAGCTCCCTGGCATTGTCAGGCCATCATCCATTGCAGAGCTTTTTCTCTTTGTTCTTCCATTAGGTCGAGTCCAAGAGCGAGGAGTTCTTCCTTATCTTCTTCATTAAACGATCTGACTCGGGCTGAAGGCAACCATATCTCGATCGGGGTAATGACTTCCGAGCCATACGTGAGGAAGAAGGGAGTTTCACCTATAGTTGTTCGAATGGTGGTTCAGTATGCCCATAGAATCTTCGGGAGCTCTTCAGCCAATGCTCCTTTAGCTCGGTCGAGTTTGGTTCGGAGATGCTGTTTAATGATCTTGCTGACTGCCTCGACCTATCCGTTCGTCTGAGGATGATGAGGGGAGGATAAACATTTCTGATCCCTAGATTGCTACACATCTCTCGGTATCGCCTATCGTCGAATTGCTTCCCATTGTCGGTAATAATGGTCCGAGGTATCCCGAATCAGCAGACAATCTTTTTCCAAACAAAGTTTATGATCTTTTATTTGACTATCTTTGTTAATAGTTCGACTTCAGCCCACTTCGTAAAGTAGTCGACCGTCATGACAGAAAATTTGGTCTGGCCTTTCCCCAAAGGGAGTGGTCTGATGATGTCGATGCCCCATTACACGAATGGCCAAGGACCAGTCACTGGAGTTAACTCCTAGGGGGTTGCCTTGAAATGGCCACGAATCGTTAGCATTTGTCACATCTTTGGACAAGCTTTTGAGTATCATGCTGGATAATCGGCTAGTAATATCCCTAGCGTAGGACCTTGTGCGCGAGTGACCGTCCTCCCGAGTGATTTTCACAGATCCCTTCGTGGATCTCGCGCAGTACGTAGTCGGCTTCATCAAGATTTAGGCATTGTATCAATGAAGTATAAAAACCTTTCTTATATAATATCCTATTAAGTATGGTATAACGGGAGGTTCAAATCTTCAATCGTCAGGCCTCGGCACGATCCTCGGGTAACTTTTTACTGTTAAGGTACTGAACGATTGGGTCAAGCCAAGTGGGTTTAATATCAATTGCGTACACGGTCGAGCTAACCGGGTTATTGACACTCGGCTTAGCAACATACTTAATTGGAATGCACTTGGGTATGTCATCGTCATTAGCGTTTTCTGTTCGAGGGATCTAAGTAACAACATAAAGTTGAAAACCACCGATCAATTCCTTGGCTTTCTTCATGTATGCTTTTAGTTACTCTTTTCATGTCTGATACACGCTGGTACCCTGGTTAACAACCAACTACAAGTCACTGTAGATATTGAGATGACTAACACCTAAGCTAGCTACGAGTCGGAGGCCGAGCAATAAAACTTCATATTCTGTTGTATTATTCGAGAGTTGAAATCTAAGTCTTAAGGCATATTGCATGTAGGTTTGATTAGGAGTTTCCAAGATGACTCCTGCCCTGCTTGCCTTAGAGTTGGAAGAGCCATTGACATACAGCTTCCAAGATATGGGGTTGGGCGATGACTTGGGAGAAGCGATCGTCGATTTTTCAGTTGGTTCATCGCCAAGCCTGGTATGTAGATCGGCCTATGGTGTTACTTCAACTAAGAAGTCAGCTACTGTAAGCCCCATATTTTAGATCGTACCGTTCCGTAGGATTCTGCGATCTTCCCATCAAATTCTGACAACCTTCAACCCTTAACCAGTATTTGCGAGCAACCTTGATTCACTTGCCGTCAACCCGAGTGGACTTAACCTAAGACCTTTACCATAGCGATGATGCCGTCACCGAGGTTCCGATGCCGCGACTCTCACGCCAAGGCGATATCATGGCTAGGAGATGTAGGCCAACATTCAGTGTGAGGAAAACGCCATGCGTTATGAAATCTAAGAGAATCTCTATGACTTATCACATCAATCCATCAATCTCAACATGTCATGTATATGTCAAGTACACATTACCTTTCACCCTTTCCCAAACATGCCCCAAAAGTTAAAAAGTTCTTATACAAGCCATACCTTTCTTACACCAAAAACGACAAAAGTCAAAAAGGCTCTTACACCCATCACTCACCACATCTATCAATCCATCACCCATCTCTCTCCCTATCTCTTTACAACCCCCTCTCTCTCATTTTCAAAATACTCTCTCAAGCAAGAGAAAGCCTCACACGTTTAAGCCCCTCCCTCTCTTCCAAGCTCCAAGTGTGGACCACCTTTCCATACTAAGATCTCCCATCTCAACCATCCAAACCTCATCTCCTCCGTTGGAATCGAAGCTAAGGAGCTAAGGAACCCAAGGGAGCAAGAAGATCGAACGGTGGGTGTTTTGATAGAGTAGTTTTCTTTTCTTTTTTTAAAGATGGGCCAAGTGAGGCCAACCGATCAATGGTTTGGATCTCACTTGGGACCCTAAGATGTGGCTAATGGCCCACTAGGATCATCATAATCATTTCATGATAGGGCCATTCTCCATGGACCTCATCATGATGTTTATTTCCTTACATTAAAAAGGTTATCTAAACCGTCCATATTGGTGGGGAAAGGATCTCCACCGTTGATTTTCAATTTCGCTGGACCCATGTGTAAAGGGATCCATTTGATGTATGATTTCTTATAAGGGAGGGCTCATAGTGGCGGAGCCCTCCATCACATGTGTGTCCCACTCTCTATCTATCTCTCTTTATTTCATTTTCTTTTATGAGATCATGATATGGTTGTGTGGCCCACTTGAATGGACCCCACCATGAGGCATGTATTCTATCCAAACCATCTACAAGTGTGGCCCACTTTGTGTATGTTGTATCCACACCATCCTCCATGAGGTGGCCCACCTAAGTAGGGCCCACCTCAATGCATATTTTGTGTTCAACCGTCCAGCGTCTGGGACGCTGGACGTGAACTGGGAAAGCATGAATATTAGCTTGTTTCAAGCTTTTGGGGTGACCCACTCAGATAGGCCCCACCTTGATGTATGTATTCAATCCACACCGTTCCTCTCATTCCCTGAATCATTTTAGGCGTTGAGCAGAAGAATGAGGTTGATTTGAGCATCTGGTGGGCCATAGCATAGGAAACTATGGCGGTTGTCGTTGAAAAATCACTTGCAGTTGCTATGCACCAAAATATATTCAATATTGGGCTTGTATTAAGCCATGGGACCCAACGGTTGGATCGGATTCTCCTGATGGGGGCCCCACATGTGAAAAACCTTAGATAAATACTCATGTTCAAAAAAAAAAACACAAATGAGCAGCATTTGCTGCGGCTGGCGACAAAGACGAGCGTACATCGTGGACGCTGGACGTCCGAGGGCAGGGACCCACAGCTCTAGTTGTGGGCCCCACCATGATGTATATTTATCATCTAACCCGTTCATGGGGTGGGCCCTTCCCTGGAGTGGGCCCCCTCCAAATACCAGCCATATAAAAGACTCAGGTGGCCCTCACAACAACAAACAATGGGGGTTTAAATGTCTGCCATTGAAACCCTTTTTGGGTTGCAGAGGTTTGAAACAATGTGAAATTTGCTTTTACTCTTCATCCGGGTCTGTGTGACCACATCAACAGGTTGGATGACAAATAAGCATTGTGGTGGGCCCCACGTGGGAACCCACAATGATATATGTATTTTATTCACACTGTCCACGCCAGTGGACGGTGGAACCCACCCTGGCATATATATATTCTGTACGCACCGTTCAGGGCTGGATGGTGGGACCCAATAATGCATGTGTTCTCTCCTTGTCGTCCACTTATATGGGACCCACCATGATGCATGGGTTGCATCCAATCTATCCATCCATTTGAAAGCCCATTTTATGGCATGGGCATAAAGAATGGGCTAAATCCATAGTCCAAGTGGACCCCACCTTAACATGTTATGAGGCCCATCTTAATGTATCTGTGGTAGTCCATTGGGGCCACTTTGATGTGGATATAAGGCCCATGTTTTGAGGCCATTTAATGTATTAGTGGCCCATGGTTGAGGCTCACTTTGATATATATGTAAGGCCTATGGGTTGAGGCCCATTTGATGTACATATGGGGCCCAATTGGTGTGGCCCATTTGTTACATATAAGATCCTTGAGATTAGGCCCATTTGATGCATTCTAAGGACCACGGGTTATGACCCATTGCAATGCACATAAGGCCCATTAGTGCGGCCCATTGATGTGGCCCACTTGATGAATATAAGGCCCATATGATATGGCCCATTTGATGTATTTAAGGCCCAATGGGATGTACCTAAGGTCCATTGTAATATGTGATCCTAACACGAATTATGTAATGATGTTTATGACGGTCCTGCCTTGGGAGCAATGTTGGTTTGATGTCCACATTGCAAGTATAATGTTAGTTAAATGTCCACATTATGACTCTCCCAAAGCCCCATTAATTGGCTGTACTTGGTGTGTGTAGGCCGTCTAGGCCCATCTGTGTTGTAAGGATAGTTCATTACCTTATAACATATTTAGTATAGTTTCGTGATTCATGATCATACGCATCATATGTATGCTTGTTATGAGAAGTGACTGATCATAGCTTGTGCCTTCAGACAGATTATTTAGGGGCTCTCAGTTAAGCGATGTTACTCCACATGAGCGCACGATACGTACAGGATTGTCGCATGATTGGATAGTGTGTTCATGCATTCGCATTGTGTGATATGGCTACTGTACGCCCTAGCGACATCAGGGTCGTAGCTTCCATAAGGCGTATCATGGATGACAGGATTGGATACAGAAAATCTTGTTCTACATGGGATACTATAGATATCCTTGGGTGAAAGTCCCTAAACCCTTATAGTACCAAGAGGTTGCTCCAACGTCTAGACCGAGTGGGTATAGGAGTGCCGAGTGTCGATTACCAGATGGTCGTACTTTTCACTGTATCATGGTAGGTAGGAAGGAGGTGCGGCCTTACCCGCTCGAGAGTAAAGGGCAAAGCTAGGCTGAGTTTGACCAGCTCGAGGAATGGGTTCGCTATCGACGAGCTGAGCCCGATATTAGCAGACGGATAGTGAGGTCTCTTCCACTTATCTTATTGCGCACGATGGGGTGGCCATCTGGTTTAAAGTGTACTAGACCCCAGTGATATTCCAAATTTGAGCTGTATTGATATGTGGACTTAGATGAGGATTCATATGCTTAAGTTGCATCTCACATCGCATGGCCTTGGTATGGCTGATATCATTCATGTCTTGCATTGCATAGCCTTAGTACAACTAATGGATTCATGGATCCTTCTGCATATTCCGCATTACTCTAATATTGCATGATCATATTACTACCTTACACAAACACTTTCACCACCCTCTAAGCTTTCTATAAGCTTATGCACGACCGTTGCGTGTAGGTGACGTTAGGGTGCAGCAGCGCTAAGGCAGGATTTTACAGATCATCTTGGAGCTTTTGTTCATCATTGTTGTATTTCTTTTTATGCTCAATGTACTTGTAAAGCTTTTGATCATAATGAAAATGTAATGGAGTTTTTGGTTGTTGTTTGTGAGTTATGTCTTTGGTTATACCTATTACGAATCAAATTGACGTTGAAAATCCTCCTCGTAGAATCACAGGATTGGAACCTGGCGAATAGGCGCTAGGAGCCGAGAATAGGGTTCTACGGAGGCTGTCGGCGCCAGATTCAGCGATCAAAAATTTTATGAACCCGGTTTCTGAGTTTGGGGCGTGACAAAGTTGGTATCAGAGTATAACTTGAAAATAACCGAGAACAACATTATATGTCTGCTATGAGTTTAGAATGATTATGTCCCGAGTTCGGATAGCTTTGCGATCTTTCATTACAGACCCTTAACATGCGTGCCTTCTAGAGTTTTGAAGTTGATAGGCGCCTTCGCTCTTTCTTGTAGAACATGGCGCGTGGGAGAGTGACCTAATCGACTCCCGCACCACCACCTGAGACTCTCGCTCCACCACCTGTGGCTCCCATCCTACCACCTAGGATGCCCACTCCACCACCAGAGATTCCTACTGCCCAGCCTATGGATGCAGCTCCTCCATCAGAGACCGGTACGGACCCTACTGTATCCGTGAGTGCCTCCCAGTTATAACAGATGTTACAGGCTATGACGGCTGCACTCCATGGGTAGGACAGGCACCCTATTGTTTCACCAGCCCAGGTAGAGCAGGAGAGCGCGAACGCTCTCCACCATGAGTTTCGACGGCTCGATCCCCCGTGTTTCTAGGGTGAGTCAGACCCGACGGTAGCTGAGAGATGGCGCTCTGATGTGGAGAAGATATTCGAGATGATGGGATGTACGACTGAGCGGTGAGTTCGATTAGCCGTATTTCTCCTCCATGGAGAGGCTGAGCATTGGTGGACATCAGTCTCCCGAGCAGCAGGCGCCGACTTTGTATGGACATGGGAGGATTTTGTGGATCAATTTGACCAACAGTATTTTTCAGATCACATTTGACGACAGCGAGCGTTGAAGTTCGAGACCTTGGTGCAGGTTGATATGACAGTGGCTCAGTATGCAACTCGCTTTGTAGCACTATCCAGATTTGCACCCTATCTGGTAGATGATGATGAGTGAAGAGCCCATCGATTCGAGGATGGCTTGCGTTACGGCCTTCGAGGCCGTGTTATTCGGCATGAGCTTCTGACTTTTGAGGGAGTGGTACGGAAGGCCCAGATTTTTGAGGCTGAGTGGGCTGGTTCTCAGTCTGATCGTGGTCAGAGGAGAGACCGAAAAAGGCAGGCTCCTTCTAGTGATTTCCAGCAACGGCGACCACAGCAGAGGCGCACAGGTCACCCAGCCTTCCAAGTGCCAGCAGCACCTCCAGCAGCATCTCCGAGGCAGTTCACTGGCACTTATTTTAGTTGCGGTGCGACAGGACACTGTATGTGGGAGTGTCCCAACCCCCAGCAGCAGCAGAGAGGTCCACAACAGCCTCCACCACAGGCGCAGCGGAGACCCCTACAGCAGCAGCGACAACAACTCCCACCACCGAGGCCACCTCAGCAGCAGCATCAGCAACAACACCAGCCTCTGAGGCCATAGCAGCAGAGACAGCAGTTTCGACCACTTCAGCGACCCCGGCAGCAGTAGTAGCACGCTAAGAGGAGACAGGCACCTCCCTAGCCGGTTCAGGCTAGGTTCTACGTGGCTCAGTAGGATCCGCAATCATCTAGATGAGTCGTCCAGGGTATGCTTTTAATCTCTGCATGCACTACATGTGTGTTATTTGATTCTAGTGCATCGTATTTTTTGTGGCCGAGATTTCTGCCGATCGACTAGCTTGCCGTTGGAGTCTACTCGAGAGGGTCTGTCAGTATCGATTCCCTTGAAAATGAATGTAGTGTTGGGCCAATTTTGTTCGTCTTGTCCAGTTCTAGTCAGGGATACCTTTTTACATTGTCGATGTCCGAGTTCGATGTCAGCCTGGGCATGGATTGGCTTGCCGAGTACTACGCCATATTAGACTTCTCCGCTTAGACAGTCACATTCTGTATACCCAGCGTGCCGCAGTTTCAATTCATTGTAGAGCCCAGAGGAGAGCCATTGTATTGTTTAATGTCATGTGCCATAGATGGAAGACCCGTATCCTAGACCGTATCATTCGGTAGACTTCCATGGTCTTTCTGGTCGAATCCCAGCAACCTTGACCCTTAACCGGCATTTGTGCGTGACCCTGATTCATACGCCGTTAACCCGAGTCGAGTCAACCCGAGACTTGTACCAGTGCGACCACGCCATCGTCGCGGTTCCGATGCCGTGTCTTGCACGCCGAGGTGATATCCGGGCCAGGAGATGTGGGCCCGCGTTCAGTTCGAGGAAAATGCCACGCATTGCAATCCCAAGAGAATGTCCCATCAATCACATCGAGTGTCAAGTACTCCATCCCATCAATTCAAGTACATCACCCATACCCCATGCCACCTCACCTCCCTCATAAGTCAACTCTCCCTCTCCCCACCCATACCTCCTTTACACAAAATTCAACCCAACCCATCCTTTTTCTTACACACCCATTACTCTCTTCCTACATCACTCATCTCTCTCATTCCAAGCAATTTCAAGAGAGATCCAATGTCCTCACCTCCATGAGAAGAGTCATGTGTGGCCCACTCTCTACCACCCTATCTCCCATCTCTACCCTTGGATCGTCATCTTCACCATTGTAAGAGCACTTTTGGAGCATTGGAAGGCTAAAGAGGAAGATGAAGGATAGGTGGGTGCTTCTCTCCCTCTCTCTTTCCTTTTCTTTTATGACGGGTGGCTCACTTGGTGATGATCGTCCATCCTGCAGGATCGGTCCACCTTGATGGACTGTCCAACAGACGAGTTGTTGTCGTCCGTCTGGACAGGTCCGGATGAAGGGAAATGTGAGTATCAGCTTGATGCAGGACCGGCATCGCATCTAAATGGTTGTGGGCCATCCATTTACTGGACAGCCGGCAGTGCTGGCTGTTGTAGTGACGTCATCAGTGTGGTGGGCCTCATCATGTGGTGCGTAGTATCCCAGCCGTCCATTGATGCGGGCGCCTCCATTTACACGCGTTGAATGCACAACGTCCAGCAGCTGTTGCTGCTGGACATTGGTAAAGCCTTAATATCAGCTTTCTCCAAGCTCGTGGGTCCACACTTGTGGATCTCACATGAGGTATGTGCCTCATCTAGCTATCCATCTGTCCAGACGGTGGGACCCACCTTGATACATGTTATGTATTCCCACCGTCCAGGACAGTACAGTGGGCTCCCATGTGATGTATGTGCGTTGAACCTACACCGTCCAGACCCCTGGACGGTGGGCTGATCATGATGTATGCATTATATCTAAACTGTCCACCCATTTTTTTACTGGTGGCCGACCTTGGCGTGGACCCCACCTCAGTACACGTGTGTTGGTACACATCGTCCATCTGTGGGACATGTGGGGTCCGCATTGAAGTGTGTAGGTCCACCGTCCATCTGAGGACGTGCTGGACTGAGCCCAGCAGCGGTGGAGACCACCGTACCTAGCTGTTGCATTACATCAGCAAGCTCTGAGGGGCCCATCATGAGGGTGTTCTATGTCCAAACCGTTCATCTGTGTGGAAATCCCACACGTGATGCATATGTAGTGCATCCACACCGTGGACGGTGTGGACCACCATGATATATGTATTTTATATTTGGGTCGTCCATGCCTGGATGATCCTGTGGGACCCATGCCCAGATATAATCCATGCCGTCCATCCATGGGACGTCCAGCAGCCTCTGCTGCTGGACCGTATGAAGAGAAAGCATACATATCAGCTTGAACCCAAAACGGGTGGGCCCTTGACGTGGCTCCACCCTGACGTTTGTGATTCACTCACACCATCCATCTGTTGGGCGTATGGGGCCCACCATGAGGTATGTATATCCACCATCCATTAGGGACGGTGGGGTCCACCGTGACTTATATGTGTTACCTCACCGTCAGGAGGTTTTCTGGATGGTGGGAGTCCACCGTAATGTATGTGTTCCTGCCATCCACCCTGCACGTGTACTGCATCCATGCAGCGTGGGACCCACCTCTAACATCCAACCGTCCATTTAAACGATGGGCCAGTAGGCCACCCCTGATGAAAGTATTTCATCCAACCGTTCGTGTGGGGCTGCCTTGACTTGGTGCATTGCACCTACACCGTCCATTAGCTAGACGAGAGCCTACAATGATGTATGTATTGTAACTCCACACGTCTAGCGGCTACACGAGTGATGTATGTGTTGAAATTCCACACGTCCAGCAGCTGCACGTGTAGAGCCTACCTTTGATGTATGTATCAGTGCCATCCATCTATTTTTATCCAGGCCGTCCAGTGGGCCTGGCCGATGTGGAAACACAAATATCAGTTTGATCAATACGTGGGACCCACCATGATATATGTATATGTGTGTGTGTGTGTGTGATATTCATGCCGTCCATCTGCTATGGGCCACACCCACGTGAACACCACCATGTTGAATGTATTTCATCCACACCGTACAGACATGTCTAGACGGTGTTGGACAATGGTTGGACCGTGCTGATCATCATTAGTAGGCCTGTGCCCCATGGAATTATAGTGTGCAGCGATACACATGTTGCACCCGCAACTATTGAGATGATTTTTGATGTAATTCCAAACTCCCATCCGTGAGGCCACCTTGACATATTTGGGGCCTATCTATGAGGCCCATCATGATATATTTATGGCCCATGTGCAGCTCCGTTTGTTTGTATTTTGACCCATATGACAGGGCCCACTTGTTGTGTGTATGAGGTCCATTTGATGTGGCCCCATTTGATACATGTTGGCCCGTTGGTGCGGCCTATTAATGCGGCCCACTTAATATATATATACGGCCCATCGATGCAGTCTATTTTGATGTATTTTGCCCTGTGCGAGAGGCCCATTCTGATGTATTTGAGGACCATGAGTCGTGGCCCATGGTGATGTATATTGGGCCCGTGTATTTGGCCCCTTGTGATGTATATTAGACCCTTGTATGAGGCCGTGGGCCCACTGTATGTTTAGCCCTATGTGGGCCACTTCTTGGGAGTAATGTTGGTTAGATGTCCACATTGATGAGCGATGATGGTTAGATGTCCTCATTATGACCTTCCCTTAGGCCTTGTCAGGCTCATTCTTACCGAGGTCGATTATCATGACCGATTACCGATTAGCGATCGAGGCTGATTATCCTGATCGATTGCCGATTAGCGATCGAGGTCATTTATCCTGATCGATTGTCGATTAGCGATCTAGTCCGTTTAGCATGATCGATTGCCGATTAGCGATCGAGGCCGTTTAGCATGACCGATTGCCGATTAGAGATCGAGGCCGATTATCATGACGATTACCGATTAACGATCGAGGCCGATTATCCTGACCGATTGTCGATTAGCGATCGAGGCCGATTATCATGACCGATTATCGATTAACGATCGAGGTCGATTATCATGACCGATTATCGATTAACGATCAAGGCCGATTATCATGACGATTACAGATTAACGATCGATGCCGATTATCCTGACCGATTGCCGATTAGCAATCGAGGCCGATTATCATGACCGATTACCGATTATCGATTCTTCTTATCGTGGCCGATTGACCGATTATCGATCGAGGTCAATTACCGATCGTGGCCGATTATCGATTGACGTGGCCGATTGCCGACTCTACTTATCGTGGCTGATTGACCGATTATCGATCGAGGTCAATTACCGATCGTGGCCGATTGTCGATTGACGTGGCCGATTGCCGACTCTACTTATCGTGGCTGATTGACAGATTACCAATCGAGACCGATTATTATGACCGATTACCGATCGTGGCCGATTATCGATTGACGTGGCCGATTGCCGACTCTGCTTATCGTGGCTGATTGACCGATTCTCAATCGAGGCCGATTATTGTGACCGATTACCGATCGTGGCCGATTGTCAATTCTGTTTATCGTGGCCGATTGACCGTTTATCGATCGAGGCCGATTATCGTGACTGATTACCGATCGTGGCCGATTGTCGATTGACGTGGCCGATTGCCGACTCTACTTATCGTGGCCGATTGTCGATTGACGTAGCCGATTGTCGATTCTGCTTGTCATGGCCGATTGACCGATTCTGATTATCGAGGCCGATTATCGGTCGATGCCAATTATCGTGGCCGATTATCAATTCTGATTGTCGTGGCTGATCGCTGATTCTGATTGTCGAGGCCCAATGTGATGTATATGCGAGCTGTATTTGAGGCCCGTTGTGATGTGTATCCAGCCCATGTTTAAGGCCTAATGTGATGAATAGGAGGTCTATGTGATAAGGCCCATTATCATGTATTTAGGGCCCATGGACGAGGCCCATTGTGATGTATTCATGGCCTATGGGCAAGGCCCATTGTGATATGTATTAGGCCCATGAGCAGGGCGCACCCGTGGTGTTGTGTATAGGTGGCCCTTGAATAAGGCCCATTGTGTTGAGTATTAGATCCTTGTGTGAGGCCGTGGGCCCATTATATGTTTAGACCTATGTGGGTCATTCCTTGGGGCAATGTTGGTTAAATGTCCACATTATCGAGGTCGATTATTGATACCGATTATGAGTATGTGATTACATAGCATCATGATCCATGCCCATATGCATCATCTGTATGTTTGTTATGAGATATGATTGACCATTGCATATGTCATAGTGCGGGTTGTTATGAGACTCCCTGGTAGGCGGAGATTGTCCACAGGAGTGCGCGGTTTGCTTAGGATTGATGCATGACTGGATTGTATGACTCATGCATCTTGCATTGTGTGCTGTGATTACTATACGCACTAGCGACATCAGGGTCGTAGCCTCCACAGGAGCGCGCAGTTTGCGCAGGATTGAAGCATGACTGGATTGTATGACTCATGCATCTTGCATTATGTGCTGTGATTACTATACGCCCTAGCGACATCAGGGTCGTAGCCTCCACAGGTATTTCGTGGATGGCCAGATGGGACACCGAAAAATTTGTTCTACATGGGGTGCTATAGATATCCCTGGGTGAAAGTCTCTAAACTCTCTTGGTTCCAGAGGTTGCTCCAACATCTAGACCGAGTGGGTAGATGAGCGCCGAGTGTCGATTACCAGATAGCTGCGCTCTCCACTGTGTCGTGGTCGGTTGGAAGGGGGTGCGGCCTTACCTGCCCGAGAGGAGGGGGCAAAGCTAGGCTGAGTTTGACCAGCTCGAGGAATGGGTCCGCTATCGATGAGTCGGGCCCGATATTGGCAGGCGGATAGTGAGGTCTCTTCCACTCGCCTTGTTGCGCGCGATGGGGCGGCAATCTGGTTTGGAGTGTAATAAACCCCGGTGATTTCCCAGAGAGAAACCGTACTGATATGTGGACTTATTGAGTAGGAATTACATGCTCATTCATTCATTCACTATCTACTCGGGCTGGTGGTGCGCAACTAATTATTGTGTACCTTCGTTATGGAAAAAATTTCGGTTGGGCGCGCGACTAACCTGAGATCAGGAGTCTACCACATTGAGTCTGACTATCCAAATCTAGGTATGGGACTGGTTCGGATAGAAGTCCTTGTGGTGGACTCCGTAGCCTGCGATACTACGTACTATCATCCCGACTTCACACTCCAGCATGGTTATCTCATTCGCATCGCATATTATATTACATCCGCAGGCATATGACATCTTGGGTTGCTATTTCTGCACTTATATAGCCTAGACAGATTTAGGAGGATTTGTATATTGTATTGCACCCTCGGCATTTGATATTGGTTGACTCATAGACTTGTCCATACTTTCACTTACTCTGTTATCATGTGAGTTATATCTTGTCAGTATTTCTGCTTACTCTGATAATTCCTGCTCTTATCAGTGTTTCTGTTTATTCAAACATTGTATGGTTTACGAATTACTTGCTTTCTGGTATTGTATGATTATGACATTGTATTGAATACTTGGCACTTACTTTATGCACACACTTACACCACCCTCTAAGCTTTCTATAAGCTTATGCACGATAGATGCGTGCAGGTGATGTTAGGCCGCAGCAGTGTTGAGCTTGGAGCGTACGGTGGTCTTCTGAAGCTTGAATTTCTATTTATGTATTTTCCATTTAGTATTGTATTCAAATGATTATATTAGTGGATATGTGATGATGATGTTGCCGTTGTGAATTGAGTAATCTTGTGATTATGCTTATTACTAGTTAAATGTACATTTCAATATATATATATATATATATATATATATATATATATCCTCCTTGTAGGATCCCAGGATCGGAATCTAGCATATGCATGCTAGGAGCCGAGAATGGGGCACTACGGAGGCTGTCGGCACCGAATTCAGCGATCGAAAATTTTATGAGCCCGGTTTCTGAGTTTGGGGCGTGACAATAGAGGAGCCCATAGCGGTGAGCATTGACCTTTTGCCAGTGGTTTACGATTTTCTTGATGTGTTCCAGGAGATTTCGGGATTACCGCCTCGTCGACTCATCGAGTTTCAGATTGTTCTTGTGCCCGGTACTGCGCCTATTTCGAAGGCCCCATATCACATGGCACCGTTGGAGTTGTGGGAACTACAGAAGCAGTTCAACGAGTTACGCGAGTTGGGCTTTATCCGTCCGAGCAGTTCATCGTGGGGAGTGTCGGTACTCTTCGTGAAGAATAAAGATGGCTCGTTGAGGCTCTGCATAGACTACCGCGAGCTCAATAAAGTCACGATCAAGAAGAGGTACCCGGTCTCGAAGATTGATGATTTGTTTGATCAGCTGCAGGGTGCATAGTTCTTTTTGAAGATTGACTTACGTTCTGGTTATCATCAGATTCGGCTCCGAGATGAGGACATTCTGAAGACGGCTTTCAGGACACGCTATAGTCATTTTAAGTTCCAGGTCTTGTCTTTCGGACTGACCAATGCACTAATAGTGTTCATACAGTTGATGAACGAGGTCTTTCGCCCATATCTTGATCAGTTTGTTGTAGTCTTCATCGACGACATTCTGATCTATTCGAGGACCCGTGAGAAGTACGAGCAGCATTTGGAGATCACTTTGCAGACCCTCCGCACACACCAACTGTATGAGAAGCTGGATAAGTGCGAGTTCTGGCAGGAGGAGGTGAAGTTCCTTGGTCACGTGGTGACGAGGGAGGGCGTCGCAGTGGACCCCTCAAAGGTCGAGGTAGTGCGTCAGCGGGGCTAGCCCACGAATACTTCTGAGATCTTCAATTTCTTTGGTTTGAAGGGCTATTACTGACGTTTCATTGAGGGCTTCTCTCGTATTGCAGCCCAGCTGACTAGGTTGAGTCGGAAGGGCGCGGAGTTTATTTGGAGTGAGGCCTGTGAGCGAGCATTTATGGAGTTGAAGGACCATTTAACGTCCGCTCCTGTCCTCACTCTTCCCTTTCGGAGTGACGGATTTATTATATTTACCGATGCCTCGCATATTGGTTTGGGTGTTGTCCTGATGTAGCACGGGAGACCAGTGGCCTTCGCGTCTCGTCAGCTCAATGTCTATGAGTTGAACTATCCTACACATGATTTGGAGCTAGCGGCAGTTGTCTTCGCACTGATGGTGTGGAGGCATTTTCTTTATGGGGTCAGGTTTCAGCTCTTCTCTGATCACAAGAGCTTGAAGTACCACTTCTTACAGTCTGAGTTGAACATGAGGCAGAGGCGCTGGATGGAACTCCTGAAAGACTATAATTTCGATCTTCAGTACCACCCGGGCAAGGCGAACGTGGTGACGGATGCCCTCAGCCGTCAGCCATCAGGCCTAATAGCGCATATGATGATTCAGGAGTGGCGGATGCTTGAGGATATCACAGAGTATGATTTTGAGTTCGGCCTGCAGTCTTCTATCGTGCAGTTATCGAGTCTATCGATTCAACCCTCTCTTGTCGCAAGGGTGATCGAGGCTCAGTAGGCTGATGAGTCGTTACAGAGTTATATGGTTGAGGCTACATCTGAGAGTCAGACAGATTGGCAGATTGGTACTGTAACACCCCGAATTTTTTGCCAACCTAGATTTATACGTCCTTAGGCAATAGGTCAATCCTAACACCTAATTAACTTCTCAAAACTCAATCCAAAAGTCTCAAATCTCTATTTCCTTTGAAAATCTCACCTTTCACTACTTTATCCTTCAAAATTTTCTAGGAGCTTTCATATTAGACACAAATCTTAAAGTTTAGGTGATGTTGATCAATACTTAAACTAAAAAGTACTATAAATAGTAAATAAATAAATAAAAATTATTTTTAACCATTAACCTTTTGGAATCTCACGAAATAACTAGGCTATTTGGATGGATCAGTTTCTCCTATCCCAAAATCATATATTGCAAGTCAAATAACTTATCATAGGTTCTAAAATATGTCAATTTCAAATATCAGACGGCGAAATCACCCCAAACAGATCAGCGAGCAGCGAGGGGATCTCCGGTTTGGCGAGGCATCGCCGAACTCGTCCGTATAGCGGGATTCTGCACGTTTCTTCCAACTTTGAAAAATCATATTTCCTTCGTTATAACTCCAATTTAGGTGATTCAAAAACCAGATTGAAGATAAATGAGTCTAGGTTTATATAAAAATATGTAAAAAATATAATAAATTATTTAATATAGTTTAAAGTAGGTCACTGTGAGCAACTATCCGATAATCACTTGTTGGACAGCTGCTGCTTCTGGAATTTTTAGAATTTTTTTACAACTTGAAATCTTATAAAATTTGGTGGAGTTAGGGTAAAATTGATTATAAACCTCCAAAAAAATAATAAAAATGATATAATAACTAAAAGTGCCCAAAATGGGGCATAGAATGGCCCTAGGACTGTATTCTGCCCTATTAGGGTAGAATTTGGTTAGTACCAAACTGAATACTCAGTAGAATTAACTTGAATCACTTTAAATATAAACTACAAGACCTAAAATGAGTATGACCGCTAACGCTATGTTACCTAGAAACCTAGGATCAAACTCTAAACCCGGTTGCTCACGGGAGTATTCAGAAACTTTGTATCGGACCTGGACCGCACATCGAAAGTCTGATATCTACAATCTTAGACCGTTATGACCGTTTAACTGGACTTGACAACCATTTCAAAAATCAAGCCCAACCAACGCTCTGAGGCTATTTCATTGAGCCTGGAGTAAAGAGAGTGAGAAAGGGTAAGGATTTAGAAATTTTAATCCAAATCTGGCGCGTGACTTGGCGCGTTATTATTAAGCGTTCTGACCATCAGAATTCAGCCAAATTACACCCTCGGATCAGGAAAAATTTCTCTTTCATATCATGAGACTTGTAGACCTGATTTAGGTACAATTACCGCTGAACTGAAACTAGACCGCCACGTGCGATTTATGAACTCTGCCGGACTGAAAACTGGGTGTGAGCAACATCCAATGACCATGAGCTTAAGTCCGATCACGTTCGACCAGGGGACCTCCCGAAATGCTCTTTTGGATCAAAACAGCCCCGATTTGGTTATAACCCAAGTATACCTTTGTCCCAAGTCTGTTTTGGTGAAGTTTTAGACTATATAAGGGCTTGAAACCCTCTCATATCTCTCTCATCCGAATTTGGATTAAACCCTAGAAAGAGAGAGAGAAAAAGTGAGAGATTGTGAGAGAGTTGTGAGAGAGAATTCCTGCCACCTGCACCAGCTTTTGCTCGTGCCAAAGCACCGCATTCAAATCACTTTTTCGGTGATTCCAACGCACTCCTAGGTAAGAAAAACCCTAACTATTTGCTGTTTTGGAATTCTTTCGATTCAAATATCGAAATAGCTTATGTATCTTGTGCATCAGGTCGCATTTACACCGATGACGAAGCGTATACGTGCTATTCAAATCGATACACGTCTAAGGCAAAAGGTGAGGATTTTAGACGCTTAGATTGATTGATTTCAAAGCTTTCAATGTCGTTTATTAGTAGATTATCGACGGCAACGCCGTTTGACATGTACAACATGCTGTCCGTTTTCCGTTTCGTAAATGTACGGTAAATATGAGATTTAGGGTATTTTAGATATTTATAGAAAATACTGTATACGTCCATATTTTGCTGAAATGCTTGACATGTAAATTTATCATGTTATGATATTAGAAATACGTGTATGATCAGTTTGGCGAAGAGATTCGCCCTAATGCGCACTTTGAGTCGACATACGCTATGTGGACTAAAGTGTGCAGACTAAGTGTTTGTATAAATGTTTGTATTAGTATGTATTGAGTAAAATGGTGTTGTTAATTAGTTTTGAGATTGAATTCTCAATTAATATGCTGATGTATATGAATTCCATCATGTTGGCTATATGTATTGATTTCATTATATATATGAAATGCATGTGTTGGAGGATTTGCTTATGTGGTATGTTATAACCTGTAACAACATGCTTGTATTGTTTATATGCATTCTTGTTACTCTCATATGTTTACTGACGTTGGTTTACAAATGCTTGGGGCTATGACCTAGTCCAGGCAGTCGGTAATGGATTGAATTCGTGGTTGGTTTCTATGTACCACAAAGGACGCGTCGATGAACGTGAGTCGTGTTTTGGGTTGGCGGCAGTGGTTAGGTCACACGAAGTGTTTCATGCACTTCATGTCGTTCAGCTTGAGATGCGCTCGTACTAGTCGAGCCCGTCAAGTAACCCGACTGGCCTTTGTATGTTCACCATGTATGAGTTATAACTGCTTGAACCTAGGGTACTGAACTTACCATTGGAAACCCTTTTAACCATGGTACCTTGATTCGTAAAGACTCATGAGCCGGGCATGGTGGTATAGGACACCGTGGTCGAGCTGTCGGCCTACTTGGGCCCACAAACCTCCCCGTAGTGACCAGTGAGTACCCTACTCTGAGCAGATTATGGTGGTATGGGACACTATATTCTTGCTGTCGGCCTACATTGATAAGGTGATGGGGGAGTGGAACAACGAGTGCGATCAACAACCCTGACAGCCCTTTGTAGTGACCTTGAGTTTATCCTGACACCGCATGGGAGCGACGAGTCCTGATGCAGTCTTAAGGATATAAACTAGGCTTGTATTGATAAGGTGATGGGGGAGCGGTGCAACGAGTGCGTGCAACAGCCCTGACAGCCCTTGTAGCGACCTAGAAATATATCATCGTATGAGATTATTAGGAGTGACGACCCTAGACAGGATCTGTGTTGAGATTGATATAAGCAAGGTACCCTAGTTTCCCAATCCTGCTGTATGAAAAGGACTAATAACAACCCGACAATCATTATCCATATCGCATTGCATGTGCCTGGAAGATGTGGAGCACTGCAGGAAGAAAGCATGTCGCGCATGCAGATGGTGCCGCATGAGGGAGTATGTCGGTGAGGGCATCCATCATGTCATCTCATACTTGCATTAATAACAGTATCTAGGAATATTTGATTGTTTGCTTTACTATTATCGCGTGATTGATTTGATAACATACTAATCTTTGCTCTATGATTCCACTGAGTTAATTACTCACTCCCACGTTACAGGACGGTATTCTGGACACCCACCAAACTCTTTTGTAATTGCAGATGATGGCGCGGCCTGTGAGGCGGAGCCGGACTTGATGATGATGAGGAGGATCCCTCCTTTATGCGTGTTCTGATCGACGGGATTACATGGAGGTCGATTAGACGCCTTGACACTTGTCATTATATATATATATATATATATATATATATATATATATATATATATATTTTAAGCACTCATGTATATTCTTTTCTTTCCATTTTTGGAGTATACATGTATTTAATTAACCTGATAACATGTTCACACTCTGGAGACTTACAATTAATTATATATTTTATGTATCTATCACAGTCTTTCGCTTGCTAATTTAACTCTCTGGAGTATGATATGCTGTTTTGGCTTAGTATCAATCTTATTTAATGTCATTCTACAGACAATATGCATTTATCATTATCTATGTTGCATAAGTAACGTTCTGAAACTCGAGAGTTGGGTTCCTACCCGACCCCTGATTTTCGGGGTATTACAGGTACAGATGGTGGGCTTCGCTTCAGAGGCCGATTATTTATCCTGGATATTCCTGAGTTACGCAGGGATCTTATGACCGAGGTACATCAATCGTGATTTTCTATCTACCCTGGATCAACGAAGATGTACCGTGACATAATGCGATAATATTTTTGGGCGGGGATGAAGCGTCAGATCATCAGTTTTATGGCCGAGTGTGACACATGCCAGCATGTCAAGGCCGATCATCAAAGACCCCCTGGTTTATTGCAGCCGTTGAGCATCTCGATGTGGAAGTGGGAGCACGTGTCGATAGATTTCATTATGGGCTTGCTAAGGACTCAGCACGGTCATGACGCCATTTGGGTTGTTGTGGATCGTCTGACGAAGTCAGCACATTTCCTTGCGATGTGTGTGACTTGGTCTATGGACCAGCTTGCGAGGTTATTTATCGAGGAGGTTGTGAGACTGCATGGCATTCCAGTCTCGATCATTTCTGACCGAGATTCGAGGTTCACGTCTCAGTTTTGGGGGAGCTTCCAGCGAGTGATGGGAACTGATTTGCAACTCAGCACTACGTATCATCCGCAGATCGATGGCCAGACCGAGAGGGTCAACCAGATCCTTGAGGATATACTTTGGGCTTGCGTGATTGATTTCGAGGGTAGCTGGGATGAGCATCTACGATTGGCTGAGTTTGCATACAATAACAGCTATCAGGCGACCATCAACATGACTCCTTTTGAAGTATTATATGGTAGATTATGCAGATCACCGAGTTGTTGGACTGAGATTGGAGAGCGTCGTCTTCTAGGTCTCGAGCTGGTGCAGGAGACGTCAGAGGATATTGATATCATCAGGCAGAGGATGCGCATAGCTCAGAGCCAGTAGAAGAGTTTTGTTGATCGTCGGCGTCGTCCCTTAGAGTTTGATATAGGGGACCATGTGTATCTTAAGGTCTCGCCCATGAAGGGTGTAGTTCATTTTCGGGCGAAGGGCAAGCTTGCCCCGAGATTCATAAGACCTTTTGAGATCACTTGGAACATTGGCGCCATGGCTTATCGCCTTGCCTTAACACCTCAGTTGTCTGGCATCCACAATATTTTTCATGTCTCTATGTTGAGGAAGTGTGGGTCATATATAGTTTCCGTTATTGATTGGCAGCCGTTAGAGGTTCGTGAGGACGCTTCTTACATCGAGCAGCCAGTCCGTATCCTTGATTGGAAGGAGCAGGTCTTCCAGACCAAGGTCATTCCATTAGTGAAGGTTCAGTGGGGTCACCATTCTGTTGAGGAGGCTCCTTGGGAGCGCGAGGCCGAGATTTGAGAGCGTTATCCTCATCTCTTGGATGATTGATTATGTGTTGTATTTTTTATGTTATCTCTGATTATATATGGAGATGTCATGTTTCTTCTTCCTCATGAGTTATATCTAGTTGTGATGATTACGTAAATTTTGAAGATGAAATTTTTATTAGGAGGGGAGAGTTGTAAGCCTCGTATTTTAGACCATACCGTTCCGTAGGATTCCGCAATCTTTTAGGTCAAATTTTAAAAACCTTCTACCCTTAACTAGTATTTACGCGTGACCCTGATTCATACGCCGTCAACCTGAGTCGACTTAACCCAAGACCTTTACCATAGCGACCATGCCGTCGCCGTGGTTCTGATGCCGCGACTCACCCGCCAAGGAGATACCCCGACCGGGGGATGTAGGCCAAAGTTCGGTGCGAGAAAAATGCCGCATGTTGCGAAACCTAAAAGAATCTCTACGACTTGTCACATTAATCCATCAATCTCAATATGTCAAGTACACATCACCTTTCACCCTTTCCCAAACAAGCTCCAAGAGTCAAAAAGTTCTTACACAAGCCATACCTTTCTTACACCAAAAGCCACAAAAGTCAAAAAGGCTCTTACACCCATCACTTACCACATTTATCAATCCATCACCCATTTCTCTCCCTATCTCTTTACAACCCTCTCTCTCTCATTTTCAAACTACTCTCTCAAGCAAGAGAAAGCCTCACACGTCCAAGCCCCTCCCTCTCTTCCAAGCTCCAAGTGTGGCCCACCTTTCCATCCCAAGATCTCCCATCCCAACCATCCAAACCTCATCTCCTCTGTTGGAATCGAAGCTAAGGAGCTAAGGAACCCAAAGGAACAAGAAGATCGAACGGTGGGTGCTTTGATAGAGTAGTTTCTTTTTTTAAAAAAAATGGGCCAAGTGAGGCCAACCGATCAATGGTTTGGATCTCACTTGGGACCCTAAGATGTGGCTGATGGCCCACTAGGATCATCATAATCATTCCATGATGGGGCCATTCTCCATGGACCCCATCATGATGTTTATTTCCTTACATTAAAAAGGTCATCTAGATCGTCCATATAGGTGGGGAAAGGATCTCCACCGTTGATTTTTAATTTCGGTGGACTCATGTGTAAAGGGATCCATTTGATGTATGATTTCTTATAAGGGAGGGCTCATAATGACGAAGCCCTCCATCACATGCATGTCCCACTTTCTATCTCTCTCTCTATTTCATTTTCTTTTATGAGATCATGATATGGTTGTGTGGCCTACTTGAATGGACCCCACCATGAGGCATGTATTCTATCCAAACCATCTACAAGTGTGGCCCACTTTGTGTGTGTTGTATCCACACCATCCTCCATAAGGTGGCCCACCTAAGCAGGGCCCACCTCAATGCATATTTTGTGTTCAACCGTCCAACGTATGGGACGCTGGACGTGAATTGGGAAAGCATGAATATTAGCTTGTTTTCAAGTTTTTGGGGTGACCCACTCAGATAGGCCCCACCTTGATGTATGTATTCAATCCACGCCATTCATCTCATTCCCTGAATCATTTTAGGCGTTGAGCAGAAGAATGAGGCTGATTTGAGCATCTGGTGGGCCATAACATAGGAAACTGTGGCGGTTGCCGTTGAAAAATCACCAACAGTTTCTATGCACCAAAATATATTCAATATTGGGCTTGTATTAAGCCATGGGACCCAACGGTTGGATCGAATTTGCCTGATGCGGGCCCCACACGTGAAAAACCTTAGAAAAATACTCATGTTCAAAAAAAAAACACAAATGAGCAGCGTTTGCTGCTGCTGGTGACAAGGAGGAGCGTACATCCTGGACGTTGGACGTCCGAGGGCAGGGACCCACGGCTCTAATTGTGAGCCCCACCATGATGTATATTTGTCATCCAACCCGTTCATGGGGTGGGCCCTTCCCTGAAGTGGGCCCCCTCCAAATACCAGCCATATAGAAGACTCAGGTGGCCCACATAACAACAAACAGTGGGGGTTTAAACGTCTGCCATTGAAACCCTTTTTGGGTTGCAGAGGTTTGAAATAATGTGAAATTTGCTTTTACTCTTTATCCAGGTCTGTGTGACCACGTCAACAGGTTGGACGGCAAATAAGCATTGTGGTGGGCCCCACGTGGGAACCCACAATGATATATGTATTTTATTCACACCGCCCACGCCAGTGGATGGTGGAACCCACCCTGACATATATATATTTTGTCCGCACCATCTAGGGCTGGATGGTGGGACCCAATAATGCATGTGTTCTCTCCTTGTCGTCCACTTATACGGGACCCACCATGATGCATGGGTTACATCCAATCCATCCATCCATTTGGAAAGCCCATTTTATGGCATGGGCATAAAGAATGGGCCAGATCCATAGTCTAAGTGGACCCCACCTTAGCATGTTATAAGGCCATCTTAATGTATCTGTGGTAGTCCATTGGGGCCACTTTGATGTGGATATAAGGCCCATGTTATGAGGCCATTCAATGTATTAGTGGCCCATGGTTGAGGCCCACTTTGATATATATGTAAGGCCTATGGGTTGAGGCCCATTTGATGTACATATGGGGCCCAATTGGTGTGGCCCATTTGTTACATATAAGATCCTTGAGATTAAGCCCATTTGATGCATTCTAAAGCCTACGGGTTATGACCCATTGCAATACACATAAGGCCCATTGGTGCGGCCCATTGATGTGACCCACTTGATGAATATAAGGCCCATATGATATAGCCCATTTGATGTATTTAAGGCCCAATGGGATGTACCTAAGGTCCATTGCATGTGTGATCCAAACACAGATTATGTAATAATGTTTATGACAGTCGTGCCTTGGGAGCAATGTTGGATTGACGTCCACATTGCAAGTATAGTGTTGGTTAAATGTCCGCATTATGACTCTCCCTAGGGCTCCTTGATAGGCCGTAATTATTGTGTGTAGGCCGTCTAGGCCCATCTACGTTATAAAGATAGTTCATTACCGTATAACATGTTTAGTATAGTTCCGTGATTCATGATCATATGCATCATATGTATGCTTGTTATAAGAAGTGACTGATCATAGCATGTGCCTTCGGGCAGATTGTTTAGGAGCTCTCGGTTAGGTGGTGTTGCCCCACATGAGCGCACGATACGCGAAGGATTGCCGCATGACTGGATAGTGTGATTCATGCATTTACATTGTGTGATATAGTTACTGTACACCCTAGCGACATCAGGCCATAGCCTCCATAAGGCGTATCGTGTATAGCAGGATTGGATACCAAAAATTTTGTTCTACATGGGGTGCTATAGATATCCTTGGGTGAAAGTCCCTAAACCCTTATGGTACCAAGAGGTTGCTCCAACGTCTAGACTGAGTGGGTACAGGAGTGCCGAGTGCCGATTACCAGACGGTCGCACTTTTCACTGCATCATGGTCGGTTGGAAGGGGGTGTTGCCTTACCCGCCCGAGAGTAGGGGGCAAAGTTAGGCTGAGTTTGACCAGCTCGAGGAATGGGTTCGCTATCGACGAGTCGAGCCCAATATTGGTAGGCAGATAGTGAGATCTCTTCCACTTACCTTATTACACGTGATGGGGCGACGATCTGGTTTAGAGTGTACTAGACCCCGGTGATATTTCAGATTTGAGCTGTATTGATATGTGGACTTAGATGAGGATTCGTATGCTTGAGTTGCATCTCACATCGCATGGCCTTGGTATGGCCAATATCATTCATGTCTTACATCGTATAGCTTTAGTACGACTAATGATATTCATGGATCCTTGTGCATATTCCGTATTACTCTGATATTGTATGATCAGATTACTACCTTACGTACACACTTTCACTACCCTCTAAGCTTTCTATAAGCTTATGCATGACCATTACGTGCAGGTGACGTTGGGGTGCAAAAGCACTGAGGCAAGAGCGCTTTGCAGATCATCTTGGAGCTTTTATTCATCATCGTTGTATTTCCCTTTTTACTCAATGTACTTGTAAAGTTTTTGATCATGGTGGAAATGTAATGGAGTTTTTGGTTGTTTGTGGGTTATGCCTTTGGTTATGCTTATTACGAATCAAACTGACGTTGAAAATCCTCCTTGTAGCATCTCAGGATCGGAACCTGATGAATGGGCGCTGGGAGCCGAGAATGGGGTTCTACGGAGGCTGTCGGCCCTAGATTAGGCGATCAGAAATTTTGTGACTCCGGTTTTCGAGTTTGGGGCGTGACAGCCACAACCTGTCCTTTAATAGCTACTCTCGGCTTATATTGAATGTCGAATTTTCTCAACTAGATCGCCCACTTCGTTAGTCGGTCGGATGCCTCCGGTTTCTATAGAATTTGACGCAGTGGGAGGTCGATCATAACGATAATAGTATGAGCCAGAAAGTATGGCCAAAGTCGTCACTATGAGACCACTAGGAATAGAGCACCTTTTCGAGAGGTGGATATCTTGTCTCTGCGGTAACAGTGCTTTGCTGATGTAATAAACTGGTAGTTGCTTTCCTTCGTGCTTGTGTATTAGAGTTAAGCTAACCTCTACATTGGACACTATGAGATATAACAGCAGAACCTCCCCACGCTAGGGTTTTTACAAAAGGGGTGGAGATCCGAGATAAGACTTCAATTGTTGGAACGCCGCTTCACACTCTTCCGTCCAATCTACCGTTTATCGTCCCTTCAATTACTTGAAGAATGAGAGGCATTTGTCAGTAGCTTGAGAGAGGAAGCAGTTGAATGTGGCTACTCGTCCAATCAGCCTTTATATGTCTTTGATTTTTTTTGAGAATTTCATGTCGAGCAATGTTTTGATTCTCTGGGTTCACTTTAATTCCTCATTGGCTGACCAAGAATCCGAGAAACTTACCTGAGCTTATGCTAAAGGCACACTTGGATTTAATTTCATCTGATATTTTCAAAGAATGAGAAACATTTATTTTAAGTCAGCTACATGGTCAATTGCATGTATACTTTTGATGAGCATGTCGTCAATGTATACTTTCATGGTTCGGCAGATCTGTCGAGTGAACATTTTGTTAACTAATCGTTGATAAGTTGCTCCAGCATTTTTTAGACCAAATGACATCACACGGTAACAATAAAGGCTTTTGTTAGTGATAAACATAGTCTTAGATTTATCAGATTGATGCATTATGATTTGATTAGATCCAGAATAAGCATCCATAAAACTAAGGAGTTCATGCTCTACCGTGCTATCTACTAGCTGATCGATCCTTGAAAGAGGGAAGCTATCCTTCGGGCAGACTTTGTTTAGGTCAGTATAGTTAATACAGACTCGCCACTTTTCATTGACTTTTTTTAGGAGTACAACATTAGCTACCCACTTTGGGTAGTATATCTCCTCAATGAATTTCGCTTTAAGGAGTTTACTCACCTCTTCTTCAATGATAGCGTATCTCTCAGGGCCGAGCGGTCGTCGCTTCTATCGGATCGATCAGTAGGTCGGATCAATGTTGAGTCGGTGAGTCATCACTGAGGAATCGATCTCTGGCATGTCTTCAGGGGTGATTGCATAGATGAGTCAATCTGCACCGTTTTGGACTCATCTGTCTTGGCCAAGGGTACCGAGATAAAGTCCTCTACCAGTTTCCCTCGTTTGTGAGTCTCAACTGGAGGTTCCAATGATTCGATCATGGATACCTCGGCCGGAGCTTTCATGGCTGTAGCGTAGTAACGTCTTGCATCCTGTTGGTCTCCTTTCATGGAGAGGTGGTATGTCGATATCACGGCCTGAAGAAGACTCAGAGAGGGTCAGCCGAGTATGACATTATAGACTGATAACTGTTCAATTATCAGAAAGTCGACCATCACTATTTCTTGATGTGGAGGGTTTCCAGCAGTTAACGGTAACGATATGGTTCATTCTGGGAGTGTTTGTCCACCTTAAAATCCGATCAACGGGGTACAAACTGGTCGTAATGCTGATCGTTTAATGCCCATTTCGTTAAATGCTTGGGTAAACAGTACATCTGCAGATGATCCCATGTCAACGAGAATGCGAAACACCTTACGGTTGGCAATGGTGACGGTGATGACTAACGCATCATCATGAGGATGGTGAATGCTCTGAGCATCTTCGTCAGTGAAAGAGCTATAATACTTCTCTCTTTTCTTTTCCTTCAAAGGTCGAGCTAAGATTAGGATTTCGGACTCAGGTTGACTGATGCTCCTGGTGTAATTCTTTCGAGTGTTGTTTGAGTCGCCCCCGCGTCGGGGACCAACGACAATGGTTCAAATTTTCTCTGTCCATCGGTTGTCTCCCAGACGTTCTTCCGTTGCCCCGGTTTTCTAGATGAGTTCTCTGAGACGGCCTTCTAGGATGAGTCTTTCGATTTCTTCCTTCAGATGATAGCAGTCACTCGTGTTGTGTCCATGATTGTGATGGTAATGTCAATACTTGTTCTTACTCCGTCGGTTGGGATTGCTTTGGAGCCTATCTGACCAGTTAACGAACCCTTCTCCATTGATCTGCATCAAAACCTGTTCTTAAGGCTTATTGAGCAGGGTATATGTTAAAAATTTTCAGTCGGTTCACTTACCCGACTTGCGCTCATCACGTGTTCGGTCGTCCTTATGCTTTTTCTCTCTGGCTGAGTCAACTTTCTTTTTGGCTGACTCTTTATTTGGAGTTTTCACATTCTGGGTGGCTTCTCACATGATCCGTGTTTTCTCGTCATCCGCATATTTATTCGACCGAGCCATAAACTCAGCCAAAGTCATAGGCGAATTTTTGTCCAAGGATACCAAAAATGGCTTGTCCCTAACACCTTGCATGATTAAGTTGAGAGCTATTTCCTCCGAATATTTTCAAACTTGAAGAGATTCAAAATTGAAGTGCTTAATACAATCTTTCAGTAACTCTCCCTCCTTCTAAACTATGTTATTTAGATGCGCGGGTGGCTTCAACTTTTTCTTTCCATCGATAAAATTGGTGAGGAAAGCATCGCTGAGTTCTGTGAAAGAGCTAATGGACTTCGATTTCAACTGCTTGAACCAAAGTCGAGCTACATCGACTAAAGTGAGGAAAAAAGCATGGCACATCACAGCATCCGAGGCATCATATAACTCCATATATGTTTGAAAGCACTCAATGTGCTCAGTTGGGTCAGTTTTATCATTGAAAGGTGTAATCTATGGAAGACGAAATCGCTCTGATAACCGAGCTTGCATTATTTCTTCCACGAATGGGGATGCCTTCGTTTCGGGCCTGGTTTGGCGTACATCACGACTCTGCTTCATGTCCGCAATTTCTTCACTCACTTTTCTCCTAAAGTCGTGTAGGTTATCTTTTCATGGTTCGCCACTTTCTACCGTTCGCTCGACTGGAGGCCTGCTGAGCCTTCTCCAATCTATTTAGTGTCGAAGATCGGTGTCAGGTAGCGGGGCAGTCACGGAATAAGCAGGAACTGGCTTGGACGAACCATGGTGCTGACTCTGTAGAGGGATAGACCGCAAAGCAACAGGCTGAGGGTTGACGTATTTTTGTGGGACGTTCATTATCTGGCCATGATGGGGTTGTTAAACCTGTTGACGATGCATCTGTTCCAACATTTGCTTCATGACATTTATGTCAAATCTAAGTTCCTAGACATCCCCGTCCAACCATCCATTACCCCGGTTCCGTTGGGTATTCCTAGTTATGACAAAGGCTGCTGGATGGGCCACCGAACCCTGCCGGTTGTTAGGTTGATTTTGAGGCTCCTGGGCTCCATCCGGACCTAGCGGTCCAGTGACATCGGCCTCATTCGGTTCCTCTTGAACAGTTCTTTTGGGCCTCGCCATTAACACTCGCTCGAAGCTTCTGAGTAGAGCCTGAGAAACGACTTTTTGTACCATTTTCCACAGACGGCACCAATCTATTGGTATGAAAAACTGGTGCATCCTTCCCCATCCCACCACCTGCATAAGAAAGAGGCAAAGGAGATCTTGGCTAGAGCCGAGGACCCTCCGATGCTTAAGTCAGTGATAGGGCTATGAGAAGGATGCTTTTAGAAGGGTTTCTCTGCGTACCTTTAAGCTTGGAGGTCTCTTGTATTTATAGGAATGGGAGGATCCCGACGTGCAGGGATTCTCTTTCGCATATCTTGGAGATACGATTTAGTTGCAATCTATTCATGGATTCTGCTAGATCCCGAAATCTTCGGGGTCAGGAATCCTTTTACAAGATTTTCGGGACGGTATTTGCATTTACACCGTCTTTCCCTTGCTTGGCTTGGCCTTAACCAACTCTTTTAATAACTGAGTCTTAGCTGTCTGGAAGAATAAGTTTTTTGCTTTCTGTCGAATGAAATAGAGTCGGTCCGTAGCCGATATCCTTTCTTAATTCAATAGTCGTCCATAACCGACCTAATATAAGGCGATTTTATAATCGGCCTGGTGGCTTCTAGTGTTTGGACTCTAATTGGTCCTTTTAGACGTTTCTGGGTCGGTATCTGAGTCAACTTTATGAGTCTCATGTGTTTCGCCTATGGCTCATGACTCTACAGACCTCAGTCGGAATTTATTTCTTGCGATCTGAGCTAAGTCTCTCCTTTGGCATTTGACTCTTTTATCTTGGTCGAGCTCATTACCTCGGAATCACGAGTAGAGTCAATAGAGTTAGTTCATTCCATATCCGGGTCTCTGGACTTGTCATATTTTTCTCCAACAAATAATGAGAATTCATAACTGATTATTTCTAAATTGTGTGTATCTACACAAGAGATGCCCTTCCCTTATTTCATATGGATATTAGTAATTAGGTAAAGCTCATATCAAATTTGGGAGCATTTATGGTAATGACAAATAATTTATTGCAATGGATAAATTTTTACTGCTTTTAAATGAGTCTCTTAATATCATATATATATATATATATATATATATATATATATATATATATATATATATATATATATATATATATATATATATATATATATATAATATTTAGTTATTTGAGGGACTTGGATTTTCCCCAAATCCATAGACTTACATGATGTGGATTTAGAAAATCCATCAATTTGAAAAATTCTCAACAAAAAACAAACATGGTATATTTGAAATTCTAGAATTTCACAAATCCCTCAACCTATATCCCTCGCCCCAAACAACCCAGTGAGTACACCAAATACAAATTAAAGTTACATGGATTGTTAATTTCTCTTAGTTAAATTGAATGGGTCATTTTTTTTTGGGTTGTATATCTGTATAAGTCTATAATTTAATTTTTAATTAGATTTTAATATTTATAATTAGCAATTGTACAACTAAAAGCTTGCCTAATATATTTTGTAACTTTCCTATAAGAGGAAAATTCCTCTTTCAATACAATCTATCAGTGAAATTCTTTCACCTTACATGGTATCAAAGAAAGAGTTTAGCTTGCAAATTTCAATCTGAAAGTCAAATCCACGAGCAGAGGAAAATTCCTATTTTGGGGACCGTGCAAGAGCTTAGAAATATTTTCTAGTTGGAAACCTGTTCTAGCTTTTATGTTGTTTGCATACCTGAGAAGCATATTTTTTGTTAAATTTCACACAATTACATTCCTAAATCAAATTTAATATTCTTAATTAATATGCACATGTAATATTTGACAATGAATGTAATAGGCCATTAAAATAAATAATTTGGCCAAAAAGTGATGAAACTCCAAGCCTCCAGTGGGCCATAACCTTTGGATCACAAATGAGTAACCCGTCGATGATTTTTAACTATATATATATATGACCAATGTTTGGACTGTTCAGTTGATTCTATTGATGTAAGTTAATGTAGTTGATAATTTAGTTGTTTTGGATATAATCAATGTGCCATGTGTACAATCAATTAATACCCTAGTGATACTTTTGCCTCACATGAGACTCTCCTGTCTTTAATTAAAAGGAGCCAAAATGGGCATTCAATTTCTAATCACAACAAAACAGGGAGATTTCAAAAGATAACAAAATATATATACCTCCAAATCCGCTATGCCAAAGGGCCCTAATGGTTAATGGGTTAAAATATTTTCACACAAAATTTCATTTCCAATTGTAAACTGATAATGAGAGTATAAAACTCCTACAGACCTTTCTTTTTTTACACACGCACACACGTCATGGTGTGATTTCACCACCTATGATACTCGAACCCTCAAACAGGTGTTGAAGCTCCTGAGAGTCGACCACTGGAGTAACAGTACGGACCCCCTACAAACATGTTGATGCGAACGCTAGGCCATTCAAAGTATATCAACGCAGGAGGCGTGCATTACCCGTGTCAATGTGGTTAGATAATGGATATGGGTCAGGTCTTTAGAGGTCGAAGACCTTACACATGTGTTCGTGACATGTGTACGTTGCTTAAAGGAAACATTTGAACTATTGGATCACGAGGAGGGTGTGATCGGACTGTTGGATCGTCACGGCCCACCTTCATTACACTACCTTCACGGCACTATCATATGGGCCCATTGGGCATCTTAAATTTATATTTAGTTTATGAACACTTAAATTAATTATGTTTTAAGATAGTTTGTGCACAATTTTATATGAATTTCTTTTTTTTAAAAAATTTTTTTTAGTAGGGATATTTTGGTAATTTTATGTAATTACGAATTTTATAAGGGTTGTCCTAAACCCATAACATATCATATTATGTTGATGAAAAAAAAAAGGAGAGCTTTTTGCTTTTGACGATCTCGTCTTCGACTTCTAGTGATTATAAGAGGGCGTGAGGCCCAAGTAAACAATCTCTCATCCCTTACTTCTTTCTCCTTCTCTCTTTTCTAAGGTATTTTTTTCTTTAACTCCATTTTTTTCTTTTTCTCCTAATCTCAAAAGATTTTCATTCCCTTTTCATCTTTACATAAAACCCATCACCCAAATCTACATTTGAAGAACCACCATATTTTTTTCTGAATTTTTCAGATTTCTAATCCAGAAAACTCCTATTTTTCTGGATTAGAAAATGCACTTGGATCATTAGACGAACCGATTGCAAGACGAAAGTTCTATCTTTCACCGGATCCAATTAAATTCAAATTTTAAGATTCAACACTTTATGTTTGTGATGAATGACACTAATCAATGCTATATTGACCTTACTTCTTTCTTGTGTTTATGATGCATAAATAGGCTGATATTTATTTATTTTTTTAAGATTGCATGAATCTACCCCTTTTCAAGTACCATGCTTATTTAAGGTTAAATTAGGCCGTCCTACATCAATTTTTGGTATCAGAGCAAGGTTCCTTGCATTGGGTCGTCTTAGATCGAGTTATTAAGAGTCTAGATTTTTATTTTATTCTTTTTCTAGGGTTTTATGCATCGCATATAGAGTCTAGATCTGAAATTTTCAAATTTGCATAAAAAAAAAAGAGAGTTTAGATCTGAATTTTTTTCATATCTGCATCATTCTAAAGGTTAGGATCATCGGTGTCCATAATCTTGTGTTTAAAAATCTCCTAGCATCGTGTTTTAAGAAACCTAAGTTGAGTCTTATTGTGTATGCCCACTCGGACTGGTAAAGGATTTGGTCTACACCCGATTTTCAATATGGAACAGTTGACTGAGATGATGAACGAGATCAACCAACGTTTGGCCGCCATTGAGGCACAATCTAGGAACATGAATACCCGTATGGATCAGATAGAAGCGTCCCTAAGAGAAATCTCCGACATTAGAGGGGATGAACAGTCCCACGTAGGGGGAGTAATTGAGGAATGGGTAAGAAATTGTGATAGAGGTCGTGAAGCACGTGGCTAAGGGGTAGGATGTGGAGGAGCACGAAATCCGCAGCCAGCTGTCGAGTATCATGACAGTTATGATGTCGATGAGAGAGTCTTAAAGAGTGTTAATGTAGATGCTCCTAGTTTTGATGGGCATCTTGACCCAAAAGTATTCCTTGATTGGTTAGCGAATTGGACCATTATTTCAAATGGTACGAGATGTCTGAGAACCAACAGGTGCGGTTTGCGAAAATGAAACTTGTGGGTCAACCTAAATTGTTTTGGACAAATACGGAGCATAGGATCGAGAGATCAGGAGGTGTCCCAGTCGCACATTGGGTAGAGATGAAGGAGTTATTAAAGAAAAAATATCTTCATCTCTTTTACCGTCAAAAGCTCCTAGATCAATGACAAGCATTACGCCAAGAATCTATGTCGGTTGCAGATTACATCACAAAATTTAAGGAGTATATAATGCGGTGTGATATCCAGGAGGATCCCTTAGTGACGCTGGCGCGTTTCAAGGTGGGTCTTCGCATGGATCTGCAGCGTGAGCTTATGACCCATGCAGTGAATGCCTTGGATCGGGCTTACCAAGTTGCACAGGAGTTGGAGTTTTACCTAAAGTCTCCTGTCACGAGGCACTTTGAGTCCCGAGACTCTACTGTTAGATCTGATTTCCAGGGAACCAAACCTAACATTGGAAGTCAGCCTAGGACGCAGGCTAGTGCACTGCCTAAGATTAAGGATGATAAGGGCAAAGGTGTCCTTGGTGTCAATTCTGGCAGTGGTAGTCACTTGAGATGTTATGAGTGTGGAGGTACAGGTCATTTCGCATACCAGTACATGGCAAAGACTCGCAGGAAAGCCTTAGTCATAGACGAGTCAAATGAAAATGCGAATGACATGGGTGATTATGACGTTGAGGAATATCATCCAGAGATAGGTGCTAGTGATTATGAAGAAGAAGAACCAGAGACTGCACCACTAGCTATAATTACATGTGCTTTAGCGCAGGCCAAAGAGAGTGATGATTAGCGTAGAAGCACAATTTTCTACACATTTATCAAGAGTAGTGACAAAATTTGTAAAGTCATTGTGGATAGTGGTAGTTACACCAACGTGGTCTCAGCTAGCACAGTCACTCGTTTGGGTTTGAAGATCATCCATCACCCTCAACCCTATAAGGTTTCTTGGGTTGACAAGTCTTCTATGCCTGTGTCCCAGCAGTGTTTAGTCCCCATCCAAATCCGTTCATATAAAGACATGTTGTAGTGTGATGTTTTACCTATGGATGTAGGTTACATTATTCTATGGAGGCCGTAGTTATACAATAGAGATGTCACGATTTTTAGTCGTTCAAACGTGTGTACGTTCACGCATAAGGGTAAGAAAATCAAATTAAATCCATTGCCACCCAAGAGTCACACGGACAAGGCTAGGGATGTGAAAACGAGTGAGTCAAGGAAGGATGTGAGGAAATCTATTCCGAAGTCTCTACATATCATAAATGCAAAAGAGTTTGAGAAAGAGACAGAAGATGATTTGACAGTGTACGCCCTAATGGCTAGGGAAGTTACATCCGACGTTCATGTAGAGTTACCCCCTAAGGTGACTTCGGTTCTTGAGGAGTACAGTGATGTATTCCCTGAGGATTTACCAGATGTGCTTCCACCTATGCGGGACATCCAACATGCCATTGATTTCATCCTGGGGTCTACTTTACTGAACCTTCCTCATTACAGGATAAATCCTGCAGAGCATGCAGAGTTGCATAGACAAGTAAATGAGCTTCTGGAAAAAGGTTTCATCTATGAGAGTATGAGTCCATGTACCGTACTAGCGCTATTAACACCTAAGAAAGATGGTACGTAGCGGATGTGTGTGGATAGTAGGGCCATTCACGATCAAGTATCGGTTTTTGATACCGAGGCTTGATGATATGTTAGACATGATAGCCAGATCCACAATTTTTTCTAAGATAGACCTTAAGAGCGGGTATCACCAGATACATATACGCCCTGGAGATGAGTGGAAGACAGCCTTTAAGACAAAGGATGGGTTGTACGAATGGTTGTTCATGCCCGTTGGCTTGACTAATACACCCAATACTTTTATGCGTGCGATGACCCAAGTTTTAAGACCCTTTATGGGGAAGTTCTTAGTGGTTTATTTTGATGACATACTCATATATAGTACCACTAAAGAGCTGCATCTTGACCACTTGAGGCAGGTTTGTAGTGTCCTGAGGGCAGAGAGGTTATGTGCGAATCTTAAGAAATGTTTGTTCTTGTCTGATAGGGTTGTCTTCTTAGGGTTCATAGTTTCATCTGTAGGGATGCGAGCAAATCCAGAAAAAGTCAAGCCCATAGCTGACTGGCCTGAACCGCAGAACATACATGAAGTGAGAAGCTTTCATGGCTTAGCCACATTTTATCGTCGGTTCATTCACACTATTATGGCTCTCATTACTGATTGCATTAAAAAGGGAGAGTTCATATGGTCTAAAGCCGCAGCTAAGGCATTCAAAGATATTAAGGGCAAGATGATAGAAGCTCCCGTCATGCGTCTTCCAGATTTTTTTAAAGTCTTTAAAGTAGCGTATGATGCTTTAGGCATAAGTATAGGAGGACTACTAAGCCAAGAGGGTCATCCAGTTGCCTATTTCAGTGAGAAACTGAATGAGGCAAAACAAAAGTATTCTACCTATGATAAAAAATTTTATACAGTTATGCAGTTGCTACGTCATTGGCATCATTATCTTCTATCGCAAGAATTTGTCTTGTTTTCTGATTATGAGGCTTTGAGGTATTTGAATTTCCAAAAGAAGCTTAACCCAAGGCATGCCAAGTGGGCAGCGTTTCTTCAGGAATATTCATTTGTCCTGAAACATAAAGTCGGGACAGAAAACAAACTAGCCGATGCCCTTAGTAAGAGAGTGATATTGCTCAACTCCTTGAGTGTAGCAGTTGTCGGGTTTGAGCAATTGATAGACGAGTATCTCATGTGTCTAGATTTTGGGAGAACATACATGTCACTCTTAGGTGCCCAGCATAGTTCGGGTGAGTTCGTGCTGAAAGATGGTTTCCTTTTCAAAGGAGATCGACTTTTTATTCCCCGCACTTCCCTCCAGGATTTTCTTGTTTGAGAACTTCATGCTGGAGGTATTGCTGACCATTTTGGTCGAGATAAGACCATCGTTCTAGTGGAGGATCGATTTTATTAGCCAAGTCTTAAACGAGATGTAGCCAAGATTTTAGGGCAATGTCGAATATGTCAACTGGCAAAACAGAAGAAGCAGAATACTGGATTGTACATACCATTGCCAGTGTCACACGCACCATGGTAAGACATCAGTATGGATTTCATGCTTGGGCTTCCCAAGATAATTAAAAAGCACGATTCTATTTTTGTGGTCGTGGATAGTTTCTCAAAAATGACCCACTTTCTCCCTTGTTCTAAAACGTCCGTTGCGTCCAACATAGCTAAGATTTTCTTTGAGGGGGTGGTTCGATTACATGGTTTGCCTAAGACCATAGTGTCTAATAGGGATGTCCGGTTTACTAGTTATTTTTGGAAGACATTATGACATATAATGGCTACGAGACTCCAGTTCTCGTCTCCCTACCATCCTCAAACTGATGGCCAAACTGAGGTTATGAATCGAAGTCTTGGAAATCTACTACGATGTTTGGTGGGTGAACACATTAAACTTGAAACTTAGTCCTGTCAGTCGTCGAGTTTGCATATAACAGTTCAGTTAATATGTCTACGGGTATAAGTTCATTCGAGATTGTTAGTGGTTATAAACCTAGACTACTCATAGATTTGTTACCTATGTCAGTCACCCAGAGGACCTCAAAGTCAGCCGATGCATTTTTTTATCACATTCATGAGTTGTATGCAGAGATTAAGAGGCGAAAAAATAATAGTAATGAACAATATAAAATTTCAGCTGACTTACATCGTAGAATTCAAGAATTTAATGAGGGTGATTATGTAATGGTTAGGATGAGGCCAAAACGTATAAGCACGCAATGCTGGACCATTTAAATTCTGAAAAAAATTGGGTCCAATGCATATGTGATAGATCTTCCACCTCGCATGAGGATTAATTCAACATTCAATGTGAAGGATCTAATGCCTTATTCAAGCCATCCCATAGACCCTAATTTTGTTCCAAACTATTGGCCAATTTTTGAATTTTCTTCACAACCTACACCACCTATGCCTACAATACCTGAGATAAGAGAAGAAATTGTAGGAATTGTAGATGAGTAAATTGTTTCCACTCGAGACGGTGGATTTCAGAGGTACTTGGTGAAGTGAAAGAACAGACCATCATCCGACTGTACATAATTGACGGAAGCGGAGTTGCAGCGACTAGATCCATATTTGTTAGAAAAGCACAAGAGTTTTATCTCGCCGGAGTCGAGATCTTCTCAGCCGAGGGGAGTTGCAGCGACTAGATCCAGATTTGTTATAAAAGCACAAGAGTTTTATCTCGCCGGAGTCGAGATCTTCTCAGCCGAGGAGAGTTGATGCGGACACCAGGCCATTCAAAGTATATCAACGAAGGAGGCGTGCATTACCCATGTCAATGTGATTAGATGACGGATATGGATCGGGTCTCTAGAGGTCGAAGACATTACACATGTGTTCATGACATGTGTAAGTTGCTTAGAGGAGACATTTGAACCATTAGATCGTAAGGAGGGTGTAATCGAACCGTTGAATCGTCATGGCTTACCTTCATTACACCACCTTCACGACACTATCATTAGGGCCCATTAGACATCTTAAATTTATATTTAGTTTATGAACATTTGAATTAATTATGTTTTGAGATAGTTTGTGTATAATTTTGTGCGAATTTCTTTTTTTAAAAAAACTTTTTTAGTAGGAGTATTTTGGTAATTTCATGTAATTACGAAATTTATAAGGGTTACCCTAAACCCATAACATATCATGTTATGTTGATGAAAAAAAAAAAGAGATTTTTGCTTCTGATGATTTCGTCTTCGACTTCTAGTGATTGGAAGAGGGCGTGAGGCCCAGGTAAACAATTTCTCATCCCTTACTTCTTTTTCCTTCTCTTTTTTCGAAGGTATTCTTTTCTTTAACCCCATTTTCTTCTTTTTCTCCTAATCTCAAAAGATTTTCATTCCCTTTTCATCTCTACATAAAACCCATCACTCAAATCTACATTTGAAGAACCACCATATTTTTTTTCTAAATTTTTCAGATTTCCAATCCAGGAAATTCCTATTTTTCTGGATTAGAAAATGCACTTAGATCGTTAAACGGACCTATTGCAAGACGAAAGTTCTATCTTTCACCGGATCCAATTAAATTCAGATTTTAAGATTCAACACTTTGTGTTTATGATGGATGGCCCTAATCAATGTTATATTGACCTTATTTCTTTCTTATGTTTATGATGTATAAATCAAGCTGATATTTATTTATTTTTTAAAATTACATAAATCTGCCCCTTTTCAAATACCATCCTCATTTAAGGTTAGATTAGGCCGTCCTACATCACATAATATAATAAACCATTACAATAATATAAGTTTATTATAATAAAATACTATTTAATGGCTTACACGCAAGTTTAATCAAGTCAAGTGATTGATAGGGTCCTTACTCTTGCCCAGGTGGTAGACTCCTTGGAGTTTCAACACCGGGTCAAGGGTTCGAGTAACCATGGTCGTGAAATCCCACTGTGTGCGTGTGTGGGGGTGTGGGTGCGTGCGTGTAAAAAAAAAAAAACAGTCAAGTGATTGATAAAGGAAGGTTGCAGCAGGTTGGCGGCACACGTCAAAGTTTACTTTCATCACATATCAAAGAACGAAACACGATTATCCAAACCCAGTGTATTAACTGGGCTGATGGTAGGTTGGGATGTCCATGGTAAGCCCCATCACATAGGTAGAGGTGGGCATTTTATATCCGAACCGGTGGATCCGTCCCGATCAGACCCGATCCAACCCGATTCGAACAGAATCGATGTTCAGGATCGGGTAGCATGATCCAGATCCGAATTATTTTCGGATTGAATTTGGGTAAGCCTTATTCCGAACCGACCCGATCCGAAACCCGATCCGATTGGATCCGATTTGGACCGACCAGATCCGAACCGTGTGTGTGTGTGTATATATATATATATATATATATATATATATATATATATATATATATATATATATATATATATATATATATATATATAAACTTTTATCAATTAGATTTTTGGTTCGGTGCCAAAAAATCCCGCCTAATGTACTCTCTATCTCTCTATATTTATAGCTTAGAAATCTCTGCTAGAGAGATATATACTGAGAAATGATCCTGTGTGGAAGAGAGAAAGAAGGAAAGAGAAAGAGAGAGAAATGATCCTGGGTTTGGAAGAGAGAGAGAAAAAAAGAGTCGTAGCGTGGCAGGTATGTTTTATATCCGGATCTCCATCCATTTAGTGAGCTTATTTTAAGGCTTTAGATATTTATTAATTTTAGGTTCAACCAATAAAATTGATATAGAAAATGAATGGACGGCATGGATAAATCACATGCATTCAAGTGGGCCCCAACAGTGAAGTATAATAAAAGGATTAGCGGGTGTACCACGGAAACGGATTGGCTACTCCCCTACACCAGCCAATGGCTGGTGGTCGGTGCTCTGTGGGCCCCACCATGATGTATTTGTTTCATCCATGCTGTCTATTTATTTTTAAAGATAATTTTAAGGCCTAAGACCAAAGATGAGGTATATCTCAATCTCTAGTGGACCACATTAGAGGAAACAGTTTTGAATGAGTATCCACCATTGAAAACATTTTGGGGGCCATAAAAGTTTTGGATCAAGCTGATTTTTGTTGTTTCCCTTTATCTAAGCCTGTATGACCTAATCAACAGATTGGATGTCAAATAAATAGTACAGTAGGCCTTAGGAGGATTTTAATGGTGGATATCCAATAACTATTGTTTTCATGTGGTGTGGTCCACCTGAAATTTATATATCCCTCAATTTTTGGATCAAGCATTAAAATGATCTTTAAAAATGGATGAACGGAATGGATGAAATGCATACATCATGGTGGGGCCCATATAGCACCGACCACTAGCCACGGGACTGGTGGCCGGAGTAGCCTATCCGTTTCCGTGTACCACACGAAATGGTATTGCGTACTGAATTACTCAGTAGCTTTTATCGTACCGAGTAAACTTAGTTGAGCCTACTATGAATGTATGTGGGTTATCCACACCGTCCATCCGTTATTAAAGATCATTTTAATCGTTGAGTCCAAAATATAAGTATGTCCAAAGCTCAAGTGGACCACATCAAAGGAAACATTGGGAATAATGACATCCACCGTTGAAACCTTGCTAGGGCCCAAAGCGATGTTTATTTGTCATCCAACCTTTTCATAAGATTAAGAAGACATGGATGAAGGGAAAACAAAAATAACAGCTTGATCCAAAACTTCTATGGGCCCTATGAAATTTTTAAGCGTAGAATTTCAATTCACACTGTTTACCGTGGTGAGGTCCACTTGAAATTTGGATATATTCCATTTTTGGTCTCCCATAAAATTATTTATTAAAATAGATGGACAGATTAGATATAATATGTAAATCTCGGTGGACCTCACAGAGTTTACTCAGTACGTTTTGCGTAATGAGTTCCTCAGTTCGCAATTCACTTCCGTACCACGCAAGCCGGCGATAGCCAGCTGTAGGTACGTGTCGTGCGACGGACATGGATTTCCTGTGGAAGAAGTTGGGGAACCCATGTGGGACCCACTGCGATGTTTGTGCGAAATCCTCCCTGTCCATACGTTCTGTGAGTTCATTTCAGTACATGAAGCTAAAAATGAACCGTATCCACTGCGCAAGTGGGCCGAAAAAGTGATAATTGAACGTCTACAGTTGAAATATTCGTGGGGCCCCAGACGTTTTGAATCATGATAATATTTGTTTTTTCAGTTAATCCCAGTAGAAATGACGTTATTAATAGTATGGATGTCATGTAAGCATCACCGTCGAACCCAGGAAGGTTTCGACGGTAGGAATTTATCTAACTACCTTTTCCTTTAATATGGCCTATTTAAGTCTTTGATCCTGCTCACTTTTGGTCTCTTGTTCTAAAATGATCTCAAAAAATGGATGAACAGAGTGGATTCCTGAAAAACATCATGGTGGCCCCATCTACGATCCCAACACACGAACCTTATACGAAACGCTTTCGCATGAAATCCGCCTAGCGTGCCGTGCACGTCAACAGAGGCTAGCTGTTTTCTCGAGCTCTGAGTTGTACGAACGGTTCAAATGAGATGTATGTGTTTCATCCATTCCGTTCATACATTTTATAGATCATTTTACGGTTTTATGGAAAAAAATAATAAGGATATAAATCTCAGGTGGACCACACCATAGGTAAACAATAATGATTGGATATCCACCATTATAATCCTCCTAAGGCCTACTGTACTGTTTATTTGACATCTAATCTGTTGATTAGGTCATAAGGACCCAGATGAAGGGAAACTATAAATATCAGCTTCATCAAAAACTTTTATAGTCTCCAAAACATTTTTAATGGTCAATGTTCATTCAACACTGTTTCCTATAATGTGGTACACTTGAGATTTCTATATACATCAATTTTTTTTTCTAATAACATGAAATGATCTATAAAAATAGATGGAGGACATGGATGAAACACATACATTATGGTGGGGTCCACATAGCACTGATGACCGGTGGCAAGGGAGTAGCTCGTCCGTTTCCAGTACAGCGCTACAGTTGTACTGGCGCGTGAGCGTGACGCCTGGCATCCTCGAGCTCCGAGTTGTACTAACGGTTCAAATGAGATCAAAGTTATATGGCCCTACAGTGATGTATTTATTATATCTACACCGTTCATATATTTTTATAAATCATTATAGGGCATTATTCAAAAAATTAATAATATCCGAAGATCATCTCGACCACACCACAAATAGCAGCAAAGAATAATTTTAACTGTTAAACCATTCGTGTGGTCCACTTGATAGTTAGATCTGTCTTATTTTTCGTTTCAAGCCTTAAGACGAGCTTGTCAAATGGATGAATGGTTTGGATATAATACCTACCCCATCGTCAGATCTATAGACCACGCTAACGTGGATACACCATTTGAATTCACCCGCCCTCCTTACGTGGAAAGCATGTAACGTGACGAGCACGTAACTTTTTAAGTTAAATAAAAATCTTCGTACGGAAATTAAAAGTTCTTTCAAAGCCATGTGGGGCCAACCTTAGTGTATATATTTAATCTAAGCCGTTTATTCATTTTGAAATATTATTTTAGTCATTGAACTCAAAAAAAAGATATGTTAAATGTTAACTTAGACCACACTATACGAAACAATTTAATTTAATTTATACTGTCCGAATGGTACCTAATCGGATCCGGCTCGGTTTTCCTGACCGAGGCGGATTCTGTTCGGATAAGGTCAATCAGGTATCGGGTCTGTCCAAATTAGGTGACACAAATCCAATCTTAAATCGAATCGGGTACGGATCTAATCATTGAAAATTCAGATCTGAACGAATTATACCTAATCCGATCCGATCAGGACTGAGCTCTACACATAGGTGTTTGGATCATTGAAATAAAAAAACACTGCCCATCTACAGAAGGCCACGTCATCTGTCCTATTATAGTGCATGGGGATATGTTCTAATAAATTTCAACTTCATATAATCAGCCCTACAAGCTTAGCCATCCATTGAAAAAAAGTTTCTTCCCCGAGAAAGAATTGAAACGTAAAAAGCATAAATTCCGAGAACAACTTTAATACTCTGGTAAAGCTTGATTGATGATACGCAGGCATAAACAGTTTGCACGCGTAGCATATGATTGAAATTCAAAATAAACTGCTCAAATGGTGAGTCCCAGTTTAAATGATCATGAACCAAAAGTTGAATGGACGGTTGAGATTAAAAATAGTCAATGGTTAGAATTAAGCAAACAAGCACTGGATCAGAGGACAAGAATGTTCCACAAATCTGATTTTATGGTGATGACCCTATAGTTGGTTCCATAATTTAGACGGCTTCTTGGACGCCACGTGTACAAATGAGTGCCTGCGTATCAACCATCACACACCGCCAGAGTATCAAAAAGATCCTCGTAAATTCTACCTTTCATGATGCCCATAAGTGCCACCCCAAACGCACACGTGTCACATGTGCCAACGTGGCATATATTTGTGGGAAACGGATTGGCTACTCCCCTGCGACTAGCCACTGTGCTCTGCGGGCCCCACCATGAAGTATGTCTTTTATCCATGCCGTTCATCCATTTTTACAAATCATTTTAATGCTTGATAACAAAAAAATGAGAGGGATATAAATCTCAAGTCGACTACACCACAATAGTGATTGGATATCCACCACTAAAATCCTCCTAAGGCCCATTGTACTATTTATTTGACATCCAATCCGCTAATTAGGTCATACAGACCTAAATGAAGGGAAAAAACAAAGATCAACTTAATCCAAAACTTTCATGGACCCCAAAAAGTTTTTAATATTTTACATTCAATCAACACAGTTTCATATTATGTGGTCGCATTTGAGAATGGGATATACTCATTTTTAGTATCACACTATATAATGATCTTAAAAAATAAATGTACGGCATGGATGAAACACATACATCATGTAGGGCCAACATAGCACCGACCACTAGCCATTAGCTAGTGGCAGGCGGAGTAGCCAATCCGTTCCATATTCGTGACGGGGCATTCATAGGATGGGCCTCGCAGTGCCCGTATAGCAGGGGAGCTAAACGCGTAAGAAAAATGGACGGTTTGAGACAACTTGCTTGTGTGGCTCACATGTTGCGTTGGTGACGCAGGGAAGGACGTGAGGTTGAGCACCGTCTTCCTTAAGATGATAAATATTCCGAATCCACGGAACTTCTCTGGACTCCTCATAGAGACTTCTCGAATCCACGAGGAAAGAAAGTAGAAAATAAGAATAATTTCTAATAAATTTAAAATTAATTAATGAAATTTTAAAATCGAGTTCACAACCCTTTAAATAAGGAAACCAAGCAATAAGAAAGAAATCAGACTCAAACTAAAACTAAAACTCTTAAAATTCGCAACTTACTATAAATAGTAAACTTACTATTTATAGACGTTCATGATGTCTACTAGTGCGCAAGGTTTTCGGCCAAAAATAGTAAGTGTCTTATTTGGCTTCACCAAATTGTTCTCCTAATTATCCTAAGCACTTTTCATGTTGGACACAACTCCTAAAGCCTAACGGATGAAAAGTTATACTCAAACTAAAACTTACTATTTATAGTAAAAATAAAATTAAAATGAGGAATCGACCGTCGATCAGGGAGTTTCTCGTAAATTCGGGCTGCGCAATCCTGCGTAGCAGGGTTGGTTGACTAAAGTAGCTCGTTTTACCCCAAAATCATATATTTTACGTCGGATACCTCATTTCAGATTGTGAGATACGCCCGATCTAAGGTTCGATGGTTCGGATCACTTATGTCACCGACCGTGCCTTTTCTGATCCATCTTGGCCATGAAATTGTCCGCGACCCGCTCTACATCAGTTGGTTAGCCTGAGTTTTAGGACACGAGACATGCACCACAAGTACCACCCTATGGACGTTGATGATTCCCTCATACCTGGGCCAAATTGGCACTCGTGGTGCATTTGTGTTAGGCGCTCGAAGATGTGCTGCTCCGCTAGCATTCGTCGAGCCAGGGATGTGGTTGTCGATACGTTTGGATTGGCTACTCCCCCTGCCACCAGCGCCGTGGCTGGTGTTCGGTGCCCTGTGGATACAACCATGATGTATGCGCTTCATACATTCCTTTCATCCATTTTTAAAGATCATTTTAGAGCTTGATTCTAAAAATGAGAGGGATATATATCTCAGGTGGACCACACCACAGGAAAACAATAATTATTGGATATCCATCGTTAAAATCCTTCTAAGGCCCACTGTACTATTTATTTTACATCCAATCTGTTGATTGGGTCATACATATTCAGATGAAGGGAAAAAAAAAATATCAGCTTGATCCAAAGCTTTTATAGCCCCCAAAAAGTTTTTAATAGTCAACATTCATTCAACACTATTTTCTATAATGTGGTCCATTTGAGATTGGGATATATCTCATTTTTGTTCTAGTACCATAAAATTATCTATAAAAATATATGGACGGCATGGACGAAACACATACATCATGGTGGGGCCCACAGAGCACTGAACACCAGCCATTGGCGGGTGGAAGGGGAAGTAGCCAATCCGTTCCCTGTCGATACGCAGGCAGTCAGATGTTGTACAAGTGGCATACGTTGACTCAAAGTAAACTTCTAAATAGTGGGCCCACAGCTTGGATGATAAAACAAAAATTACACTTATGGTCAGTGGTCATCTAGCTAACCAATCGGTTGACATTTCAGTGTACATTCGAAGCTAAAATTAGCCACCGGCGTAAATTAGCGTCCTCGATTTAGTGGTTAGGACGTATGCATATCCGATCTCATTTTGGGATGGTGATCTATCCAAAATAGGTCTCCCAATTTGGAACCTGGATTGCGTCCTGCCCTATGTGGAGGGGCCCACCGTTATGTATCTCTTTATCCACACCGTCTATTCCTTTTATCGTATCATTTTTAAGGTACGAGCCTAGGAATGATGAAGATCCAACGCTCTAAATGCAAGGGTCATCTCTGTTGCGGTCAACGTTTCATTTTTTTTTTACACACGCACGCACACCCCCACACACACTCACGCCGTAATGGACTTTCACCACCGATAGATACTCGAACCCTTGACCTAGAATTGAAACTCCCAATAGCTTATCACCCGAGCAAGAGCAAGGATCCCGTTGTGGTCACCTTAAGCGTTGGAAATACCTTGTTCTTGAGCTCTGCTTAAAAATGATTTTAGAGAAAAGGATGGACAGCATGGATAAACAGATACATCAAGGCCCCTCCACATATCTACTGGACGGTAATAAACCTGTGTTACCCAATTTGAAGGCTATTTTCATTTAGGCCTGTTTGGATCGACGTATCTCAATATATTGTATTGTACGACCGTTTATGCATACGATTCGACAGAAATCATTATACATCCCAATCAACAGGTGATAAAAATATTGTTCGGTTCAGAGTGTTAGTTTAGACAAGCATATAAATATGTCCAACTATCAATACATGGATAAAAATATTGAGACTGCATAATGTATATACGTATTATATTGTGGCGGAATAGAAGACACTATTCCCATTGCCTGGCTTTTCAGGCTTGATTGTCAGTATTATGTAGGCCCCTCGATGATGTCTTTGACCGATCCAGGCTGTCTATCTATTTTACAATTGTTAGATCGTGTGTGAATTAGGGTAATGTAGCCAATCAATGCTGTCCGAAAAGAATATTGGGACACATATAAGATTGGATGTACCAACTTCCTTGGTCTGTCGTTGTCAGCAATTTGGCCGCAACATGATGTATATGTTGCATCCACGCCGTTCATTCATTCTACGGTGTCATTGTATGGAATAGGCTAAAAAAGGGTGGTAGATTTAAAACTCAAGTAATCAACGCTGAAAGCAGTGGGACAGTGACCCTACTATGATATTTATTTGTCATCCAATCTATTAATAAGTTCACATAGCTAAGGGAAACACAAATATCAGCTTTATTCGAAACTTCTATACCGAGTTTTCAACGGTAGGCATTATTCATACTGTTTTTTAATGTGTCGTGAGCTCGGGGTTTGGATTTGCCTTATTTTTTTTTAGACCATTCTTTAAAATAATCTTACAAAATAGATGAACAGTATTGATCTAATCCATACATTATGGTGGGCCCACAGAACTTGATGGGGTCAACACACCACTCAGATTGGAGGTGTGTGTGGCACACCACGAAATCGGCTTCCGCGTATTAAGCATCCCACTCTGCCGGAGTATTAAATAACTCCTGATTCTACCCTGCTCGGTGAGGAAACGGATTGGCTACCCCCTGCCACCATCCCGGTGGCTGATGGTCAGTGCTCTGTGGGCCCCACCATGATGTATATTTTTCATCCATTCAGTTTATCCATTTTTACAGATCATTTTAGTGCTTGATCCCAAAAATAAGAGGGATATAAACATCAGGTGGACCACACGACAGTAAAATAATAGTGATTGGATATCCACCATTATCCTCCTAAGGCCTACTGTACTGTTTATTTGACATCCAATCTATTGATTAAGTCATACAGAACCAGATGAAGGGGAAAAATAAAGATCAGCTTGATCCAAAACTTTTATCGCCCCCAAAATGTTTTTAATGGTCGACGTTCATTCAACACTGTTTCCTGTAATGTGGTCCACCTGAGACTGGGATATAACTAATTTCCATTGTAACACATAAAATAATCTATAAAAATATATGGACGGCATGGATGAAACACATACATCATGGTGGGGCCTACAGAGCACCGACCATCAGCTATTGGCCGATGGCAGGGTGAAGAGCCAATCCGTTTCCGCTCTTTCAGTTTATACAAGCGGTGCTTACGTTAGGAGATCCAAGCCGTTGATATCCCCCAATCCACCGCAGATAGTCTACGTAGAAAAGTTCCCAATACGAGAAGATTCTAGCCTTCAAATCTTTGGTTTTGTTTGGTTGAGTGTGGACTGGTTATACATAGTCTTTCTCGAATCTCAACCATCTATTGCTGAACACATGTTTAACGGTCAAGATCTTATATTGGAGATTTTTTAATTCGTGGACCACATCACGTGGTCAAATCATATTTGTATCACTAAAATCATGGCCCCATGTGACAACACAAAAACTGCATAAACTCTCAGGCCGAGCATTGTACGAGGGAAAGCAGTGTATCATGCGTGCTATGGACTAGTAGCTACAATGAGGTGGAAATCTTATCATTCCATTAGGAAGGATTATTACATTCGAGCAAGATACTACAACTTTCGGTATGGCACCATCTTTTCTGCCAATATAGATTTTTTTAGGCAATCTGTACCATGAAATTAGTGGGTCCCACGGATTAGATATGTTGGAAGAAAAATAAAGCTATTATTCTTATCATGTGAGCCACGCCAATGGAATAAATTGACCATGGACGATCTGACTCAACATGCAGGTATGGTCTACCTAGTTATCAGATTGCAGTTATTTTTTATAAGAATTACGTTCATGTTGAGGACCGTTGATTTCATGGAACTGATCTCGTATGTAAGTGCCATGTCGTCCAAAAAGATGGTACGGTACCACGAGCTGTGATGCCGTTACTTAAGGTGTCATTTCATTGAAGTCAGAGGATTTATTTTATGCTTTGAACTGAACATGCGGGACTAAATCTTCAAATGAAATTTCAGGTCATACTTGCTATATTAGATACGTGTCAAAGATCCAACCTGATCATCAAGCATTTCGTATTACTTAAATGCTTTGACCTTAAAATCAGATCAGTCCACCCATCATAACAGAGACAAACCAACTTAAAATATCAACCTTTAAAAAGGAATGCCGAATGTTCACTATCCCCGATTCACGCATATCTCGCTTTATAAGCACAAAACTCATTATTTGGTTGAGGGCATTCATCCAGTGGGAGCACGTGTTTTAAACGGCTTGATTTTTCACACGTGTGAGAATTTTCGCATGCGAGCAATTCAGTACAGAGAAAGTCCACCCTCGAGAAAGACTTTTCTTGGATGAGGAAGACAAAATCTAGGGCAGTTGGTTTGAAGACAGGGAAATGTGGAAAAGAAAACTACCTTTGGCAGCATTTTACACGATGTACTGGGCTGGTTGGGCTCACTTTACAATATATACGCAAGACCATGTTTGGACACGTGGGTCCCATGGGTCTCGTAATGGGAAGCGGATTAGGTGAGACCCCGCCTTACCAAATACGGTGTGACCCTTGCCATAGGGCCAGCTTGATGTGTATATTCTATTTCTATCTTTCCATCCGTTTTTCCTATAATTTTAGGCATCGTTCAAAAAATGAAAAAGACCTAGTCGTCAGGTGGACCATATCAAAGGAAGCAGTGGTGATTAAACAATGTATTATTAAAAACTTAAAAAGGCATAACTTAATATTTACATAGTATATATTTTCCATTCCATTTGTTGATAAGGTCAAAAAAATAAATATAAGGTTAATTGAAAATTTACATGGCTCATTAATGATCAATCATTACTATTTCCTATGTTACGATCCGCTGGTTGATTGAAATGGTTGCATTTTCTTTTTTTATAATGCCTTAAAATGGTAAATGAACGGTGTGGATACATGATACACAGGTCAGGGCTTGGGTGAGGTGGGGTCTCTGCCTATTCCACTCCTCAATCCACCAAGGTGGGTGGGACTCTTGATTGTGAGTCATCGTGATATATGTGATATATCAAGCCGTCCATCCATTCATATTGAAAATCTCATTTTAGGGCATAATATAAAAAATGTTGTTTTCAACAGTGATGGAATATTAAAATCTTTTTGTGGCCACAAAAGTTTTGGATGAAGATTATATATGGGTTTTTGGACCTTATCAACAGGGATGGCAAATAAATAATCTAGCGGAATCCATAAAGTTTTTAAGGTGGGGATTCAATCACAACTGTTTACTATGGTGTGATCCACCAAAGATTTGAGTCACCTTCAATTTTGGGATCGTGCCCTAAAATGAGCTTTAAAACTGGTTGGACGGTGTGGATTTAAGGCATTTACATCACTGTGAGCGCCACAGTCAGGGTTCCCACCCACCTTGGTGGATAGGGGATCTCACCTAATCCTCTCCCTCCAGAATGTTGGAACGGTAGCCCTCACTCTATTTTCCGGTGGATGATCGTTAGATAGGAGAATTATTGAGAAATACTCCATTCACAGTAAGCCCCATTGTACCAACGTTGTGGATCACTGATCTATGGGCCCCACTTTTCGAAAATCAACACTCGAGTATATCGAGAAAGTCCTCAGCTCCAGGCTCGCGTGTGATAAATGACTCGTCTCCCATCATATTCCATGGAAGTGGATTAACCGTGGCACCAGGTGGCACGAGCTCTGTGGGTCCCACCGTATTGCATGGGTTTAATCCACACCGTCAATCCATTTTTCCAGCTCTTTTTAGGACATGAGCTCAAGTTGTCCATACCATAGTAAACAGTGGGCCACAGGAATTTTGCATCAAGGTTGTATGAGTTTACCCGTCATCCAGGTGTGACCTCATGAGCAGGTTGCATAGCGAATAAAACTGACGGTGTGGATAAAACACATGCATCACGGTGGGCCACAAAGAGCCTGGCCAACGTCGTGCCACATCACTCTGGCGGGTGCCACAGGCAATCTGCTTCCAAGGAAGACGCGGATTGCGTCCTACCCCCGCCCAGATGGTAAACCGTCCAGGCAGGGCTCTGTGTGCCCCACTGTGATGTAAGTGTTTTATCTACGCCGTTTACCGCTTTTCTCAGGTCATTTTAAAGTATAATCTTAAAAATTATACAGGTCCAAATCTTAATTGGACCACAATGTGGGGATTGAACGTTTACCATTAAAAATATTAAAAACTTCGTGTGAACTGGAGAAGTTTCGGATCAAGCTGATATTTTTGTTTTCACTTCATCCACGTCTACATGACCTTATTAATAGGTTGGATGGTAAAAAAACATCAAGTTGGCCCTTAGAAAGGTTTCAATGGTAGGTGTCATTATCTGTGCAGGTTCCTTTGGTGTGGTCCACTGGATATGTGGACCTGTCTCATTTTTAATTTCACAACTTAAAATGATCTGATACAACCGGTGAACGGCGTGGATTAAAAACTTACGTCACGGTGAGCCTCACAACGTCCTGCCCGGACGGATTACTGACCGGGCGGGGTTAGGACGCAATCCGCGTCCATTCCTCGGAAGCAGATTGCCTGTGGCACCCGCGAGAGTGATGTGGCACGACGTAAGCTCTTTGTGGCCCACCGTAATGTATGTGTTTTATCCACACCGTCAGTTTTATTCACTATGCAACCTGCTTATGAGGTCACACCTGGATGAAGGGTAAACGCATACAAGCTTGATGCAAAACTCCTGTGGCCCACTGTTTACTATAGTGTGGACAACTTGAGCTCATCTCCTAAAAAGAGCTGGAAAAATGAATTGACGGCGTGGATTAAACCCATGCATTACGGTGGGCCCAACAGAGCTCGTGCCACGTGGTGCCACAGTTAGACTAACTCAAGTGTATAAGACAAGATCGGAAATCCCATCATTTTTCATGCAACATGTCCGAACAGGGAGCACATTAAGTAGGACCCCGTACTTACCTAAGACAGTATGGCTCTTAGGGTGGGGCCCACCTTGATGTATGTATTCTGTATTGAGGCTGTCCATCCGTTTTTACAGATCATTTGAGGGAATCAACCCAAAATTGAAGTATATTCAATTATCAGGTGGACCATCCTATAGGAAAATGTGGTGACTGAAAGCCCTACCATTAAAAACATATACGGCTCACCTTAATGTTTCAGTAGTTTTTATCTTCCATCCAATCTGTTGATAAGGTCACATAAGCGTGGATGAAAGTTAATAATAATAATAATAATCACCTTTATCTAAAACTTTCGTGGACCATTAATAGTCAATCACCACCGTTTCCTTTGGTATAGTCCACCTGATAATTGCATTTGCTTCGTTTTTATGTTGATACTATAAAATGATCTAAAAAAACTGATGGACGGCGTGGATACAAACTATATATATCAAAGTGAGCTCAACGATAATGGCCGCACCATCTTGGTGAGTCCGGGGTCTCACCTAATCTGCTCCCATCCGCATGGAGCACACAACACTTGTTTCTCGCAGCGCGTTAAACACGCTAGCCAGCCATCGTATTGTATTCGTGAAATCTACACCGTCCTTCACCTGACAAGCACTATCTCACCGTACTTACAAAAGGTCATAAAACTCAGCAGATCACATCAATAGAAATAAATTAAATTTTGAGAGCGGATTCCGGGAGGCCGTAACCGTGGGGCCCACCTTGATGTGTGTCTTATATCCACTTCGTTCATCTCTTTTTTCAACTCGTTTTAGTGTACAAGTCAAAAAAAACATAAATAAATAAATAACAAAATCCAAACCCTAGGTGGAGCACACCACAAGAAACCACATTGATTAATCACCCACCATTAAAACTTCCTAATGCCCACCATAATGTTTATTTGTCATCCAGCTTGCTGATATGTTCAGAAGTTTTTAATGATTATTGTTCACATGAGACCTTTCGATCTGATACCGATTCGATAGAGGATAATCAATCACTTACTCTAAAAGCTCGAACTGTTAGATTATGATAAATTAATCCACCTATCTCATAGCCTACGCCCATGTCTCTTAGGTTATGCCTTTGCCTGAACCTCACCACCTCACCGTGGGCTCCAAATTATATAAGTATTGCCTCACACAGGTCATCCGCCTCACACAAGTAACCTACCCACACAGGCTATCCAATAAGTGTACCTCTGTATCTCATAAATAATTCCACCTGCATCAGGTGTGAAAATGTGGCTGCGATCCAAGACAATCCTACAAGCAAACTTTTTTTTTTTTTTTTTTTTTTTTTTTTTTTTTTTTTTTGGGGTAGCTTGTTAGTACACACCCAGGTCAGTACACACGCTCCATGTTAGCCGGCCCCATTAGGGATAACCAACATGCAAACCTACGGTGGGCATCTCATCCATTTCTTTCCCGGTGGTGCGGCCCACCTAGATTTGGTTCTCATCCATTTCTTTCCCGGTGGTGCGGCCCACCTAGATTTGGTACTGATTGATTTTTGGCCCCATGGCTTAGCACTGAAGATACCACGTGATGGACAACGTGAATTTTACCCATTCAACATGGTGGGCCCCACTGTTGGGTGTTATACTTCCTGCTTAAAAAGGGCCAAAGAGGCAAGATCCATCATTTCGGACCTAGATTGCGTGCAGAGGGCGATGAAAGCAGCTCCGTGCAGCAATAAAGGGGCCAAGATCATCTTTTCTTACTTAGAAGATAAATCTTAACTTTTTACTGTGGTCCATGTGGAAACGGATTGGCTACCAGCCCTATGCCTGGTTGTCGGTGCTCTGTAGGCCCCACCATGACGTATGTGTTTCATCCATTCCGTTCATCCATTTTAACAGATCATTTTAGAGTTTAGTCCCAAAAATGAGAAGGATGTAAATCTCAGGTGGACCACACCATAGGAAAACAATAGTGATTGAATATCCACCATTAAAATTCTCCACAGGCTCGTTGTATTGTTTATTTGACTTCCAATATATCGATTAGGTCATATAGACCCAGATGAAGAGAAAAAACAAAGATCAGCTTAATCCAAACTTTTATGGCCCCCAAAAAGTTTTTAATGGTCGATGTTCATTCAACACATGTTTCCTGTAATGTGGTCCACTTGATATTGGGAAAGACCTTATTTTTGGTCTCATACTATAAAATGATCTAGAAAAATAGATGGACGACATGGATGAAACACATACTCCATGGTGGGGTGCGTAGTGATGTTACCGGTCAATACATGAACACATGGGTTAACGATGGGCCGAGTCAACTCACTGGTTCCGTGGGCTGCTTTTAAGCCTGAGTTTGGGTTGAGTCAGGCCGTCTCATGGGTCGGGCTTGGCCCATTTAGTTAAATGGATCGAGCCCAGGTGAGCCCATCATGAAAACACAAACATTAGCATCACCGAAGCTTTTGTGGGCCCTATGAAAATGATGGATGATGACCGGAGTCATAATTTCAATCGAACTTGAAATGCGGGCCCATATACTTTATCGATGGGCCGGACCAAGTACCCAACCCAAGCCAACCCAACCCATTTAACGTTTCACTACCTTAACCTCTTGGAGATTCTGGTTCTACCTCACAACTTGCACAACAACAAATATTGTTGACAGTATGTCTATTTTTTAGAATAAGAATTTTAAGTACTAATGATTGGTTTTAAAGAATTTATGTGAATCTAAAGCATTGGTTGGTTGGATGAACTATGAGTATAGTACCATGCTCCATAAACAATCTTGTTGGATTGTATGATCTATATACCAATTTAATCATGGGTATTTAGATACATTGAGTAAGGGTGAAACTCAAGTATATAAAAAATTTCTTTCCTTTTAGATCTTGGTAAGATTGTCCAAAGGGGTGAGATGAAGGATCAAATGACATATTTGATTCAGTCGTAAATTTAAACTATGGAGCTTTTAATATATATATAAAAAAAACCGAACGCACGCACCCCACACACTCACACTAGTGGAATTTCACCACCTATGGATACTCAAACCCTTGACCGGATGTTGAAACTCCTGAGAGTCTACCACCCGAGCAAGAGTAAGGAGGCCTAGCAGTCATAAATTTAAACTATGGAGCTTGCCAGAGAAGATGATAGCTATTAGGCACTAGCCTCATATCCATGGCTTCGTCTCATTGACGATGATAGAGGCTTTGGGCACTAAAGTTGAGTGATTGAAGATGGGATTGAGATCTCTTTATTTATAAGGTTGATGGGTGGTGGAAGCTAAGCCTATTAGTCCCTTGTACTTGTTCTTCACTACGCCTCTCTCCTAAGAGAGGAATCCAAGCCTATTATTGATAAGGATTTATTACTTATCAATTATGTCTTAAATACTTTAATTGATATGTTGATTCAGGGGTGTACAAACATGCTTGTACACTCTACACCTCCATGGGCCCCATCTAATGCCTTGTTGTTGGGACGCGGATTGCGTCCTACCCCTGCCCAGATGGTAATCCATCCGGGCAGGGCTCTGTGGGGCCCACTGTAATGTAAGTGTTTTATCGATGCCGTTCATCTTTTTTCTCGGATCATTTTAAGGTATGAGCCAAAAATTGAGGCAGGTCCATGGCTTAAGTGGACCACAAAGTAGGGATTGAACTTCCACCATTAAAAACTTCTTGGGAGCAGGAGAAGTTTCGGATCAAGCTGATATTTATGTTTTCACTTCATCCACGTCTACATGACTTTATGAATAGGTTGGATGGTGAAAAAACATCACGGTGGCCCTTAGAAAGGTTTCGACGGTGGGTGTCATTATCACAGTATCTTCCTTTGGTGTGGTCCAGGGAGATGTGGACCTGCTTCATTTTTATAGCTATAAGTTAAAATGATCCAAGAAAATTGATGAACGGTGTGGATAAAACAATTACATCACTTTGGACCATACATAGCCTTACCCGGACGAATCACCGTTCAAGCTGGGCTAGGACGCAATCCGCATCCTGTTGTTGACCCATGTTATCTATTTCATTGCCAACATGGATAATGCCATGTGTGGCTCATAAATCTTACATTCTCCTACTTGGATCGATCCTAGCATTAGATCGTATATAGTAGTTTACAGACATACTTATTAGGAGGTTAAAAACTTTAGTTATATATATTAAAACTTTTGATATGAGACCATAACTATAGTCACCAAATTTATCCAAGTAGGACCAAGAATGATCACCAACATGAGCACTCCCAATGACATTGATCACGACAACATGGGCACATGGTATGAAAATCTCATGGCAAGGGCGATCATGCACAGAAACTTCCAAGTGGTACTATCATCTTTATTAAGAGATACCTTATACATTAATAAAAGTTAAACTGCATTATTCATTGACTTTATGCATGCAAAATGACTTAATGCACAGAAATTATCTCATCATAATATCTGAATCGTCAACCAAACTTTAATAAACTAGAATGCGTACATAATTGTAATGTCTGTATTCTCCCACTAATCCAAGATGTTCTATGAGAAAATATATCTTGATCAATAGGACTGTAGAGATCCACAAACACCTAATTGACTTTATGTGAGTACATACACCCATATGCATGTTTCATTTGCATTTCATCTAGCAATAATCAACAACAATATATATATATATATATATATATATATATATATATATATATATATATATATATATATATATATATGATACTCTGGTGGAGGGTGATGGTTCATGTGCGTGTAACCAAGAATTATACACTTAGCACACATCTCACCCAACTCAAGTTGTATCAATCAAGGGTCCAACTTCAAATATATCATAAAATAAATGTTACATAATAACAAAGTCCCTTGCTAGTTATAGGCGAACCTAATATCCTCATCATTCTCCCCAGGTATTAAAAAATCAGCTTTAAGTAAAAATCATGTGATGCACATTTGAAGCACGCTTCCTTTAATGGTGTAGGTTGATGATGTAACCCTCTTTGTTTGATTAATTTTGTTAGCAAACGATTGTATCCCTCGATTCTCAGCATGTTCTCAAGTTGGATCACATAAATAATTAACGATTGTATCCCTTGATTTTCAGCATGTTTTCAAGTTGGATCACATAACTAATTAACGATTGTATCCCTTGATTCTCAGCATGTTCTCAAGTTGGATCACATAACTAATTAACGATTGTATCCCTTGATTTTCAGCATGTTCTCAAGTTGGATCACATAACTAATTAAATTTCCGTTGTGGGGAGCTATCGTCATTGGATTCCATGAATTTGTCCACCGATTTTTTCAGTATGTGAATGTTTTCAAATCATTCTTGCAATAATAAAAGTATCACCTGATCCAACTATTGATTTATCAATTGATGCATCTTGCAATCTATAATTGATGGGATCGTCTAGAAACAATATCCTTTTTAGAGCTTCAAGAAGTTTTAGTTTGATTATCGATTCTTCGATGACGTGTTGAGACTTGATTTGTCTCTCATTGAAAATTAGATTACATTGGAGATCATGATCTCGATAAGGTCCTCGTGGAAGATAGGACCTTCATTGAAATCTGCAATATGCTCTTCAGGCTCTTCTAGCATTGATCTAAATATGTGAATCATTTTTTGGCCCTTTTGTACGATCATGGTTGAGAAAAAAGTGAACCTCCATTCACCCCCATAGGCTTGATTGGATTATTATCATTATTCATTGAATACAAGACAACCTACTGACCACACTTTTTGGAGGTCTATGTATTTGTGGCCCCATTGTGTATGGTATGGCAATCATATTACCATGGATGGCTCAACAAAAGATGATAAACGTTTTATGAAATGATGTTGCGCCGTCCATTATTTAAGTACTTGTGGCTAATCAAGAAGAGACAAGATGCCGCTTCATTACCTTTCCCCATCACCTTAATTAAACTAGGTTAACATGTACAGTTGTAAATGCTTCTATCTTAAGGCTGATCTTATCAACAACCTCTTGTGAGATCACACTCTTACAACTCTTGCCATCGATGATCACTTCACAAACCTTCTCACAAATAGCGTATGCCATGTGGAAGATATTTTATTTAGGTCAATCTTGTATAGGCCCGTGTTCGAAAAACAAAGGGCTCTTCCAAATAATGAGGCACTTCCCTACATTTGGCTCCCAACATAGAGCGCGATAATGAAAGGGACTAATGTTGTCTTGCTTGAAGATCTGTTAATGGAGCATGCTAATGAGAAATGATTTCTCCCTCGGAATCCTGGCCAACATCATCAGGTGGCTGGTTCTAAAGCTGTACATTGCTGAGCAAGCTCACTACTTTTAATTATCTTTGGAGTATAACAATTACTTCATCTTTGGTTATAAGTTCTTCAACTTGACAAGCAATCGTCTTGTCCTCATGATCGAATGTCAAATTCTCATCCATGGGGATAAAAATCCCTATTCCTCCACTTCTAACAGTTCAAGGAGGCATATAAAAAAATAAAAATAAAATAAGAGAGAGAGAGAGAGAGACACGGATACACCCAGATTGAAACTAATTACCTTATACCAGCTAATGGAAAACCCAATTGGCAGGCTGGTAATATACAAAGAGGATGCAAATCACCAATAAAGGAAATCCAATGGAAGACACGTGCATTCTAGCATCTTAGATCAAACTCATGGTAAGACCTAAGGGACAAACAATCTTTGAGATCTCCCCACCCACATTATCATTTTCTTCTCATGTGGAGGAGAAGAAAAGAATTTTTTAATGAATCTAAAAACCATGCCTCTTACGTATGGGTGCTCTTTATTTATAACAAAAATATTGAAATTCAAATCCTAAACAATCTAATAAAAAGGAAATTTCTAAGCATATTAGCCAACCAAAATAAATTAACACCTACGGCAACTATCATAAAGTAACTAAAGATAAAAAAGAGAAAAAAGAAATGAAGAAGTAGATGACTAAATAACCTCTATACTAAGTAATATTAGCAAGTCATGTGGGCCTACAACTTGAATCATGCGCTTATGATGTGCATTGTGGATCAAGATGCTTCTCCACAAAAATGGAATCAAAAGGAATATAGTGAAAGTGAGCTGGATTTTGGATGTAGTGGTGTAACCTACAGAATGTCGATAAACGATCTTTGTGATCATTACACACCATGTGGGATGTGTTATTCAGCATGGAAAAATAATTTCTACATTCCAGTAAGGTTTTCAATAGGGGCACGGAAAAACTATTTCCACCTTCTAACATGTATGTACGACTTCTTTGGTTGAGTTCTCAAACCATTAAGTGTGACTTCTTATGTTACTCTCAATCTCAAAAAGGGTATAAATGTTATAACCTTCTAACATATAAGATAGATGTAACATCTGACATGACACTCTTTGAAGAGAATCCTTACTTTTCCGAAGAAGGATGATCTCTACATGATCCTCTTACTTGTCAGGAGAAGTTCGTGCAATCTAACTCTATATCCCATTCATTATCTTATCTTGATGCTCTTACTTTGTTTGCCTTCTCCAAGCCTATTCTTGTATATCATCAACGGATTAAATCCTCCACTAATCAGTCACCATCATTCCATCCACTTCTACTAGTCTTTCAAGTACAATCTCAGTCACCTATCATTCCATCCACATCTACCAGTCTTTCAAGTACAATCTCTCAATCTCATGATGATCTTCTCATTGGCTTGCGTAGATCTTCCCGTTCATGCACCAAACATCCAATTAACAATTTTGTTTCCTATCAACATCTTTTACCTTATTCCTAAAACAAATCAGCATCTTTTACCTCCCAATCTTTTGAAACTTCCATATCATCCTCTGTTATCCAGCGTAATTTGAAAGAAGTTGTGAGTAGCCCTAGCTAGACTCCGGCTATGATGGAAGAAATGTAGGCACTTGACAAGAACAATATCTAGGAGTTAGTTCTCTATCCAAAGGTAAGCATTCTGTTGGATACCGATGGATTTATACTATCAAGTATCTTTCAAATATTGACTATTATAAGACAGTTTGTCACTAACGGTTATATTCAGATGGATTTATACTATCAAGTATCTTTCAAACATTGACTATTATAAGACAGTTTGTCACTAACTGTTATATTCAAACATAGAGCGTGGATTACTATTAGATGTTCTCTCCTATGGCTAAACTTAGCTCGTTATTTCCTTAGAGGTAAATTTATACTGGCCCCCTTTTCAACTAGATGTGAATAATGCATGTTATTTCCTTAGAGGTAAATTTATACCGGCCCCCTTTTCAATTAGATGTGAATAATGCATTCTTACATGGTGATCTCACCGATGAGGTTTATATGGATGAACCGCAGGTTTTTTCTATGCCACACAATTCACATCTTTTATGTCGACTGAAGAAGTTTATCTATGGTCTTGAACAGTCCACATGCCTAGTTTGATAAATTTAATTGTGCTATTTTGAATTTTCAATTTGTTGGAAACCATGCCGTTGATCACTACTTTTTATTTTTCAGCAGCCCATGAGGGTTATAGTGTTGATTGCCTATATAGATGGCGTTGAGTTGTCTAGCAATAATAATGAGGGTACGGTGGCCATTAAATCTTTTCTTAAGACTTTGTTTGAGATCAGAGACCTTAGGACTCTCCAATATTTTCTCAGAATTGAAGTTGCTCAATCAAAGTCAAGAGTTGTGCTCTCTCAAATGAAATATGCTCTTCATCTTCTCACAGAGACCAAGATGCTCGGATGCATGCTTGCTAGTTATATGACTCAGAAAATCAAGCCCGATGATAGTGAACTTATCTCTGATCTTGGCATGTACAATCGATTGGCTGGCCAATTTATCTATTTAACCATTTCCCGGATGGATAGTTCACATTCAGCAAGTGTTGTCAATTCATGCATGCCCCTCCTACAACACAGTTGACAGTATCTATATTGTAATTTTCAGTATATTGAAATGAGGGTTTCTAGAGAATCCCACCCAAAATCTCTGGTTTCAAAATCACCCGATGAGATAGGTGCAAAAAGCCCACTTGCTGAATACCAATTGGAAGGTTTTCGGGGACTTAGTTATTGCAGAAAAAGGCTATTTGCAGAAGTTGCATCCAAAAGGGCCCTAAAAATCTCTCACCTACTGTTTGGTCATTTCTTCCATAATCAAATGATATTCAATCCAACTGCACATCCGAACACCATATTCGACGGTAGGCTCCAACATTGTTACCTTTAAAGAACCCATGGCCTCAAATCTGTGCATGGTACACATCACTGTCCTTCCTGCAAGAAATGAGAAAAACGTGTGAGAAAGGAGTAGAGCTGATCTTTTTGATGAAACTATAAGACTGAATGAAGTATAAATGGCTATGGCAAACAGTTACAGTCGGTAAACATGGAACTTGATAGAGATTCATATGCCTGGATTAGTAATTCCCCAACAGATTTAACTGATTAAATTGATATCATTGCAAAACATGCCACTCAACAAGCAGGTCTAATAGAGCCAGAGTAGTAGGATGCCAAGCCTCATCAAATGCAGTTTTTCGTGGCTTTCAGTTCAATATGTGGACCCATAATTCGTAGATCACCATAGATTGACTGCTGTTCCATGCTTTCCTCACTGTCTAGCTGTGGGCTACCAATCAGATGGATCTTACAATGTGGAACACTTCTGGGGCATGGTCCATCAATGGTGATTCCCATCAGATCAACTGTTCGAACCACCAAACCATGGGTCACGAATATGATGCATTGAAAAGGGCCTCATCAAACTGTATTTGCTGAGAGTTGGTACCCTATAACTCCTTATCGAGCCACCCTTTAACAAAACCCTCGTGGGTAATCAATAAACTAAAGTTACAAACAGAGCAAAAAAAAAAAAAAACCCTCCCAATATGGTCATCTACAAACTCCCATCCATGTGTCAGCACGACAAAGAAGGACCACATCCAGAAGTTCCTGAAGACTCTGCAACATCCTCTAACTTCATAACTGCTACTTCCTCTTTCAGCTTTCCCCTATCTGAACCATCTACCACTCTATTCAATCTCTTTAACCAGATATCATAATCTACAGGATAAGGAGTCCCACAGAGACTATCCACATAATCAGCAAATGCCTTGAGAAGTGCCGAAACCTCGCCAAGCTGCTGCTGAATTGACCGCCTGGCCCAACATTTCTCCCTCCACTGCAGTGCCGACTCAATAGAGTCCTGCTGCTGCATTGTGCCCCCGCAGATGAAATAAAGGAGGTAAATGAGGCTCTCAGCATCTGATACTGGACACAGCTTTCCCTGCTGAAGCGCGTGGGTTGAAGAAAACTGCAGATTTATTGCAGGGCTGTCCCTATCCTCCAGAACTGCACGACCCCACGATACAGGCATGTACAAAAATCTGGTGCTAGAACCAGAAGTATCAACACGTACTATATTTTCAGGACATATGTCACCATGTTGGATGTTGGCCGATGCCGCGCTCCTCAGAGCTGATAAGCAGTCCCTGCAGCAGCGCAACGCTTCCTCACAGGAAAACGGGCCATTTCGAGCAACAATGGATGATAGTGGGTTCCCAACTGGATATGTTACGAGACTTGGAGTCGCGCACCATGGGTGATCGCATCGACCACCTGTGCTTTGTTTTCTACAAGGGCCCGAATGCAAAATCCGACCAGAGGTGATGATTTCCGGTAAATACTTGCTGGAGATCCCTTGCTGTTTCATGATGTTCAATACCTTGGTCTGCCTTTGAACTTGGTACCAAAGGCTCATATCCTCCCAGGATGGCTCAAGCTTAGATGGGTGAGCTCCTACGTACACAGTCAATAGCTCGCCAGGGTTTTCTAGAGAAACAGCACTGTATGATAAGCACTCTCCATTGACAAGAGCCTCCTGTATGCGGAATCCTTTCTGCCCCTGAGAATCCTCCAAAATCATCACCTCCCCCTGCTTAAGCTTCAAACGTGTTGTTTGCTTTTTAACAGACTTCTGATCTTCTTTGCAGTCAAGTTCAACAATCTCTCCTTGTTTATGGTTAGCATGATGAGCAGTGGCTGGCCCATTCCCATTTGCAACAAGGCGACACTCTATCCAGCGTTTCTGAATTCGAAGGCTGTGGTCTGCAGCTAATGAGGCGATTGACTTTCTTGGCGGTCCTTTCCACTGCACAATGGAATAGAAGGTTGCTTGAAGTACCTGAAGGGTACCTAAATCCCCCCAATTTGGATTTCCTAGCTTATTCCATATCCGGTCGATGGGTGAAACATTGACTTCCGCATGTAGTTTGACCCATTCTACAACAGAGCGGTATGGGTCCCCTGAATTAACTTCGAGCTTACTCAGATCGCCCCCCAATTTAACCACTCCACCGAATTTAGAATCCATAACCAGAAGATAGACAGAATCCCCGCTGACAGTGTTGTACTTGCTCAAAGTCCTTGAGAGAAGTACGTGAAATCCATAAAAGAGAGCTTCACAAACAGTCGCTGTCGAAAATCCCAATTCGTTACCCTGTGCAATATCCGATTTGAATAAAGCAAGCTCCACCACTTGATCCCACTGAACTTGTAAATCAGCGCTGCTGTTTGCTACCAAAGCGGCCCCACAAAGTGCTCCAAGCCTTCCCTTTGATATTGCATTTTCCACGGTATAAAACCTGGATCCAGGGTGTCGAGGACAAGATACTGAAAAGGGGAGTGGCCCACTTTTGTGCCAAAAGGTACGCCATAACCCATCAGTTATTGCATGAAGAAAGTCTTCCAGCGCAACAAACTCATCTTCTTTTAAATCATCAGAAGCATAGAGGGAGTATGGCATCCGGAAAAGTTGCTGAAACAAGACCCCCTCCAATGCATAATCAAGTTTGCGCAGGTCATCGATCGGGAAAGGAGATTTGAATAATTGCTTCCTGTCAGTAGAATCAGTACATGTTTTCTCAAGAATCCAATCTTCAAGATCATGTGAAAATGAATGGATGTCCACAAGTTTCTTCACATAATCTTTGAGCCCTTTGAACACTCTTCTAGAAGTAGGAATGAACCTGCTTGAGGTTGAAAACTCGGACCCCCGATCAGGAGAAACACCTGCATCACATAGCCTTCACCTTTATTTGTGTGATAGTATACAAGCTTAAATTGCAATCTAAAATTCCAAGAGACCAGCATTTACAGAAAAGCTTTGCTAGCAAGACTCACCCAAGCAGCTCTTCTACCTCGTCATTTGATATAATCTTACTCTTCATCAAGAAGGTCCCACCATATGTGGTCTACGTGACAAAAATCTCACTGCCCAGTGATCCTCACCATCCGAAGAAGGTGAGTTAGAAAATGTTTTTTTCTTTTTTTTTCTTTTTTCTGGAGCATTATTTATAATTCACTTTTATGTCTATGTGATCTCAAACGGGCAAGATCTTTCACATGTAGCACACCTATTGTGGGATCTCTTACATGAGTGGATGGTGATGGGTAGGGGTGCACATCGAACCAGTAGAACCGTGGAACCGGACCAGAACCGATCAAACGGTCCGGTTTGGTCCAGTCCTAGATTGCACCGGTTCCGGTTCCAAAAATCAAAGAACCGTTGGATACGGTTCGGTTCCGGTTCCAAAAATCAAAGACTCGTTGGATATGGTTGGGTTCCGGTTTAGGGGCATGTAGAACTGAACCGTGGATCCGAACTTATGTTTAACCATAGACCCTCTTCATCACCAGCTGAACGGCACTCCACCCGACTCTCTTATAAATCCTTACATCTCACCATTGATCGCCAGCCTAACAGCACTCCACCCTCACTGATTGAGGGTTAGTATTGATCAGGTTCATGATTATCATATTATTTATACAAATACAATAATTTTACCCATTTAGTTGTTATTCCCATCATGAATTTCTTATTATTCTAAAGAATCACCTTTATCAGGAAATTCTGACTATCTCATCCATGACTTGAATGATAGATGACTATAAAAACAGAAGGCCAAGTTAAATATGAATTTGATCGTCCCCTCAGTGTGATTTTTGCAGCAGCAGGGGTTCAGTAGCCCCAGCATATGTCATCCAATTGGGACTCACATGCAGAGATTCTCTGCTCATCGGAACCGTCCATTTTATATAAGCTTCCACTAATGGGCCACAGTCAATAATCATGCTAAAAGGATAATAATGGCCAATGACTCATGAAGCTAATGTAGAGTCTACCTCCACTGTTTCCTGTGATGCAGTCCTTGGATGGACGGTGGATATAAATGCATCTCATACCAATCGGGCTGGATTTTAAAAAGCCCAGAACCATGGAACTGATCCGGAACCGAAACGGTTTTCACGGTTCGGTTCCGGTTCCGAAAATCCTAGAACCGTTAGGAATGGTTCGGTTCCGGTTTCACCCTAGAACCGGACCAAACCGACCCATGTGCACCCCTAGTGAGGGGTAGGGTGACAGGTTGAGCAACTTGAGTGAACCTCCTAAGCATTTCTCTTTATTAAACGGACAAGTACATGTAATAGTGTTAGAAGCAAAGGGCCAATAAATTAGAAGTTTTGAAAAATAATAATAATAATAATAAGCATTGCAAACTGGATTCAAATAATCCAGATTTACTGTAGCTCAGGTATTATGAAATACAAACTGACGTCATAGCTGCAATGAAACTGGTTTCAGAGTGAAAAACATTTACTGTGGCAAACTAACTCAAATAAAATACGAGAAAACATGACCACTGCAAGGGAAGCTTTGGAAAACAACACTGAAACAGGTGTGCATTGTACCTTTGAAAAAGAGACCAGTGTTTACAGTTTTCTGTTTCTTTTTATTTTTCATTTCATGCTCCCCCATGCATGCATGCAATGCATCCCCAACTACACATTTATGAGTGGGTTCAGACCAAAGATTAAAAATCAGATTTAGTGTACAGTATTGATCACAACCCAACTGCACATTTACGGGTCATTTTCTCTGTAACGGCCGTTACAGCCTTTACGACCCCATAACGTGTAATGGTTTACACCATTACCTTTATGCAATGGTCTTTACAGCCCCATAACAACATTTATGGCACACCACATACTAAACCCATGTTTATTGGCCAAGACAGGCCAATATGGGCATGGTTTTCAATTTTAACAAGTGCGGCCCATGGCTGGGTGATCCATGATGCTCATCTGTTTCATTCCACCGTGGATTAATTATTCGTCCATGAAAAAAAAAAAACTCATCCATAAGACAATCTTAACATTTCTGTTTGTGGCCCATTGATAGACAATTAAAAAGTAAAATAATGTAACTGTCAATATTCAACTAACCTAGGACCTCCCAACCTGAAATAGTATCTGGGAATGGTCCATCTACGGTCAGGCAGACCAAACTGTCCTGATTACTCTATTTAATTTCCAATGAGTTGTTCCATATATTAAAAACAAAAGTCAAGTTCAAATGAAATTCAGAAACATTGATCAGAAAGGTGTACAAGACTCCCATGTTAATTTTGCACCATTTAGAAAGTGGTGGTGACTCTTCAACTATGCACATTGCATAGTTGTATCGTATGGCAATCCAGACTGTCCAAATCACCGACTCTAGCGTGCTGGAGCATAACCAAATCCGTTCACTAAGAAAATGATATTATACATCTGATCTTTCCCTTCAAATTTGGATCACTCACCATTTTACTTTTAACGATCAATTCATAGCCATTAATTGGATGCTTATTTTTGCTTGATCAGTATGTGTGGAACAGAGCGGCAAACACACCGGTGAAATTTTGAAAAAATAAAGGAGTCGCCACTAGCCCAAAAATCTCAGAATCTGCGGAGGGTTAGAATCCATAGGACTTAATAACCAAAGGATTGGATTTGATGTTTAATTGAATAACTCCACTTGGTTTAGTTCTGAAGACTCCAATTAAGGCCCTCAGTTGTGGAAAGGAAGGTGTCAAGCACCTTTTCCATCTGCCCTTGCACGAGGTCTATACTTGGTGGGATTCAATAATTCTAGGATTACATCTCTACGACAAAATCCTCCAGTTAATCATTGAAATAAAGAGAATAATTATGAATAGGCGAGGAGGTGTAGAGGGGATTGAAATGTATAAAAATAAACGACCGGAAACTGTCTAGAAATGTTCCTTGTATCCCATGGAGGACCTTGGTCCTAGAGTTCGAGAAGAAAGAAAGAAGCCTCAAATCTTCCTACCAATGATGGTCGGGGAGCAGTTTCTCAAGACCCAAGAGTCTGAGGCGTGCACCCTTACCGATCAGTAGCAATGGTTTGGGAGCCATTTCTTAGAACCCAAGAGTCCGAGTCATGCACCCTTGCCAATTGCCTAAGAAGATTAGAGAGATCTTAAACCCTTAACCCTTTTCTCATTTCTTGAAGCTTAATGCTCTTCTTCTCCTTCCTCACAAGATAGAAACTACAGGGGAATGGGGCTTTCTAAGTCTTTTCAACTCACAGGTCCCAGGTTCGCAACCTAGCTCTGATACCACAGAAAGTTTGTGCAGAAGAGTGGGCCCTCAGGATCCGAGGATCCGACGGTCTACACGATATGGGACCTCCACAAAGCTGAGGATGAACAGTTCAGGTCTAGCAGTCCATCTAACCACTACTGGAGTGTATGGGTCTAATCACCCCTCTGATTCTACAGTATAGATGGCCTTAGATTATGATATATGCGGAGATCGTTTAAGAGACAAGCTAGATGGACAATATTAATCTTCAAATTTCTCTATGTACGCTCGTTGTTTCTTGATATTATTTTCATAAGAGGACCTCTTCCAATTTATAGGGAAGGACCGAGAGTTTGGATGAGACCAAAGATTATCCAATCTTATCCTTATCTCCTCATCTAAATCTTCGTTTAAAGTTGAATTTGTAATTCAACTTCAAACAATAGAGAGAAAAACGGATTTAAAAAAAGGAGGCTAAACCTTGTGGGACCCGCCCACTAGTGATTGCCCACAAGTGGGCCCCACGGGCCTATATCCAACACAACAATTATCAAAGCAAGGAATGACTTGACCCTCATTGGAATCTTCAATTTTCCAACCTCATGTCATTGTCAAGTCACATGCATAAGGCCCCACAACATCTTGCACTCTGCCCACTTGTAAAAAAGGTACCCACAGTGTGTGTTGCATCAAAAAATAATCCATTTCAAAAATCTCGTTACTAACTCCCCAGAGATGAAATTTCCACAACTATTCCCATCAATTACCATCTTAACAATCCTCCCACGTACCATACATTGAATTCTAAATGGATCACCTTGTGAATCAACAAAATTTGGAATGAATAAGGAGGACAAAAATTGTGTAAAGGGAACAGGATTATGGATTAGATGGCTGATAAGGAACCATTTTGGTTGGTTTGTGGTAAGGTTATAGTACTTGTCAGGATGTGGGAATGACAAGTGTTGTCAAGGAAAGGGCTGATGAGAATGGGACTGATATATAAGGTTATATTGTGCAACAGTTCAGGACTGTTAGATTTGAATAAAGGACTGGAGGGGCTGAAATACAGTATATGGGTGTGGATTATTTTGTGGAATGTGGATACTGAAGAATGATAGTAACATAGGGCTGGTGGGACTGTGGATTTGAATTTAAGTGGGACTGGGTGGATGGTCAGAAGGCCAGTGGGGTTGGTTGATGCGTCTAAGTATGTGGATTTGGTGGGCTATAGGTCTATGATATGAGACCCTTCTTTTTTCATTTTGTATTATTTTGTGTGTGTGTCTGTCTGTGAGAGAGAGAGAGAGAGAGAGAGAGAGAGAGAGAGAGAGAGAGAGAGAGCTCTAAATATTATTCAAAAGCAAGGAAAAGTCAAAGGTGAAAGAAGGGGGAAGGTGAGATGTCATCCCATGGCCCAATGATCCTGCCCTTAGTCTTTAAGAATACAGCCTCCGTCGAAGTAGCCTAGTTACTAAAGGTCCTATTGTTCTGTTCCTCCTATATAGACCAGATAACACTAACAAGGAGAGAAGCTAAATCACTCTCCTTCTCTTGCCTGTACCAACCACAACCTGAGCTTGCATGAACAAATGAGCATAAGGTGGCATGGAATGATGCATGCCAAACACAGGAAGAATGTTGCCCCAAATTTCAGACGCAAAGTCACAATGCACAAACAGATGATTGACCACCCACATCCTTGAGGCACATAGGGCAGCCATTCGTAATTATCATCTTACCATTTCTCTGATGGTCAACAGTAAGCACTTTGTCATTTCCCACTAGCCAATCAAGCACAACCACTTTGGAGGGGGCCAGGATGATATGGGACAGATAAGGGACAGCAAGAAGGATATTGGGGTGTAAACTTCGGTAATAATTTAATTCTCACAGAAAATAGGAATATCAGCAGTCATGAAAACATAATAGATGATTTAAAACTACAAATATGACCAGCAGAAGAATTTCCAGCAACTGATAAATGAACCACATAAATTCCAACAAATCAACCACTTATCTCAACATCCCCACTTCAGCTACACATGTACCATGAACATGACAGTCCAACATTCGGTCCCATAAAGCATGTAATGCAAGGGCATTTTCACACCGGGCTCAAGTAGGGTTGCTTGTGGGATGCAGGGGCACACTCGGGGTGGGTAGCCTGTGAGGCGGTACCCATGTGATTTGGGGCCCACGAGGCTGGTTTGGCCGAGGTCCTAACCCATGAGATGTGGGGCCTGGGCTATGAGATAAAGAGATTGATTCACCATGCTCTAACAGTTCGAGCTTTTAAAGCAAGAGGTTAATTGTCCGCATCAAATTGGTATCAGAGCGGGAGGTCTTGTGTTCGAGACCCCTCATCGGAGGTAATTAATGCAGGGGCATTTTCATACCGGGCTCGAGTGGAGTTGCCTATGGGATGTAGGAGCACGCTCGGGGCGGGTGGCTCGTGTAAGGCGGTACCCATGTGATTTGGGGCCCACGAGGGGGGTTCGACCGAGGTCCTAACCCATGAGATGTGGGGCCTGGGCTATGAGATAAAGGGATTGATTCGCTATGCTATAATAGTTCGAGCTTTTAGAGCAAGTGGTTAATTGTCCCACGTCAGCATGCCTTGTCTTATAGCTATCCTATAAAATCTCCCCTTCAGTAATGAAACTAAACCATAGAGGACATTCTTGTTGCACAAGCTAACTAAATTAAGGAAACCACGCACTAATTGAATTTAAAAAAATCAAAATAAAAATTAATAGATACTAAGGGCCAATTGGGCGTTGCTTCTAAGAAGAGCGGAATTGATTCACTATAAACAATTCTGGAGAACTGTCTAGAATTGGTTATTGAGAAGATAAACATACACACACACACAAAGAAAAAAAAAAGTCAGGCTGTTTGTGTATTTTGCCTCTAGGCTTTTGCTTGTAGCCTTTGGGTCCACGCAATCAGCTCATTTTAATAAAGCTTGTGTATTTGTGCATCTTAAAAACAGTTTCTTACTGGACTGCTCAACATCTTCTTTTAACCATTCATTCAATATACATGAATTTGACTTTTGGCATGCTCTAATCAATATGATTTCGAAGATCACAATTTCAACGATTCAGATTAAAGCGTCCATGCACATGAACAGCATGACTTTCTAGACGCCACATATTCTTACATTGCTATTCTTTCCAAATGCAATATGAATATTTTATAGGATTTTGGGTTGATGAAGGAAAGTATTCTTCTTGTAAGAATCCCAGGTGTAGTAGGTTTGGGAGAAGGATGTGGGTAAGAGGAGTTCGTAATGATATAATGAGGATTTTGTATGGGTAAGACGTACACATGGGGTGTTATTTGTGATGGGAGGATTTAAAATTCAATTCTGACACTATATGCCAATGAGGCCTGCATGTAGAAGATCCAGATTTTTCGACAAGTGGGACCCTACCTGCATATGGGCTCTCAGTCCCATGGCCCCAAAATAGTACCAGTCCAGCCATGAGACAGTAAAAAATGGTCCATATTCAATGTACTCGGGATAGTCTATCTGAAGACCTCAATGGCATGATTTTCTGCCACAACACACATGCGCCATCCTTGGAGAATGCGGAACTGCATGCCCAATATGTAAGTCTCCTATTTTGTGCTGTGGCCTAATCAGGTTCACATGGTAATGATATTTAAATTTGTAAACTTGCATGAAACATGGTTAAGAAGCACGCCTTGTTAGTCATTTTGCGGAACTCCATATCAGAGATAATTCTTTCTTTCTTTTCCAAATGATTGATGATTTATATTGTGCGATTCATTGGTAATCTCACGCCTATCAATGAGTCACTTTCCATATGTTCAACTCATAAGAGATTGACATGGCAACTGGCAGTGAATTTGTTCTCAATGCACATTATGTATAAATGACCGGGGAACATAGATTTACTCAAAATTATGGCACTTGAATGTTAAACATGATAGGAACGTAAAACACTGAATATCAGATACAGGGTCATTAGTAAGAGACTCAAATACTAGGCATGAATACAAACCAGATTTTGACTTTCTGAAACTTCCATCCAAACTTTGCCCAGGTGTTGAGTCAAAACTTTTCTGGAATCCTGTGGTGAGACAAATGAGTGATAAGATATGTGCATAACCATCAAATATGGCACACTCATTTTGAACCTTCAAGCATGATTTAAGTCGATGCATTGGTGCCATAAGGACTTTGGATCCAGTTGATGTCATCTTAGAGAAGTAGGATTCATGATTTATTGAACATGTTCAGTGAACTAATCTAATGACAAGAAAAGACAAATAAACCCAAAATAAAGATATCTACAAACAACATATATTTACAGGTTTAAAGCTACATTTCCTCTCTGTTATAGGAGTACCGTGTCTGAGTGCTCTCTCAATATACCATAACATGTATAGATTTCATTAAGATTCAATTCATATTCATACCAATCTTGTGCAGCTAAAAGTAGGTCATTGCTCTCTATTTTTGTACGCATATTCCATTGGAGAAATACACTGCACAAATCTCTCATTTAATATCCGCCTGAAATAAAGATGGAAGCAAACTTACAAAGAAACAGCATGTGAAAATCTACAAGATGAAGCTCGATGTGCAAAGTAAAATTGTTAAAAGTTAGTGTGTGGATCGTACAGTCGTATGATCCACATGGGTGATTATAATTTGGACATCTTCTCTCTTTTCTCGAGCATTGTGACCCCTCATCGTATTTTGTAATCTTAGGGTGCTTGTACTAATTTGTAATGAGTAGGTATTTTTAGTTTTTTTTTGAATTTTTGAATTTTTTTGAATAAAAGAAAAAGGCCCACCTACATTATATCAGAGGTGTAGTACATCCTAGGTGTATTGCAAGCAAAAAACCAAAGTGTGGTGGCAAGATCTAGCAATGAAGTTGAGCATCTTTCTATGACTCACACCATCTGTGAGTTAGTATGGTCAAAGAAACTCTAAATGCAATGGGATTTGTTGTGAATACTCCAATGCAGTTGTTACATGATAATCAAGTGGCCATCCATATTGCAAGCAACCTGGTTTTTCTCAAGAGAACCAAGCATATTGAGGTCAACTGTTACTTCATACTTTAGAAGGCCTCAAGTGGTGAATATCCCTATAGCATATGTCAAGTCTCAAGATCAGCTACCTAATGTATGCACCAACACTGCAAAATCATTTTGAACATATCTTTTCCAAGTTGGGGATCCATGATATATATGCTCCATTTTGAAGGAGAACATTAAAGTCAATAAGTGTATGGATTGTACAGTAGTAAGGTCCACCTGGATAATTGTAATCTGGACCGTACTCTTATTCAATCCATCTTCTCTCTTCTTGCAATGTGAACCCTCACTTAACATATTTTGTAATCTTAGGGTGCTTATATTAATCTGTAATATGTGAGGAGGATTTTGGGTTTTTACTTAAATGAATAAAAGCAAAGGCGTGGGGGATGCCCAACCTTAGTACTTTTTTCTCTTTTTCCATTCTCTTGTTCTCCTCTTTTTCCTTTCCTCCCCACCTAAGCGACATCATAGGTGAAAAGGATGTACCCTCGCCTTTTCTATTCTCTTCTCCTCTCTCCTTTCCTCCTTTGCACCTAACCAACATTATAGGTGCAAAGATATATTGATGCAGGACAATTAACCACTTGCTCTAAAAGCTCGAACTGTTAGAGCATGGCGAATTAATCCTTTTATCTCATAGCCCAGGCCCCACATCTCATGGGTTAAGACCTCGGCTGAACCCCCCTCGTGGGCCCCAAATCACATGGGTACCGCCTCACACAGGCCACCCACCCCGAGTGTGTCCCCACATCATTGTGTGCCAAAACGGTTACGTATCGGCCGTAACGGCCGATACGTAATGGTAACGGTGGGAACCATTACGTGTTTTAGGGTTGTATTGACCGTTACCCGATTTTGTACCCGTATCGACCGAATAACGGTAACTTTTTTTTTCCATTTTAAGCTCTATTTTTGCTGTTTTTTTGAAACCCCTTGCTTCCAAACTGTTTCTCACTCATTCTACTACTAATTTCAACCAACCTTGGCTGAGTATTTTAGATAAAAACACATTATATTACGGATTTTCTTGAATTAAAGCTCGGTGGGCCATTTTTCAAAAATTCGTCAAAAATAGGTATTTATACTTTTTTTAATATGTTTTGTTGTTTTAATCATACCATATGATGTGTTAATCATAGTAGAACATGTTAATGTACATTTTACAAATATGGGGTACCATTTAATATTTTTTTATATTTTTTTCTATTTACGCATGAATTTTGGCCCCTTTTTAAAATTCAAAAAATCAATTTTTAATGTGTATTTTACAGATTTGGGGTGCCATTTAATGTGAATTTAATATTTTTTTTTTATTAGAACATGTTAATCATAGTAGAACATGTTAATGTGTATTTTACAGATTTGGGGTGCCATTTTATATTTTTTTTATATTTTTTTCTATTTACACATGAATTTTGGACCCTTTTTTTAAAATTCAAAAAATCAATTTTTAATGGTTGTTTTGCTATTTTAATCATGTCATTTGATGTGTTAATCATAGTAGAACATGCTAATGTGCATTTTATAGATTTAGGGTGCCATTTTATATTTTTTATATTTTTTCTATTTACGCATGAATTTTGGCCCCTTTTTTTAAAATTCGAAAAATCAATTTTTAATGTGCATTTTACAGATTTGGGGTGCTATTTAATGAGCATTTAATATTTTTTTATAGTAGAACATGTTAATCATAATAGAACATGTTAATGTGCATTTAACAGATTTGGGGTGCCATTTTATATTTTTTTTTATATTTTTTCTATTTACGCATGAATTTTGGCCATTTTTTTAAAATTCGAAAAATCAATTTTTAATGGTTGTTTTGTTGTTTTAATCATGTCATTTGATGTGTTAATCATAGTAGAACATGTTAATGTACATTTTACAGATTTGGGGTGCCATTTTTTATTTTTTTCTATTTACGCATTTATTTTGGCCCTTTTTTTGAAAATTTGAAAAATCATTTTTTAATGATTCTTTTGTTGTTTTAATGATGTCATATGATGTGTTAATCATAGTAGAATATGTTAATGTGCATTTTATAGATTTGGGGTGCCATTTTATATTTTTTTCTATTTACGAATGAATTTTGGCCCCTTTTTTTAAAATTCGAAAAATCAATTTTTAATAGTTGTTTTGTTATTTTAATCATGTCATATGATGTGTTAATCATAGTAGAACATGTTAATGTGCATTTTACAAATTTGGGGTGCCATTTTATATTTTTTTCTATTTACGCATTTATTTTGGCCCTTTTTTTGAAAATTCAAAAAATTATTTTTTAATGATTCTTTTGTTGTTTTAATGATGTCATATGATGTGTTAATCATAGTAGAACATGTTAATGTGCATTTTACAAATTTGGGATACCATTTTATATATTTTTTATATTTTTTTCTATTTACGCATTTATTTTGGCCCTTTTTTTGAAAATTCGAAAAATCATTTTTTAATGATTCTTTTGTTGTTTTAATGATGCCATGTGATGTGTTAATCACAAGGTGTCCCGTATCGGTATCGGTTGGCGTAACGGTGACATCCGAAACCGATACGGATACGGGGACGTAACGGCGATACAGGTGCGTAACGGCCCGTAACGACGTAATTTTTATTTTTTGCCAAAAATATATATATATATATATGGATTAAATCCGAAATATTCTAAGCGTTCCAAATATGCATTCATTTATAAATTGAAACATGTTTATGGTGGTGTAACGGTCTATTCTTTGGTGAGAAGATGTATCGAACTGTCTGATTAATTTTTGAACTAGGTAACCTGAATTTGATTACAAAATTCATATATTTAAATTTCTAAATATAATTTATATATTTAACAACTTGATATCATTTCTCCCAATAGCTCTTTAAAAAAATGAAATTAAATTCAGGTAAATGGTGTTGCCAATTTGGGGCTGACTTGAAGGACCAATCTATGCTCCAAATCAGCCTCAAATTCATGCAATTTATTGCCATTATCCTACTTATGAATTGGTGGACATTTATTGGATAGTGAATCATGAAAAATTTCAAAAGGCCCTATTTTAAAAAATAAAAGTCCACAAATTAACAATTAAAACTATTCAAACAATTTGATTTTGGCATTGTGAGTTAGCAATTACAGTCCATAATTTAATTGCTAAATTTTAAGTTAATATGTCTCATGTACAATTTTTCAATGCCCGAATTAGGCAGGACTCAGATTGTGAAGTGTAGCACACGTATCAAAGTTTTTTGGGCCCCACCCGTGATGTGTTATATCCACACCGTCCATCTATTTTGCCAAATAATTTTAGGGCATGAGCCCAAAAATGAGGCACATCCAAAGCTCAGGTGGACTGCACCATAAGAAACAATAATAATTAAACATTCACCATTAAAAATTTATTGAGGGCTAAAAAAGTTTTAGATCAAA